>LS860251.1:98856-109322 GCA_900490955.1 Micoletzkya japonica | reverse complement strand
AGCGGTTTCCGCGCATAGGATCCGATCCTGTAGGCGAACCGATGAACGAAAATTCATGAATTTAAAAGCTTAGGTTCGCCACCGCGAACTCAATAAGCTCTGAAAATTTGGTGCAGATTGGTTTATCCATTCATGAGATAATTCAAAAATAGTGGTCAATTCGCTATTAGACACATTCCTCACCGCGCGGAATGCTGTGATCTCCGCCGGAAGACTAGGGAAAATGTGCAATTTTAGGTTTAAAAAAATGTGGGATCTGTCTACACTGAGACGCGAGCAGACCGTTCGTCAGAGATCTGCAAGCTTGCTAAATAGTCATTTTCTCTGGAAGAGGAGGACTCTGCACACTCAGCGAACTTTCTCCAGCCAACTAGGGACTGCTTCACCGGAATCCTTTCTAAAGGTCACGGAGCGGTTCGTCTTGTCTTATTCCCCATCTCGACGACGATCGTCAGACCATCATGATCTTTCATCTTTCATCTACCTACGTAATTTCACGGAACAGAAGAAATTCGCTCTTCACTGGATCATAGAGGCCATGTATCGTACATTAAAATGATTCGTCGCAAAGTCATTCCGAACATAAGGCGAGAGATTGTGCGAAAGTGAGAGAATTAGACGCATTTTGGAACGGAGGAAACTGACGGATTGCCGTGCATTCCGGTATACCACCCCTTTTTCCTCTCCCCAGCAAGCCACTCCTCTTCCTCATAGCTAGGTACCTATTGCACAACATTGTGCAATGCCCATCGCACCTGAAATGCAAGCGAAATGCTCGTTATTTACTTATTGTTAAGTACGAGCAACGTTTTCAAGAGCGTTTGGTGGGGACGTTTCCGTAAATTGGCATATTTCCTATTTCTGTAAACTGGCCGGGCTTGCTTGTATTATCACGCATTGCAATGCGTCATAGCATTTCACTCCGTCTGAAATCGTGCCTATCACTGCGATCACGCTTTCTCGGTATACCCACCACTATCGCCAGACAATCGGTCACCTCCCTCCATCCTTTTCATTCACTTCTTACCCTTCCATCCTCCCTCCCCCCCCCCCCTCACACCCCTCCCTCTCCCCTACCCCATCTCTCTCGCTACTCTCTCTCTTGCTGTTCCTTCACTCTAAACACATTCATCTCCCCTTTGCCCGATTCATACTTGCCCCGTCCTCCCCTCCCCTCCCCCCCCCCCCACTAGACTTCAATAGATGACCGATGGCCGTGCCATCAAAGCCTTTCCTTTTTTAGTAATAGTAATACTTTATCATGCAATATACAAATAAAAATATGTGAGGAGAATATGGAAAGGGTTCGTTGCCATCACTTTGCCTCTTTCCCGTCAGCATAACCCCGATGTCATGATCCACTCCATACCGTGTGATTCACTGTGATTAGCCTGTCAGATCTGCATAAACTATCTATCAAAAACGTCCTTTCCTCCATTGCCCCAGGCAGTCTCTCCCTCCTCCTGCCCTCTGTCCCCCGCATCACGCCTCCTCTGCCTCTCTACCCCAGTAAGTGTGTTGCTCTCGTCGTCTGCACTCTCTCCGCTCGCCTCCGTCCATCCGTACTCTCTCTCTCTCTCTTACTGCCTTCTCGAACCCTCTCCCTCCCTCCCTTTCATTGCCGCACGCTCTCGTTCCTTCCCTTGCACTATTCCTCCCGTGAACACGAGTAAACTGCCCTTTGCAAAAAAACACGACTTTTCGCCAGTCCGCACTAATTGCGACTGTCTCTGCCTTTTCTCAAATTTCCACGCCCTCTCACCGCCACTCTCTTAATTCACATATGAATCTAGCCTATGGAGCAGAAGGTTGTGCAAAAACACGTACAATATCATGCAGCACTCGCTTCCTAGCCAAAATAAGTTGTCTCCTAATGCAACAATGCTTACAGTTTGCCGTTCGCAGTTTCCCAACGTTTCCTTCCATCCAACAACATTTCCTGCCCATGAGAGCGCGTCCCAATCCCATTAGAGAGTTTCTTGAGACTTTCAATATAATTGCGACCGATGCTGATCTTGCCATGGCAAGATCAGCATCGGAGAGGGATCCCAATACCCCAAAAAGAGTCAGAATGAGAACCCTAATGTATCCTTCACAGCATTCCGACCGAAAGGGGAAGTGTCTAATAGCGAATTGACAACTAATTTTGAATTTACTCCACAACGGCAGGATGACTCTCCACCAAATTTTGGCAACTCTTTGGACTGATGAGGAGGAGCTTAAGCTTTTTTAAATTTGCGAATTTTGACTTAGTTTTTCGGACGCAGTGACGATAGATCACAGCGGAAACCGCCATTCGCTATTCGAACGCCAGGAATGCTGTGCCTCGTATGTTGTTTCCGTGTGACTGTTTCACACAACAGCATGCGTGTATTACCTACGGGTATTACTTTTATGTGAACTCAGCGTGAAACGTAACGTCTCACGAATGGAGGCATCCGTTCGGGTCTTTTTGATCGTTATGCTTCGAGATCAACCGATAATGAGCCCTTGCTAACCCGTCGTGGGCGAAGCACAACCATCAAAAGGACCCGACTGGAATGCTCTGCTCATCTTCCCATACCGCTGCACACCTATCGCATATTCCATCACTAAACCAATAAATAAACCAGGATAAGAGGAGTGCATTCGGATGGCCTCAGCGACTCAACCTTCAACCGGAACTCTGCGGATCACCGTACACCAGCAGAAGGACGATCCGCAAGATGCAGAGATTGAGGCCGTTTTCCTGGTATGAAGGGGAAAACGGGAATACACCTCTAAGACAGCTATGCTACTATTTGAGACGGAATTTTTTTAGTAACAACCTTTCATTCTAGCTATATGCAGAATGAAAAAAAAAAGATTTATTCTACTATTTATATCTTTCATTCTTAAGCTATCTATTTAGATACAACATGAAAAAAAGTTTTTTTCTACTATCTACATGTCGTTGTAATATGTACTAACTAAAAGTCTATCGCTGAATTCATATCATATCATATCATATCATAGCATTTATTTATCCGTGTTGCTAGGGCACGGGGGGAAGCGAAAACTCGCTCTTATCATGTCTTAACTATAGTGGATTAAAAAGATCCGTCGGAAAATCGTTCGGAATATAAGGCGAGAGAGTGTGCAACAGTGAGAGAATTAGACTCATTTTGGAACGGAGGAAATTGACGGATCGACTTATTCCACTATACCCTTAGAACCCTACTCACAATTGTTTTAGGATCTCTTATTCAATTGTTGATTTCAGTGGGTCTGCAGGCATGTCGGTGTGAAGACGACAACGACGGGAGGCTGGGTCGGATCGTGTCCTGTACAGGGCACGACCAGTCATCGGGCGACCTGGAGATACGTGGTCAGCGGGCGTTGAAAACCATACCCTTTTAATCGCATTATGAGACCGAGAGAGCTATGAGGAGCATGAAAGAATGAAGAGTCAGACGACAAATACGCTAATCGCGCTGGGTTTTCAAACCCTAGTGGTCAGTATGGTTGAGGAAAACATTCCGTCATTAGTCTCAGTCCTTCTTCGTCTGCAGTTTCTTCATACTTCGCTCTCGGTAGTAGGACTACTGACGGAACCGTTCTCTCAACGACATCATAAAACAAGTAGTCAAAAAGTTGCTACCCTATAGCGAAAACAAGTTTCAGGTTACATCGACAACTAGATGGCAGGAAAGGCTG
This sequence comes from Micoletzkya japonica, assembly GCA_900490955.1. Lineage (NCBI taxonomy): Eukaryota > Metazoa > Nematoda > Chromadorea > Rhabditida > Diplogasteridae > Micoletzkya > Micoletzkya japonica. Next base: position 105,647 of record LS860251.1, on the reverse strand, counting down.
ATGGAACTCTGCACGTTATTCGTCGCTGTGTGTAGAGAACGAGGACGACTGCCGTAAGTTTGAGTTGTTTGGAAATTCGCAATTTTATCGTTCTGAATCTGGTTATTTAATTCGACTTTTCATTGTTGTTCTAATGTAAGAAAAGAAAACCTCGTGCTACTAAAAGATTTTCATGATCAGATAATAATTGAATAAAGCTTACATTGAATTAAATTAGTGAAAATATATCTAGAGGAGTAAACGGGTCCGTCGCTTACTTTATTCCAAAACGCGTCTTTCGCACGCTCGGTGGTATTCGACACTACGAAATTACCGGCATATCTACCTTTTATTCCGCTATGCAATTAATAAAGCTTCTGTAATCTATAGAATCAAATGTTTTGCGACGACGGGGATTCGGAGATTGTATAGTGAAATAAGCCTATCCGTCAGTTTCTTCTGCACCAAAATGCGCCTATTTAATTCTCTCACTTTCGCACATTCTCTTGCCTAATATTCAGAATGATCTAACGACGGATCTTTTTCATCCACTATACCTATTCAGCGACCGCATGCCCATCGTGTCGACGCAATCGACCACGTTCTTTCCCCTCAAGTGCTGGTCAGTGCAGTTTCCTTAGAGATCTGCATTTTCCTTTTACCGTTATTTTTATTTTCACTCTACACTAATCGAGATTATACCAACCTCTTGGTATGGTAACATGATGCACTGGAGACGTACTTTATACAAATCGTTGGGATAAAAGCAACGCTCCTCGATTTTCTGATTGTGAAAACATACCAGGTAAAAATGGGTTACTTTTGCAGTACGGGCCACTCTACCGACGTTAGCCGAATGATGTTCGGAACGCTCGTCAACAACGGGACCTTCGATCTGAATTGGATCGTCGAGGGAGGCTGCAAAATGGACCTGATCAGGATGAACATTCTCTACGACAGCGAGACCATCGAGGTAAGAATCTTGCTTAGGATTAGGAAAACTTTTTTGATTCAGTTTTACGTTTTACACCGGTTATCTGGGCTTGCAGTGGAGGGGTTCCAAAGGAGGGAGTCTTGATAGATAGGAGAGGTCGGGGACTTCAAATCTTCGTGTTCTGTTTTGTCGTGTTTTGATTCATGTTCTAAATTACAGGAAAAAGACAGCTTCTTATGCCTTCTGTTTGCATACCTTAACGAGAATGAAACGATAACAGAGGAAGTGTGGTCGGAAAAAGTGACATGGATCTTCGTATGCTATGGGCAAAATAGATACGTCAACTTTTCAGATTCATTACTTCACGTATGCTCGGGACGTGCGCGATGCGCGCAAGTTCAACCTGAATTGGAAAGTGAAGAATCACAATAAGCTGACGGTCGGTGCTGTATCTATAGCGGAGAAAAAGGGAAGATATCTATCGTTCCGGGCGTAACTCAGATTCCGGGGCCTCTAGCGTATTAAATTCAGTCCTATTGCGTACTATGCGAAAGGTTTAGCGTTGGTGATCTCAAAAAGCATTCAGTCTCTTTGATAACATGGTTTAGAGCGGAATGACGCTTTCTTAAAGTGGAAAAAATCTGCTAAACAGCGTAGCTCGTGAAATTGAATTATACGTTCCGTTTTCTTATACTATGCTCTACATTAAACTTACCAAAGTGGAGCTGGACAGAAATTTGAAACATTATTGGAAAAGCTCAAGGTCTGTGCACGTTTTGACGACTATGCGCAAAGCAAATAAATTAATGTGAAGACGCATCAAGGATCTAAATATAGTAGAGAAAAGCGGAACGTATAATTCGAAAATACGGTCTGGTAAAAGTTACTGGCCTTAGCGAGAAATGGAATTTATGCGTCATCTTCGGAACGATTTATTTTCGATTTTACTGCTATCGATTTATTCTGTACGTTTGGGTGCTGCGTGCGTTCTTACAGCTTCTTTTATGTTTTCTTTTTCAGTTTTGCTTATTATTGAGATTGTGATCTTGCATCTAAAAAACCGAGCTGTGATCAGACAAAATAATGCATCAAAATAATGTGGTCTATTTGTTCATGAGTGTGATATTATGAAGAAATACTCAAATTGAAAAAAAGAAAACAAGAAATGACACGAAAATTACAACAAGAGACCGCTATAACCGCTTCAACAGTTTCGCGAAATTCCCGGGAAAAATATATCGTTCCGCGCATAAATACTTCCGCTTTTTATCTAGAGGGCCTGGCATCGGGGGATCCCTGGACCGATTATATCTTTCGTTTTTTCTCTACTACAGGAACATTTCTATTTGAATATGTTGAGATAAGTGAAAGAATAAGGTATAAATTAAATTTTGAAATAAAATTTAGTATTTCTACCTAAGGAGAGGCATGACCGGACCTATGTCACGGACTTCAAACATTGCATTGACTCAAAGAAGTATTGCACCAATCCATGATACCATATCTTAGTTTTCCAACATATTAAATATATTTTCAGATCAAGTTCAAGTCGATCAAGCGCATACTGATCGACCAACGAACAGGTCAGCTTTTTTTATTTTCTTTCAGTTTTTAAAATATTGATTGTGCATATGAACAAGAAATAATAGGAAAAAGGGATTTACTTTTCAGACAACACTTTCGGGCTTACCCTTTGCGTCGACTTTCCACCGAAACTGCAGAATCACTTTCAGGTTAACTTTATAACTTTTTCATATTTATGATAAGCTCGATGTCAATAATATATATATATATATATATATATATATATATATATATATATATATATATATATATATATATATATATATATATATATATATATAGATATAGATAGTCTATGCGGTTTCGCAAAATACACGTTTAAAGAACAAGGTTATATGGTTGATAAAATTAGAGGAACAAAAAGAAAAAAAGTAGGATGAATTAACTGTTTCATCAATAGTAACATGATTCAGTTGAAGTGCGGCGTCCGAGATGGCCCTCTGGTTCACTTCACCAACTGTACAGAAGGATACGTAAGTCTTCTCAATCAATGCATCATCACTCTTTTTCCGACTCGACTAATACGCCCGTTTTTTATGACGATGAAGAGGCAGCTATATGATTTTTTTTCTGAAAAGGGGCGGAGCTTAGAATTGGAAAGCATCGTTCAGTTCTTGCATACACTGAGCATGGACCGGGGACGGACCTGGACGGAGGTAGCTGATACCCATACTCTCCACGACTCGACCACCATCGGGTTCGAAGTAAAGGAGGTATGTACGATCATCACGCGAAAAACTCTACGCATTTAAAGGAGCCGGCCCACGAGTACGGTAGCATTTTGAATTCGCGGGCTACCCTGATATGCAATTTAGGCCTTTCCGCTCATCTTTTCCCACAGTTCTTTTTGTGAAAATGATCGGAACAACGTTAAAAATCGATCTATTTAGCAATGAATCAGAGCTGTATCTCCAGCAGTCAGCTAGTATATCCAATTTTGTGAATAGCTCGTTGCTCTTTGCACCTTAAGTACTCCGCGGAGAGTGAATGAAATCGCATAAGATTCGGAATACCCGATCAGGATGATTAGATCTACTGAATGACGTAAAGAGCGACTATGGAAACTCGTGATACGGCTCCTTTATATAATCGAAAAATCCAGCTCTCCATTGTTTTCGAACAGATATTTTTACGCTTCGCTTGCCGACGCTTTTTCCGTGATGATGTTTCGCATTACAGTTCACGCATATCCCTGATCTCGCAGTCATTCCTCCTTTCAGAGCAAGACCTTCGCCATCTTCGAAGTGGCCGGTCGCCTGCATCACAAGACCGGAAAGCCCATCGAATTTTGCTCTCTCAATCTCGTCAACAACGACCATCTGGATGGCTTCCAGATCGAAGCGTCGGGATATCGCGGAAAGAGAGTGAGATCTTCCCAGAAACCCCCTTACTCTTTACTTTCCATGTGTTTCCAGCTGATTCTGACGCGTTGTTTTAGATCGGTCCGGGCACACTCGATTCGAAAGCCCAAACGACCCTACTCAACGAGGCGTTCAAGGTAAAGTGTATACTTAACTTTATCTTTATCAAATACAGCGTGGGGTGTGCGGTAGGTACGGTGGTAAGTGAAAAATGACAGAAATATCTTCAAAAGAGAGTATCTGAAATAAATTTATATGCAGAACCTTCGCGAGGATGCAAGCCGGTCGAATACGCATGTGGAGCAGACGGTGAGTTTTCTTGCTTACTTCTTTGATTATTAATAATTTTATTTTTAACATTAAAAATAAAGAACTGAAAAATGCTGTCTTTGAGATGTTCGCGATTCACGCACACGTGGACGGAATACTGCAAAGGGGAACCTTCGTTCGACATCAACTGTGCAGAGATGCGTAAGCATACTCTCGCAAAACTATGGTTGATAAAAATGTTCCGACAGTTGCCTCATTTCTATTTTTTACGAGTGAGCAAAGCTTTATGAAGAGGGTGCAGACATAGTAGGAATGACTGACGGAACGTTTGCGTTAGTAATGAATATCCAACAATAAGAATATAAGACCCGTGGAACCAAAAAGTCAGAATGGTATCTTGGCACAGAGGAAAAATGCAAAGATTCCACATGGATCTTGGCATTTTCTTACTGTGCCAAGATACCATTCTGACTTTTTAGTTCCACGGGTCTTATATTGCCTCGCAGCTGGCGAAGTCAAATTTTTGAAACTTTGAGAAGAAAAAAAAACTAATATTTTACCACAAACAGCTATTTTTCAGCGCTGCCTACAGCACATTTGCAAGGATAATAGCAAATGGTTTTCGTACGGATGAAAAGGTATTTTATTATTGGCGAGTGATCCGATTTATATAGTAGAGAAAAAAGGGAAGATATAATAGTTGCGGGCGTGTGTAGCGCGGATTCCGGTGCCTTTCAAACTGATCTACTTAATTTCTTGTATAATGGAAACTCTATTTGACTAAGGGAAACTAAGGGAAACTCTATTTTATACTGATCTCAAAAAGCTTTGGATTTTCCTTATATCATGTCTTAAAATGGAATGGTATCGCTTCAAAGCGGAAAAAATTCACTAAACACCGTAGCGGCGGAATCGCGATTTATACGTTCCGATTTTCTAGACTATATACTCTTTTGCTAATATTATGGCAATATATTGTAAAATTATGACAATATAACATATATGTTTCGCTTACTAGTATTTATATGTAAACTGTACATTCAAGAGGTTGCTGAGTACTCTCGAACGAGTGATGTCTGTCCTCTCCAATACGCCGCCCAATTGCAATGTCACGGACGTGGTTCTACAAGTAACCTGCTTTTTTAATTTGAAACTACTATATATTGTCATGTTCTTATGACTTTAATCGATAGGTTGAGAACCTATTGGGTTGCCAATAATGATAAGCATCTCAAGACTTATCATTTGGGGAGTTCTGAAAAAACTATAGTACTAAAAGTTTGAATATCTGCGGTACCCACCTGTCTATGTATAATACAATACTGCTTCTTCAGGAATGGAAAGCATACAATAGTTCGACCGCATCTGAGGTAGTGACTCTCCTGTCCAAGAAGGAAAGGGACAAGGATTACACCCGCGTCTACAAAGTAAGCATTATTTGTAGGAAAAATAAACCGGTGCATCGGTATGTCATGCAGAATATCAGTCAAGATACTGTAGAAACGTGGGACATTTACCGCTTTATTCTATTAACTACTTACTATCATGTTATAAGACCTGTCTGTATGTATGTCTGTGTGTGTGTCTGTCTTTCCGCGTTTTTTTGTTCCAAGCATAACTCTTTACCCGTTTGAGATATAAAAAAAGTTCAAAAGTGACTACTGTTATCCTTTGAATATCTCGAACGCATTTTTGTCCGATTTTGAAAATATGCCGTCAGGGCTGAGGTATATCGATTTTGAGAAAATTTTCAAAAACGCTCAAACTTCGCCAGAACGCGTTTTAGAGCACGGTGATCGTTTTTGAAAAAATTGCCTTATAAAAAAACTTGAAAAAAAAACAGAAAATTTTCGCCCTCCGGGCACCTCCCCCTGCGCGCGCGGTGGCGCTATGTGCCTGGCCTCCGTGTACTGGAAGAGTTCCTTGACGCCCTCAAAGTGATCGTCTTGTTGTTGTGGGTAGTGGCCGTGTCCTGTGAGCGGATGGTCGTAGGTTCGGACCCGGTGCGAGGGAAATTTTTTTGCTGATTTTGCGCGACATCGGGTGATCTTTTCTTTCCGTAATATCGTCATATCTGACCTATCAAGCACTTTTTTTAAAACAAATGAAACACGAGTATTGGCCTTAGTGAGAGGACTGCCTTGAAAACAAGCAATTGAAGAATACCGCGTCAGATATGTTTCATGAAAAACACATACATATTTTCGTCTTTTTTTAAATTCACATACATATTTACGTCGTTCTGAAAAGTCAAACAATGTGGGAGACTAACTGCAATCCCTGTCCCGTTTCATAGGTTATTTACGCGTATAGTTTGCGACGGTTGGATGTGGTATTGTTGAGGAAAATTGTCCCGTCCGTCGTCTCATTCCTACTTCCGACGAGAGAGCGAAGCGGTAGGAAGAGAGTGCAGACAAAGTAGGAATGAGTCGACTGACGGAACTTTTTCGTCAATAATATTTAATAGAAATCTAATAATTCCTTCCAAAATTCGAAATAAACGACAATGCCATTTAGGAATTCCAAGCATAACGGGTAAAAGGTATAATGTGATAATGTATTTGTACTATTGGACTAACACCCCTGCCTAATACATGCTTAGGCGGTTCACGAAGCGTGCCGCGGGAGCTCTGCGTTGTGTCCAGGAGCGAAGCTCCTGGACC
>LS860251.1:71721-88829 GCA_900490955.1 Micoletzkya japonica | reverse complement strand
CTTGATGTACAGGGAATTCAAAAAATAACGGCGCGAACAATTATTTAGACCCGATACAGTACGCCATCCGTAGAATAGTTTGCGGAAAATTGCGTTTGATCGAATGTTTGGCTTGGCTGTCATTACCGTAATCTTTTGCGGCTGTACAGGCTCTTCGTGGCGGGAGTTTCTAATGTTGTTCTGTTTACACCACCTTTAATGGGCCAGAGTAATGTACGTGCAATGTTAATCATGTACTGTCAAGCTGGTAAATTGTGGGCCGTGTTTGAAACACTTGAAACAAGGCCATATCTCGGCTGGGAAAGGTCGTACAGAGTTCTGGTTGGAATTTTTGGAATCCTCAGGACGAGATCTAATTGTGTATCAAGTTTGGTGATGATTAGACAACTTTAAACCGGTTAAAACGGCTTTTATCTTAGAAATTCTCGCTATCCCTGTTCAAACCTCTCCAATGCCACATTTTTACGTTTTAAAGGTCTTTAAACTTGAGTAATCGTTACAAAACTTGATACACAAATAGATATCGTCCTGATGATTCCAAAAATTCCAACCAGAACTCTGTACGACCTTTCCCAGCCGGGATATGGCCTTGTTTCAAGTGTCTCAAACACGGCCCACAACTTACTAGCTTAACGGTATCTGCTTCAGATCGGCATGATCTCTAACGCCCATCTTGCCACCTCGGACCTTATTGGGCTGGACAACGACGTAAGCATTTTGCACCAGATTTTCTCTATTCTTATTATTAACGAACAAATTCCGCCAGTCTCTCTTCGTTCCGTTCTGGTCTCAAGTCGAAAAAAGGAATGGAAGAGGCATTGACGGAATTTTTTGTGTCAATTATTAGTTGTTCAGGTGAGCATGAGCATCGCCAAGAAGGCCAGCCAAGTACTCGACTTTCCGAAGACCGGCGCCAGCTCATGCACTGCCAAACTGACAACGGCGGACGAGGTATCGTGAAATAATAATAATATCCTGCAGCTTATCATTCTGAATATCAGGCGAGAGAGTGTGCAAAAGTGAGAGAATTAGGCTCATTTTGGAATCAACGAAACTGACGGACCGGTATAGTCTATACTATGCGTACAATCTCGGTGTCATCCATACTTTTCCATAGCCTTTCATAGCATATTTTTCATAGCAGCCCAACTGCACAGCCTTTCGTTGTCATTCATTCGTCTTTCTTTTTGTCATTTGCTATCGACATGATCACAGAGCTGGGGCGGCGACCGGGTCCGCATCCGCGAGAAGCCGGCCCGGAAGCCGGAGTTTATGGAGAAGCCCTGGGAGCCGGCCTACTCCTCCCGCGGGCTGCTGGGAACCACGCATCGGTAAGAGATAAAATAATAATTAAGATAGCATTCTGAAATAGTTGAGTATTCCAAGTCGCTTATGGAATGTATCTATGCAATGGAAATCTTAGTCAAGCTCGAGTTTATCTCAGACCTGGGTAATTAAACCCGCGATTATTATACAATGCGAAATACATAGCTCAAAAGGAAAAAGGAGGAAAGAGAAAGAGAAGAAAGCCGTCTGAACAAAGTTAAACAGAGAATAAATAGCCAGTATTATTAAAGGAAAATGAACGTTGAGAGAGCTGCGCAGTTCTGTCCGCTAACCACCGTAAAACTTCAGCCGGTGCCGGAGATTAGCCTAAGCTGGCATTTTGCCAAGAGAGTTTCACTGTATTTAGCGGAGTGCGCTGCAAAGATTTCTCAACGTCCCTTTTCCTCCAATAATATACGTATAGACGGCGTACAGACTCGCAAATTATATGCCGGTGATTGGCTACAAATAAGAAAACAATAACCAGGAGACAGTAATAGCGAACAATACCTGAGCCGGATGAAGGTCGACAAGCACCACGAGAAGCAGGAGAAGAGTGTGGAGACGAGGGGAGAGATCAGGGAGGAGTGACGAGGGAACGAGGAGGAATGAACGGAGCGAAGAGACATGCTACGAATAATATATTATAATATATTAACTATAGTTTTATAGAATAATATATTGACTATAGTTTTCTCGTTTCAGAGAGATGACTCGCAACCTGTTGGCGATGGAGGTGGCGGAGCACTGCATGAACAAGGTATCTAGAAATATTACGAAGGATGAGGTCCCTTGAATTACGTTTTCTGATAACAGTTTATAATAATGGTACAATAATGAAATCACAAATATAAATATCAAGTAATTTCAGATCGACGTGGACGTGCTTATCGATGAGGATGATTGGGAGGACTGCAGAGAGGCTGCGAAGAGGGAACTGCACGACTACAACGACAAGATACGGGTTAGTGGTTGACGTCAAACGGCTCGTAGGTGCTCGAAGTCGATTCGTGGAGCGAACTGATCTGCATGGTCGATCCGCTTTTTCATACATATGAATACTGAAACACAAACGACCTCTGAAAGTACAATAACCCTATTCAGTAGGTTTGACAAACCAGTTGTTTTTGGCAGTTTTCATAGTTACGTTTCACGATAGATTACTTCCTATACTGCTTATTCTTCCATACATTGTCAAACCCCCCCCCCCCAAAAGTGATCTGGCGTGCCAACATTAGTGTTCAGGACCTGCTAACGGCCTACGGGATCGCCTCGGAGGCGGAGCTGCTGTCCGGATGCATACGGGAGATCAAGAACCCGCTCTCGGACCGCGAAGCCGACGACTACGCCATGTACAATACGAGCAAGGTCGGTCCTGGCAATGGTCTAATTGTAAATATTAAGACGAGCAGTGAACACAGTATGTCCACCTGTTTGATTGGTTTCGTGGCACTTTGTTCGTATGCAAAGTGGTCAAGAGAGAGAGAGAGACTGCTTCATCATTAGCATACAATTTTTTTAAATTTACAGTAAGAGCAAATGCTGTTTGTGGCTTTCATGACCATCACGTGTGAAGAAGGTGATTAAACACGCTGTGCCAAAATGAGCTTTGTGTATATCTTCCACTACCTTTCCGTGAAAGAGTTCCTACTAACAACTTACTAACAAGAACTTTCCAGCCAAATCAAGAGTACTTCCGGAACCTAGTTTGTGGTCCTTGTCAGCTGGTCCTTTGTAGGGTTTGACAACCAAACCTTTTAATCGCATCATGAGACCGAGAGAGTGATCAGGAGCATGGAAGAATGAAGAGAGTCAGGCGATAAATACGCTAATCGCGCTTGGATTTCAGACCCTAGTCCTTTATCGGGGAATACAATTTGACGCCGATACATCATGCCTAATATCATGCGAGAGAGCGTGCAAAAGTGATGGAATTAAAGGCATTAGAAGCCAAAGGACCGGACGTATTTATTTCACTGCTGAATATCCCGGAAAGTTCTTCAGGTCATCGAGGAGAAGCTGAGCGTCATTGTGGAGGGAGCCAGAGAACGGTTCTTTGAGGTGAGCATTATTCTTTTTTTCTAATTTTGAAGCTATAGTGGATTAAAAAGATCCGTCGGAAAATCATTCCGAATATAAGGCGATAGAGTGTGCAAAGGTCAGAGAATTCGACTCATTTTGGAACGGAAGAAACTGACGGATCGGTTTATTCCACTATCTTTCGGCATAATAATATTAACGATACCTATATCACAATCTAGGAGTTGTGTCCCGGAGTGGACTGGAAGACCTACCTCACTCCTCACGATCGCGTGCGAAATCGCGATGGAAAGGTGCCGTTTGATTCCTTTCCGTAAATAAAAGAGGGAGCTGTATGGGAATAGCAAGATTATCATAATATTGTTCTCTAATAAAGAAGTGGTTCAGGAAACGATCACGGACTACTTCGTCTCGAATCCCACTGAGCAAATGCGCCGTAAAGCGGTCGCGATCTACAAAGTTGCATACGGTAGAGCACGGAAACTAAAGCGGTGCTTTCAAGTTCGGGACAAGTTACCCTGTCATTTTTCGGGAAAATCTATTTGTCTTCTCATAGAAGGTACATAGATAATAAAAAAGAAGAATCGTAGAAAATATTATTTTTAAAAAATATTTATTTGGTTTGAGAATCGGCCAAAGAGGCGCTTGCGATGGACGACCGGAGCGGGGTTCTGCTGTCGATGCCCTGGTTATTCGTGGATATTCTCGTCCACGTGAAGAGGCAGAGAGTGCAGGCAGAGGCTGCCAGACTGGAGGTAGGGATATTGGAGGAGTTTAAAATACGCGTAGTTATAGATCGTGCTGAATGCTATCCGAGATTTCGCTGGTTCGGGCACAGTCCATTTCCGGTCGCTCGTAGCCTGTCAGTTCTGTAAAATTTGACAACGGGAGATTAGTGAAAGACAGAGTCGTAAACATTATAAGCGAATAGATTGAAAGATTTGACAAGAAAAGTGGTGCAGTGCTATAAGTGCTAAATTCCTTGGGAAAAAAACAGCAATAATTGTCAGAACGAAAGCCGCGCAGAAGAGGCCAGCCGTCTGCGCATTCCGCGAAATTCGCCCATCTCCGATGTACGTGCTTTATTTATATTCTCATGATTTTGTTTGTTGGATTATTTATTTGAGCTTGTACATTGATTCTCTCGGCTGTGTTAGAGGACTGCTTCGCAAACGTACTTGCTTATTCGAAAAAAGGAACATTGTATTGTATTCAGGCCCTACGGACCTTCATCAAAGCGTATTCGGATGAGCACAGCGCTGATCGCAAGGCCTACACTGACTCATTTAAGAGAAAGGATCCTGTAAGGGAGGCGATTATGGCGCACTTTATCCGATACAAAGGCGAGTCAAAAATATATATGTTGAAAAATAGTCGCCTATGTGTTACACTTTAATTATCCAATGTAGCTTATCTAATACCAATTGCAGGTATTCGCGTGGTATGCTATGTGTTCCACAAATGGATGGTCAATTCGAAGATCTTCGATGAAGCTGCTCGATTTGATGAGACTCACGCGGTAAATCATTTAAGCAAGATGCATCTAACTCTACCGTACGCAATTTATTTTTTGCCTCCTTTATCACAATTGAATAACAGTCCAAAGGATGGGAAAGTTGAAATAAACATAAAATTGATATTGATATGTCTAGTCTGTAGACTCTTGGGTAATCGTCTTCATTTTGTTTTGCACGAATTGGTGTTTGGTCAAATTCTTACATGAAAAAAAGTTTATCCCTTTAGGCGGCACTTCTCATTGCGTTTGCCATCGGAAAATACGGAAACTGCGACACATACATGTCAGAGGTAAGCCAAGTTGAATAATAATGTGACACTATAAACCAATAGTGCGACAATAATAATGCGATACCTAGTTGCCAGTAGGCACTATATCATCCATAAAAAAATCTATTTTGGCCTGATTTATTTCTTCTCTTGGAAATACAAAGCTTAAAATGTCCCAAATGACTGTCAATTGATTGCGATTTGCAGTTTGTGGACGGCCAGTGCAGATTGGTTGATTCGGGACGACTGCTTCTCGATTTCTTCACGTTTCTTCGCTCGCGCGAATTCGGGTAAGACTCTGGCGTATGCTATTATAGGTATTATTGACGCGAAAATCTCCGTCAGTAAATTCATTCCCGCTTTGTTTGCACTCTCTCCATACCGCTTCACTCTTTCGTCGTGAACAGGAATGAGACGACCGACGGAGCATTTTCCTCCAACCAGATTCCTGGCTCTATTCAAGAACATATTGTCGGTCCTCGTATTCAGATTTTCGTTCCGCGCATTCTTGGTTGGACTTGCGTTATTTAGCATAAATGCACAGCCAAAAGCGCAAATAATCAACGGAAGACGGAATCAATACCGTCGGAACGGAAATTTGAATGCGAGGATCGACAATAATCGTTTTAGGCTCACTCAAAATTACAGTTTCCAAAAGTGATTTTAGAAGCCGCAAATCGCTCGACTTTGGCGGAATTATCGATCGTGTACTGCTGAGAGGACAGTGGATCCCGCTGCACAAGGTGGCTGGCCTTTTTGGCTCGACTCAAATTTCATGTTTTTTTCATGTTGCTTAGGAGTTGAAGGATCAAAAAGATAACAGGAGCATAATCGTCGTCTAAATTGCTTACAGGCGGCCGTCATGGAGCATCTGGGCCTGATCACAAACCAGTGCCTTCCCGTGCCCGGCACGACGGATAGCGAACACCGGTCCCTCAATTCGCTACGCGAGATGACGCCCTTCATCGCCGAACTGCCAGGCAGGCCTACGGTTTTTGGCTCTTTTTTACATTTTCGTTAGCACGACAGAAAGCGTGTTAGTGTCTGTGTGTCAACCATAGTAGAGGACCATTCAGTTCGACCAGCCTAATTTGCATAACGAGAGATGGAAGGGCTTAGAATAAAACTAATTTTACTAAGCATCTCCCGCCGTACTTCCGCACTGAGTATCTTCATAATCGTCTGTTCCCTTGTTGTGTACAGAGCGAAATATCTACACAGCGTGACTTTGGGGAATAGTTCCCCAATAATTCAATGGGGGGGGGCAAAATTTCCCCAGCCCGATGAGGTCCACAGGGTCATGCCGTGGGGAAATATTCTAAACTGGTTAGGGAAGTTTTGGTGAGTGCAAGAAGGAAAGGCGCAAATGGATGGACCATTCCGATGAATCGTCTGTCTGCAGGAGAACTAGTGAAGACGAAGCTTCCGAACATTATCAACATGCTCAAGGAAATTTCGGGCGTAACCGATCTGGAAATTCGCCTGGCCGGAAACGATTGGGGTAAGTAAGCTTCATCATAAAGTTTGCGCTTAAATTATTTTAAGGTCCAGATTTAAAGTTTAAGGTTAACCGGGTTAATTCAACAATGCAATTAAAAAGGTGATACATTATAAATTGTAGGAAGCCTTATTTTATCTCAGGCAAGGTCCGCGTGTCCGCCATCGGTACTCCCCTTCAGTTCGAGAAGCTGCGAGAAGTGCTCATTCCCGAGCCGCCTCCCAGGTATGACAAGAAAACAATAACTTCGGCAGATAATCCCGAATATCCGCGGAGATAATGAGAAAATCGTATGCATTTAGTACCAAAGTAACTGACCGGTTTCTAACTATGATGTCAAAAATGCATATGGCAGAAAGTAGGGAGCGGGGAAACGGACCGTTGGTTGTGCATCATAAGTAGAGCCTACGATTCGCGTTGTCTTTCGAGTTCCCATTCGCGTTCTCGGTGTAGGATATCTCATATGAGTCTTTGGCAAGTAAGAATGAAAGACGCGAATGGAGAGACTTAAAAGGAAGAGAACGCGAATAGCTGCAGCAACGCGAATCGAATCCTCTAATCATAAACCTGCCTGTATAAATAACATCCATCTATAAAGCGAAATGAAACGTAACCGAAAACTTGGTCCGCTTCCCGCTCCCTAGTAAAAATGCATGTTCTAAATGTGTTAAGCGAACGAGCCGCGAATGAATGGGACAAAATGTTTTCCGTGCGAGAGTTCCTACAGTAATGGTATTTTTGGCATCTCGTTTGCTTAACATTTGTGCTGCTGGCAGAACATTGTGGAAAGTGGACGGAGGGGGAGGCTACTATTGGAGAATGCTTCGCCTTGCAGGGAAGCCTTCAGCCGAACCATGGAACCGGATGTCTTCGCACGCATTGTCGTATCGAAGATGGTCGAGGCATACAAGAAGTCGTGAATTTTTAGGCTGAATTGTGCTTCTGCAACTGTGCATTCTAGTGTTCTCTCTTTTTGGTGCTTTTTCACGGTTATGTTTGACTTTTCGCCCTCTTTAGGCATGCTCTGGTATTTATGGAAGCGTGAAACATAACCGAGAAAAAGCCTCAGAAAGAGGAACCCTAGTGTATTCATTAGAGATCTACAATCTAGTTCTTTTGTTCAATAAGTTGCGCTGCTTTTGGTGTCGAGAATCGCATGAATGGGATGCAAAAAAATTAGCATCAAAAGGACCCGAATTCAGATCTCTGGCAATTATACCCTAAGTATTGTGCATTATTATTGTGTTGTCATTGCTAATTTTTATTCTTGACATGAATACGCACTGCAATCTCACTTACTTTTGCATTCTAGGATATCTCCTTTATTGGTTTTCACCTATCTTGTTGAGTAATGCGGTGCAGTTGTTATAGTCCGGTTTCTTTCCGCTTAACCATACGCTTGCTTCGATCTCAGGTACCTCAAATCACAACATTCATTTTCGTGACTCGCTTAAATTTGCCTTAGAATATTGTAAATAGCTCACTTAGTACCTACGGAACATTGTCACTTTAAAATTGTCAGAAAACTAAGATAAAAGCTTGATTTTTAGCTTGTTTTCATTTCAACATTTTTATCATTGTTCTTGGATGAAGAGGTACAAGTAATTGGGTTCTGTTTAGGGAAATATGGTACAGAACCATGAAACCATACCTACGAACGTTCCTCCTTCTTATTAAATTTCCGTGATTCCGTCATCGGTTGATCTAGCATTCAATCTACTCTAACTCCCCCCACCCTACCCCAATAGATTAGCATCGGAGAGGAGGTGGGAGAATCTTTGTCTTTGCATCTTTTCTTTGCTGTGTTAGCGCAGCCATACGCATTTCGCTCTTGTGTTCCTCAGTTTCGGTCAATTCATTTCTACCTCTACGGTTATTCTTTTCAGATCACCTCAACTCATTTGCGTGCCTACACCACGCATCTACAGTTCGCTTAAGTCGGACAACACTAGCATCTACATATAAAGGGTTAGTTTTCACATCTAGGCTTTTTTCACATCCCTCACCCCATAGTTCTTCTATCCTCTCCCAGACATGTGTTTTTTTTAATTTTAATATTATTGCTACAGAGCCAATCGAGACTGATCCGCGAACTTCTCGGGAAACTTTGTGGAAAGTGGGCCATCCAATAATGTCATGCTCAAGGTATCCAATTATCGTTTAGCGGTTTAAATATCCTCTCCACCCAATGTCTACAATATATTTACATTTTGACATCCTTGGATCGCTCTCAGTGTCCCGTGCCTCACAGTTTACTATGTTCTGAAGAATTGCAAATTGTTCGGAGAGCGAGCGTGCGGCCGACGTTTGAATACGATACGGCTAAAATCTATCGCGAACTGGCAGCAGCTGAGAATGAAGACAAAATGACTGCAAATTTTCATACAAAAATAACTCTCGACTAAACTAAAAGTGGTGTGGTAGACTGTAGCTTTTGTATAATTAGGTAAACCTCGCTCGCTCTCCGAACATTTAGAACACCGTGAGTTTCATCATTTTACTTGAACCTTCGTTGCTTAGAAAAGCGGCGTAAATATTTCTTTCTCTCGTTCTCTGCGCCTCTTCATTCTCTCCCACAATAAATTATCTTGTTTCACCTCACTGCGCAGAACTTCAAGAATGTCGCTAGCAGCTAAATGAACGTTATCTTTGAATTTCTCCACAGTGGCTAACAAGGGAATGGTAAATGTTTAGCAAACGAGCAAAAATGTCTGGGATAATATGCTCGTCATTCCATTAAAATCATTCCGAGTATAATACGAGAGAGTGTGTGAGAGAGGTGATCTGAAGGAATAACCAGAGATTATCTCGAGAGGTGGAGACGAGCATATTACCCCAGACCTTTTTGCTCGTTTGCTAAACATTTAGGTAAAGAGACCGCAGGGGTGAACACTATGCGCGGATACCGCTATTCGCTACTAGAACGCTTAGAATGCAGACGGAACAATTATATCTTTCCCCTTTTCTCTACTATAAGAGCATGGAGCACGATTGAGAGTATTCTTCTTTCTTATTCTCTTCCGTTACTACTTCATGTTATCGACTCATTCAATCGCCCCTCACTTACACCCTCCCTAAATACATAGATTAGAATCAGGGAAGAGGGGAGAGAATCTTCGCTGAGTTTTGGTCAATTCGTCTCCACCTCTCGAGATAATCTCTCGTTATTCCTTCAGATCACCTCTACTCCTTTGCGTGCCTACACCACGCATCGACAGTCCGCATACCCCGGACAACACAACTATCGATCGCTAGACATAAGGGGTTGGTTTTCACATTTATTGTCAGGTATCGTACAGAGAGGTAGAATCGGAACAAATGACACATACTGACACATTTTGACACATTTTATGTCATTACCTGGAATAACGTGAAATCGGGTAATTTTCATTCTGATAAGCCAGGCGTGTTCCCCGTACCTGATTACATCGTGAGCCAAAAATTCAGCTGAAAACATAATATCCACTCGAAGCTACATGCATCTCAATAAAGGTGGAATTCTGATAAGCCAGGCGTGTTCCCCGTACCTGATTACATCGTGAGCCAAAAATTCAGCTGAAAACATAATATCCACTCGAAGCTACATGCATCTCAATAAAGGTGGGCTCTGGGCTGCATCCGAAGCAGCTTAAAAATAAAGAAATATTGAAAAATCAAAAAATTGAAAAAGACATCAATTTACAGTTATTCAATCGTAATAAAGGCTCAGTAAACCATATTCACTTGAATTGATTGTCTGAAGGTCATTTCCTTTGTGTTACCATGGGCTGAGCCACGGGTGCTGCCCAGAGCCCTCCTTTATTGAGATGCATGTAGCTTCGAGTGGATATTATGTTTTGAGCTGAATTTTTGGCTCCCGATGTAATCAGGTACGGGGAACACGACTGGCTTATCAGAATTCGATGAAAATTACCCGATTCCACGTTATTCCAGGTAATGACATAAAATGTGTCAAAATGTGTCAGTATGTGTCATTTGTTCCGATTCTACCTCTCGGTACGATATCTTCATCCTGAACCATAACCCATATCACATCCGAGAGGTATGCCTCAAGGTAACAACGATGTATTGAAGTTACTCTTGCTTTCTTTAACTGACGGAATCCATTTCGTTGTTTCTGCAGTTCGTCATTATCTCTGGTATCTCTTTGCTATGCTCCTACTATGCGTCGTTCTAGTAATTCAACATGTCAAACGATGCCATCCGTCCCTTCGACCAGTATACCAAGGAAGAGAAAGAGGCCCTCGAGAACTCGGTTCTGATATATATCACCGGCTTCGGTCTACAGCCCAAGGACATTTCCAATCTGGCGTTTCTCGTATATTATATGAAGACGCAGGGCTCCCAGACGCCCCTGTTAAGGGCGTGCGAAGAGGCTGTGGTAAGTACATATGCTTTTTTCTAATATGAGTATACTCTTGCAGGAACGGCGTAATGCAAGACGAGCAGCTCTAGAGGGTGTGATCAGTAAGATCAATGATAACATCGTCAACCTAGAGGCGCTCTTATACGAGTTGATGCACTATCTGGACGTGCCCCACAATCAGCACTAGGTAATCTACTTAATCATGGAAAACTCCTGAACTCCTATATAAAAAGGGGACACGACCATGTCACTTACTCTTCCTACAACTGCCTCGACTACCGTCTACGCTCGTGTCTCTAGGTCTACGATGGTCAACAACGGTCTACGATGGTCTCAATAGATGGCGCCTCGCCAGTCGATAGGAAGAGGTTATACCCCACCCCGTAGTTTCCATTTTTTCACGGGTTTCAAAAACAACACAATTTTTCCGATAACAACATCTAAACAACCCGTATAGTAACCGGCCATAACCCACCTCTCACTATTTTAAAAGGCCTACGTTTATTTTCTTTAGAGGTAGTAGATATAGGTTCATTATTTTGTTCTCTTTTGCAATTAAATTTTCTTCTTTATCAATGTTATAAGTGCACGGGGCATTCTACTGAGGATGGCCACAACTCTGTACTTTTGTTTTAACATAGATAGGCATTTGATATACCTTTCATAATATATTTACAGTGCATTTAGTTAAGGTATTTAGTTATAATGAGTTTCTTAATGGTTTCTACTATTCAAGGCGATTGTCTATTCAATGGTGTGTTTGCCTTATTCTCTCGTTGTCTTCTCGAAGACAAATAAAATTTATTCACGTGGTATAAATAGGTACACTCTGATAGGGGACTAGGAAGTCTGTGACAAGTCGAAATTTTGGGGTTGACTTTGGATGAAGAAATATCAATAAGTTTACGTATTACTCGGACATCGTTGTGATTCGTTGTGTATTACTCGTTGTGATAGCTTTCCATGAACCATCTAAAATCCTTGCCGCAAAATAGCTGACGACCTAGATACAATACTCTAGACCTTTGGAAAGCGAAAATTACAAGGATGTCAACTTTTCAGAGTTCAAGGAAGCTTGAGGTGGTTGATAGAAGTTAGATTCAGTGTCTATCACCATGCCGTTCCCCTCTCCTCCATTGCAATGTATTCGTCGTGCGCCGCACACCGATCTACCCTATTAGGAAAGGACGGAATGATTTTTCGCTTTCCAAAGGTTTTGCATTGGAGCAGAATACCGTGTGGGGTGTTCACGCTACTACCGTCCGATGGCGAACGAAATAGAGCGATGCGATTAGCATTCGACCTGATGGTTTTGCTTACAATTAGCGTATACAGCGCTTGGCATGGAATAATGCAACTACAATTGTAGTGGTGAGAATAAACACACGCCATATTGTTGGCTAGAGTTTCATTGGCCTTGATTTCTTCCACAAGATCGTCCATGATTATCAAAAAATGTGCTCCTTGACACTCTTCGGCGATGAGTTGTAGCGTAGTAGAGTCCGGCAAGCCTTTGTGACAATTTATATACCATTCGATTTCACCATAAATCTGCATTTTTCACCCTTTAGAAGGGTCGTTGTCCAAACTTTTGACGACGGAATTGGAATCTGCATACAATTCTACACCACATATATTTTTTCAAGAAAATCGACAGGGGTAAACATCGAGTTTTAGCGCTCTGAAACATGGTAACTTGGTCAGAGCAACTATCCGAAATGGATAAATTCGCTCCAAATTGAAAATATATGTACAATATCGATCAATGTGGTCATAAAGACATGCAAAACAACTTTTCCCATCGTTATCATCTTGCCTAATCTCGGATGCAGCCAGATCGTGGTTCTGCGTTGTTGTTCGTTATTACTCTAGAAAATCTTAAGAAAATTTCGCAAACTTGCTTATATAGGTTTTCCATAGGGCAGAAATTATGAGATGCTTCAAGATACATGTAATTCTTGCTTCTGAGATGAAGAAACTACCTATGCGAATGTTTATCTGTAAGTCCATCTCACATTCCAGTGTTCGCACATCTATAGTTTTGGCTGGAATAGTAAATATTATTTGCATACGATGCTGATTGTGTTTTGTGTTGATACATTTACTATTTCATGTAGAAATTGAAGAAATATATTGTGATTTGGAGGAGTATTGAGGAGTCGTGTCGCAGAACCGCGATCTGGCTGCATCCGAGATTAGGAAAGATGATAGCGATGAGAAAAGTTGTTTTGCATGTCTCTATGACCACAGTGATCGATATTGTACATACATTTTCAATTTGGAGCGAATTTATCCATTTTGGATCATTGCTCTGACCAACTTACCTTGTTTCAGAGCGCTAAAACTCGATGTTTACCCCTGTCGATTTTCTTGAAAAAAATATATGTGGTGCAGAATTGTATGCAGATTCCAATTCCGTCGTCAAAAGTTTGGACAACGACCCTTCTAAAGGGTGAAAAATGCAGATTTATGGTGATGAAGTCGGCGGTCCGAAAGATTCCACCATCGACAACTATGGCGGGAAATCAAACGAAAACCCCGAGATTACGGTAGTGCTCCAGTTGGTCATCTGTCGGGTCACGATCATGGCAAGTTACAGTAATCTCTGCATCTGTACTTCTTTTGAGGAAATTACTCAATTTTGTATTTCTTGGCCTCAATCTCACTAGACATCTCGTAAGTTATGACTATTACGGTACATTTCCATCAATTGGGAGTAATAGTCGTGACATCATTTTTCTTCCTCTCTGTTCCCCTTGCGTGCGGTTCGCTCCCTCATTCGTCTCTCAACCAAGAGTCATCCCACGCAATTTCAACCAAAGATCAGAAAGAAGAATCCTCCCCTCTGAAGACTTGGCGTACAAGGGGAGTACGCGCCAATCGAGGATCAAGAGGCAACTCAAGATTCATCGTCACCTCGGACTGAGTGAGTTTTTGAAGAAGATTTGAAGACTCTTACCGCTCCTATCTATATCAAAGCCCCTTCCTTTGGACCAAAATCCATTGATAGTCCAGATAAAGCTGTAAAACTAAAAAAAGTCATAGCATTTATTGTGCTCGTTCGCTTAGCATTTAGAACATTGTGTACCACAGGAATTTACACATACATACAACAAGATTCTCGCATCTCATTAGCGGGAACGATAATCACCGTGACAGACCATCGCATTAGCCATCTCATCTCGCTCTACAATCTAGACCTTGCTCGACAAGTATGCAGCATTGCTTCTGCTAGCGAAACGAAGTCCCCTTCCTTGTCCCCTCTTTATCGATCTTAACCGGGCCCAACAGTCAATCGGGCGAGTACTGCCCACATTTTGTGCACCACATTGCCCAATCTAATGCAATCGTAATCCTCACTGCTCAACCCTTTGTTCTCGAGCTAACGGCCAGTGAATAGTATGCAACGTTTATCCCATCATCTTTATTCGTCGTTCATCCAAATAAACCGAGTTTGGTCGCAACAAAAAACGCACACAAACACAAGTCCCCCTTCCCCTTATCCCTTTCATCTTTCATTTTTCTTGTATCTTCTTGTATTTTTTGCATTTTTCTTACCCTCTTCATTTGCATTCCTTCACCTTTATTTGCTGTTGTACACTTGCGGTGATAAACCATTATTATAAGTGTGCCCATGAACAGTAGGAAGTAAAGGGGAGGGGAAGGGAGAGAACGAGGGACATGGAGGAGATGGAGTAAGGAAGATCGAGAGAATGAGGAGGTTATTCATGGCCTCTCTCCTCCCGATCTTCCTTACTTCTTTAATGCTATCGAAATAGATCGCTTGCCCAATGCGACGATTGGCAGTCACACGCGTTGGGCATACCTAGATAGGGGCAACAAGAGACACGCGGTAAATTGCCAATGAGATGGGTTTCTGTTGTGTATGGGTCCCCCGTTGATAGACGAATATATTTATATATGGAGGGGGCAAGGGGTTACAATATAAAAGGGGAGATGGATAGGATAAGGGGAGAGAGTTGTTGAGGGGAGAGATGATAGATGATCAGAGAGAACAACTTCTCTCCTATACAATTAGGCGGGAAGCGCGTAGGCATTCCCCGATAGACAGATAACAGTACCGTTAAGCTAGTAAATTGTGGGCCGTGTTTGAAACACTTGAAACAAGGCCATATCTCGGCTGGGAAAGGTCGTACAGAGTTCCGGTTGGAATTTTTGGAATCCTCAGGACGAGATCTATTTGTGTATCAAGTTTGGTAATGATTCATCAAGTTTAAAGACCTTTAAAACATAAAAATGTGGCATTGGAGAGGTTCGAACAGGGATAGCGAGAATTTCATTCATTCAAGATATATAAAAGCCGTTTTAACAGGTTTAGAGTTGTCTAATCATCATCAAACTTGATACACAGTTAGATTTTGTCCTGAGAATTCCAAAAATTCCAACCAGAACTCTGTACGACCTTTCCCAGCCGAGATATGGAAGGTCGTTGGAAGCCTTGTTTCAAGTGTTTCAAACACGACCCACAATTTACTAGCTTGACGGTAGATCATAAACAATAAGAGGTGAGAACATGGGGAGAGGAATGGCTTCTATACAGTGACTATCAAAGAGGGAATAGGTAGGGAATAACCATAGACTATAGAGGAACAATGACAGACTACAACAGTTTCCTTCGTATTCCGAGCAAGAGTCACAACAATGGAGGATGACCAGGGTATTACCAATAACCAATCTATCCCTTGGCTTCGTCCACGATTGTACCATCTCGGACACAATCAACCTCGCCCTGCGCCCAATCGGACAAGATACATGCCTCGCCATCCGGGATAACAAGGATCGAGTCCTCGGCACCCTCTCCCTACGAGTCAACGCGCGTGGAGAACGAATGCCAGAAGCAGACGATGTACTATGCAAGATCCCACAAGTTCCTCACCCACTCCAACCATGTGTGCGGAGACGTATCAGCTTCTAGCTACTGCGACGGCATCGAGTGCTCATCGATATCCACAACAACCAACGTCTCCTTCCTCGACTCGTATGCTAACCAACCCGGACACAACTTCTGTATGGCTAGCCGCGGATGCGTCACCTGCAATGGCTGCGCTTCTTGCTCTCCGTCGTGCATCTTCTTCCGTATCTTCGCTTCACCTACTGCCGATACTATCTACGAGACCTTCCGATGCATCAGCTGGACAACACGGATTCGGATTCAAGCAACCCTCTCCCTCACCAACGAAGAAGACAATCGTCACGAATTCATCCTCGAGAACGGAGAATCTAAGAGATGGGACAACATCGTGGTCACCCTACTTTCCACCAGTCAAGGCTTCATCCCCATCCTGGGCTACCACTTCATCACCGACGGTCGACGTACCTCCCTCATCGAGAATGCCCCTCCAGGAATCTTCATTCCCGACTCAGCCGGACAATTGCAGTGCTCCACACGAGAAGACGCTTCATCGTTCCGATGCCTCTTCCGCCCGATGATCTGTTCGTGTTCCGGCTCCATCTCCACGGCCATATGCAACTGCCCACCGGGAAACATCGAACGCTTCTTCGAGAACTCCGGTCCTCCAGAGTAGCATATAATACGTACCCAGAGCAGCGTATAACCTTATCGTAGTGTCAAAAAATTTCGACCCATTTTTCAAAACATTTCAAAAAATTTCAAATTTTTTGAAACTTTTGCTCTAGCGAGCTTTGGAGCCCGTTTCAAGGCCTGATATAGTGATTTTCGTGATCGGCGGATCCGATTTGGTCGGAAACGACCAAAAAAGTTTTATGAAAATTTGTATTAAAAGAATTAAATAATTAAAATTAAATTAATCAGTTGGGATACGGTAGCTTGGCCATCGCATCGATCGTCGACGGTCAGACCAGACTGCGCTGCAAAATGTTTGGCCTGTCTGATAAATTTTCCTCCCGTTTTGGTCGTGTTTTTCGATGTTTCTTTTTTGTCATCATTCGATCTTTTCAACTGCGATCACTTTCAGCGTGCGTACAAGCCGAGGCTGGTTGGTTGGAGTGTGGGCGACCAGGGAAAGGTTCGTTTATCACTTTCATTCTGGCTTCAGAGGGTTCTCTAGTGGTTCTAGGTCAGAAAAGGGCCCTTTCTTTCCCGAATATGTA
>LS860251.1:20488-64328 GCA_900490955.1 Micoletzkya japonica | reverse complement strand
TACATATTCGGGAAAGAAAGGGCCCTTTTCTGACCTAGAACCACTAGAGAACCCTCTGAAGCCAGAATGAAAGTGATAAACGAACCTTTCCCTGGTCGCCCACACTCCAACCAACCAGCCTCGGCTTGTACGCACGCTGAAAGTGATCGCAGTTGAAAAGATCGAATGATGACAAAAAAGAAACATCGAAAAACACGACAAAAACGGGAGGAAAATTTATCAGACAGGCCAAACATTTTGCAGCGCAGTCTGGTCTGGCCGTCGACGATCGATGCGATGGCCAAGCTACCGCATCCCAACTGATTAATTTAATTTTAATTATTTAATTCTTTTAATACAAATTTTCATAAAACTTTTTTGGTCGTTTCCGACCAAATCGGATCCGCCGATCACGAAAATCACTATATCAGGCCTTGAAACGGGCTCCAAAGCTCGCTAGAGCAAAAGTTTCAAAAAATTTGAAATTTTTTGAAATGTTTTGAAAAATGGGTCGAAATTTTTGACACTACGATACCTCATATGACGTTACTGTAAAACGTATTATATGTTACGGTAAACGTATAATATGTTACGTTTATACCAATTATGTGCTATTCTGGTGCAGATTATACGTTACACCATGTATGCATAACTTTACTGTTCTATTACTCTGGTTAGGAGGCATTACAAAGAAAAACAATAATAGCGGACAAAAGTTAACAATAAAGTGAAGAGGTGCATGAAGAAAGCGAGAAATTAATCAATGAACAGAATCTTCTCCGCTTCGCGTCGGCTATTCGACATGCATACCGTGCGATGGGGAGGGAGCAAAGGAGGCCTGAAGTGATTAGAACTTGATTAGCGACTCCCACTTATTGTTATCCCAGTGGGTTCCCTATAGTTTACAATCATAAACCTTTTCTGTTCATATACTGCACTCGAAAAGCAGTCTCGTTCAAATCCTCTGCTGAGTACGTCGTAGTTTGCTGATTTCGTACAGGTGAGCTACTCAAACTTGGATTGAGTGAAGGGGAAGGACATGGAGAGGATGGTGCAGGGGAGGCAGGTCGGGGCCGAGGAGGAGTCGATGGAACAGCATAACCGGTTTCAGAGACACTGAATTTATAGATTAGTGTACACAGAATTATTGAATTGACATAGCATAATAGGACACCTCAATATCTCATTATCTAAAAATATTAAGGTTGTTCTCACGTCTCAATCGTCTCCAGTCGTCTCTCTTCATATGGGACTTCAGGAGATCATTCCAATCCCACTAGGACCTAAACAAATTTAGTCAATTCTATTTATGCAAACATAAACTTGCAAACAACGAAAAATAGGCACATAAAAATAAATTCATAGTCTCTGTGTGCACTCAGTGCACCACTGGCATCGCCGATGCTACCGCGCTTGCGTATAATACGCTACCCGAAAAGGGACCGTCTAATATCCGGACGGCTGCATATTATATGCCACCAACCAAATTATATGCTACTCTGGAGGACCGGAGAACAACCAGAAGAGACTGCCACTCCACATCAACGGCCTAAGGATCCACTCCAACGGGAACAAGCCCCTCGTCGCGTACATGGACAACCACGCAGCAATCCAAGTACAACTCAAGATGGACGACCTTCGCCTGACAGTGCAATTCGACAACAATACATGCACCATCTCCGTCGGCTCAGTCTCCGGCTGCTACGACTGTATCTCGGGAGCCGTATTCGATGCAATCTGCACGTCGTCAACTTCCCCGGAGATGGCCACTCTCCACTGTGAAGGAGTCAACATCGTCATCCCATGCAGCCCGACGGGAAAGAAGACCACTGCCCTCTTCTCATCGTCGTCACCAGTCATCGCTCTCTCCTGCCGTCTCTCGTGTCCCGGAGGAGAGACCGCCGTCCAGTTGGCCGGCACTCTCAATTTCGTCCCCGAACCCCAGCCAAGAGATCTTGAGTCGTCTTTTGTATCCAAACACTCAACAAAGGAGTCATTTTTAAAGATGTTTGGAACTTCATATCTTCTCTTTCTCTCTTTTCGTTTTTCAAGATGTTATCTTTATAATCATAATTACATGTGTAATCATCTTCATTGTTTATTCCATTAGCTTTGTCCGTTTTTATTTGCCGGAGTTTGTGCCGAAAGCACATGTAATCTAAATTATTTTTCCTTCCTTTTCCCCCCTTCTATGATGACTAGTTATCATTCCGTCGTCCTCCTCCTTCAATGATTCAATGATGACTAGCTGTTTTTTCCTTCTTCCTCCCCAACATTCCTCTCATATCGTCTACCTTCTGCCCTTATATAAAAACCCCCAGTTCTTTCTTTCTTTTGAATTCATTCTTCTTCCTTCCTCGAGTTATCCCCTTCACCCCCTGTTTTTCTGTCCCCTCCGATAAATATTGATATATTTTCGGAATCCGGACAATTTTTCGGAATATCGATCAGCTGTCGAACTCAGGTAGTGGAGTTTACAGACTGAGCTTTCTTTGTCAACAATACATAGGCTTTCGTGGTCAATGTGGCTTCTCATTTGGCTGTGTCTCGGTACAAATACTGCATTTCGCGTCGTGTTTATTCAGAAACCCAGCGGGTTCGATTTGAAGTCGCCATCCGTGAAGGGATTGGGATCGTCGTCGTCCTGCGTCGTCGACAGCTTTTTCTGTAAACTCAGGAAATAGGCAAGATAAAAGATCAAAGATCAAAGTGGCCCGTAGAAGGTCGAAGATCAACGATGAAAGGGGCATCCTCGTAGTTCTAGCGCAACTCACGTTCATGGAGAGTGAGACGGATATGGTCCCTAGGATGCGCTTGTTCTCCCAGTCCCAGCGATCGGTGAACCTTGAAGAGAAGGGGTATTATCAACGCAAAGTTCAAAGATCAAAGGTCAAAGACCAAATTTCACATACCTGTAGTCATCTTCGCGCATCGCCTCCAGCAGGTATCCATACAGTAGAAAGTAGTCGGGCCGCATCCAGTAGTCGAGTGTTCTGCAGAGATCAAAGGTCAAAGATCAAACTGCGGAGATCAGAGATCGGAGATCAAACTACAAAGACCTTAAGTGTGCGATGAATTTGTGCAGTTGTTTCGGGCACTTGGACAGCAGTTCCTGGTCAGAGGTGGCCTCTTTCGCCTTGCGCACCTCTTCCTTCTCGCTGAATGGACCAAAGATCAGGCCACACGTGTTCAAAGATCGGCCAAAGTTCAAAAATCAAACTAAAAGTTCAAAGATCAAACTAGGAATTCAAGCGTCGACTGAAGAATTTACATATCAAGCCAGAGTTCAAGGATCAAACCTAGAGCCGAAAGATCAGGAAGTACAAACTTGAGCTTGTGCCAGGGCAGCTTGCCGCGCAACTCGACGAGCACATAGAGGAGCGACCAGAGGTCGTCCCCTCGAGACTGCTCCTTCCGACGGTGCACGTTCAAGGAGCAATAGCGCGGCGTGCCCCTCAAGAGATCAAATATCAAAGATCAGAGATCAAAGTCTCATGGTTTTTTTTAGACATGTATGGCCTTAGCATTCTTTTTGTTCGCTAACCCAATTGCCTCAACCTCCATCGACAACTGCACAGAAGTACGCAAACCATTCTAAGCATTTTTAAAAGCAAAAGCAGCACGTAAACGGTCTGTCCTGTATACCTGAACAGTATCTTCCGCCGTGGTCGCCGAATCTTGTAGCCTCCTTTGGGAGCCTGTAATACATAATTATTAGCTATTATAGTGGAATAAATCGATCCGTACGTTGCTCTGATTAAAAATGCACCTAATTATCTCACTCTTGCACCACAGTGTTCTGACATCAGTCAAAATGTTAAGCGAACGAGATGTCGAAAAAACCCTGATTTCGGTAGGAACTCTCGCACGGAAAACACCGTATCCTAAGCATTTTGGATCGTTCGCTTAACATTTAGAACACTGTGGAACGCTCTCGCGCTCAATATTCGGAATGAATTACTGACGTATCTTTTTATTCCACTATATTTTCTTAGAATGGACCATATTCCAGAACGGTTGGAGATATACCCACTTATTTGGATTAGCTTAGTTTAAAGGGACATGTAAGAGATTTTCAAGTGAAGCTTAATATGAAAGATCTTGTCGAAATTAGTATGACACCAAAAGAAAAAAATTATGAAAATTAATAGCATTCGAGAAATTATTTTTTTTTAAATTTCACCAAACGACGACGCTACTGTGTTAGCGTCGTCTTTGGGATCCCAGCCAAACAATTGCTATGCGAAATGTATTTATTGCTTCCTACAAAAAAGATGGCTATTATTTACTCAGCTGCATATTTGTGCACATATGAGTCACAGCATTCCAAGCTTTCTAATAGCGAACAGCTGTTTCCGCGCTAAGGATACGATCTTGCTAAGGATCCGATCTTGTGGACGAACCACTGAACAAATGATGAAAAAAACTAAAGTTGTTTTAAGTTGAGCAAAAAGTCTTTAAGTTTTTTTAAGCAACTTAAAGGAACCGTCCCACGAAAAAAATCGTTGTTGAGTTATCCGTTGGAAGCATTGTGGTATGGGCTAGAAAACAAGATGAGCAAGAATCCCGATTCGAAATGACCCTCTAGGGGCTAGTACGGCCATCTGAATGTGCGAGATACGGTATATCTCGCGGGGTAGTTTGTAGTTTAACCAAGCTCTCCTCTCCCCCAAATATACCCCGTGGCAATGCCTGATCTCCACCGCTCTCACATCTACACACCTTTGCCCCTTAACTTGCTCTTCCCTTCCTGCTCCACGGAGAGCGAGAGCGAACAGGTATTGCCAGGGGTCTACAAACTACCCCGCGAGATATACCGTATCTCACACATGCAGTTGGCCGTACTGGGCTCTAGAGGGTCATTTCGAATCGCGATTTTTGCTCATCTTGTTGTACAGCCCGTACCACAGTGCTTACAACGGATAACTCAACGATTTTTTTCGTGGGAGTTCATTTAAGTTAAAAACTTAAGTTGTTCATAGTAAATTCAAGAAGTGCTGAAATTTTGGTGCAGATTGGTTCATCCACTCATGAGGAAATTCAAAAATAGTGCTCAGTTCGCTATTAGACACGTTCTTCACAGAGCGGAACGCTGTGGAGTTTTTTTCCAAAAATATATGTTGTAGAGGACTAGGGTTTGAAAACCACGCGCGATTAGCGTATTTATCGCTTGACTCTCTTCATTCTTGCATGCTCCTCATCACTCTGTCGGTCTCGTAATGCAATTAAAAGGTTTGGTTTTCAAACCCTATAGAGGACGTTCAAGCGGTTCTTTTTAGACAAAGAAAAAACTTTTAGACAAAAAAAAACATATTGAGTTGGGGCCCTAAAATAGTTATAAAATAATAAAAAAGCGCGAAAAACGTGAGAAATGGGGTTTTCTCCACATAACTTTAACAGATTTCAGGTTTTTTCAACATGATAAGTTCGAGATCAGAGTAAAATTCTGCGCCGAATGGATATAAAAACTTGAATTACATATGATTTTTTTTAATTTTCGGATTTTTTAAGAATAATATTTTATAAAAAAATAATAGCTATAGCGTTTTTCGATGTCCCCTACCCCTAGTCAATCACTTTTTTCACCATTTTTTCAGGTGTTAATTTTTGGCCATCCGCCCTGTAATACAATCTAGAGGACCGCTGTACTCAGTATAAAATAAAAATGTTTTGCCCCCTCTCCAAAAGAATGAGTTGATTAGATTCAAAGAACAATCAAACATTTTTTTCAATCCCTCTTATGAGTAAGAAAATGCCACCGATTTTTCTTTACTGTGAATGAAGAATGAGGAGTTGATTGAAAAGGCGACCAGCAATATAACTTCAATCTACTCAAGTGATAGGAGACTCGTGGGGACAAAAGTTGTATTGGTTAGATTGAGATTGTATTCAAAAGAAATTAGTGTTTTTGAGCGAGAGTTTAGCGGAACTCTAGTACACTCTTACAAATAGTATCTCTTAAAGGGACATGGAAGTGATTTTCAAGTGAAGCTTATATGAAAGATTTTGTCGTAATAAGCATAAAACCAAAAGGAAAAGTAATAAAATTAATAGTATTCGAGAAATGATTTTTTGAAATTTTTCCCAACGACGAAGCTGCTGTGTTTAGCGAAAGGAATTAAGCAAAAGCGTTATTCTTCTCAACGACGGAAGCCCGGAACAAAAAAATAAAACATGCGATTTTCGAGATTTTTCTTCGATTTTTTTATTGTCACTATGTTTTTCCTCACATTTTGAAACCCTAGAAAAATCTTCATCGAATTTTAAAACTTTTGGTTAGAGGATGCTTTCTCCCTTTAAAGGTGGTGTAAGCAGAACAACATTAGAAACTCCCGCCACGAAGAGCCTGTACAGACTCAAAAGATTACGGTAATGACAGCAAAGCCAAACATTCGACCAAACGCAATTTTCCGCAAACTATTCTACGGACCGCATACTGTATCGGGTCTAAATAATTGTTCGCGCCGTAATTTTTTGAATTCCCTGTACATCAAGCAACTTTTCGCTCACGTTTTCTCAGCAATTTGCGAATGTTTTTCATTTTTACTGTGATTTTGTTTAGAATTAGCACCCTGAAATCACAAAAAGCATGCCTGATTAGTGCCTCAAAAATTCTGTTTACACCACCTTTAAATAATGAGAGGCATGACGAGTAAAAAACACGTCAAGCGAATCTCCGATACAGTCTTCCCTTCGCCCGAATCAGTGGTGGCAAAATGGAAGGGAAAAGGGCAAACCTATCCCACGAATCAAGCGAAACGGAGGAAACTTTGCACTCTTCCCGCCCATTCCGACAACATTTTCCCCCCCCCGCCCGCCCGGTTAAATACCTTCTCGACGAACTCGCGACTGAGGCCAAAGTCGAGGATGTAGATGATGTTCGGGTTGGTGCCCGGGGCTACTCCCACGGCCAGATTCGCCGGCTTGATATCCCGGTGAACGAAGCCGGCCTGACAAGGGAGTGTGCTGGAGCAAATCAAATCGTTCCGTCAGTCGTCTCATCCGGGTAGGGAATCCCTACTAGGGATCACGCACGATGTTCTGACACCAGTGCAAATGTGAAGCAAACGAGACGCCCAAACTATGTTGGAACTTCTGCAAGAACTCTCGCACGGAAAACCCCAAGGATTTGGCTCGTTTGCTTATTTAGCATTTAGAACATTGTGCACACGTCTATGTAGCACGCTAGAGAATGTCTAGGAAAGAAATTCGTTTTCAGGTTAACTTTATGCATGCGTAGAATCCGATTACATTTAGGAAACTCATTTATTCATTTGCATTATGTAGATAAGGCCTTGTGCGCCAATGATTTTGTGCGGAAATGATATCCGTGGATTTGCGGTCTCATTCTTATTTGCGAGAAGAGCAGAGCCGCGTGAATAGAGTCTAGACACGGTGTTCTTAATGTTCGGAGAGCGAGCGATTCAAACGTCGGTCGCACGCTCGCTCTCCGAACAATTTCCATTTCTTCAGAACATAGTGTAGATAAAGTAGGAATAGTAATGAACTTACTGACGGATAATAATGAAAACGTCAATAATATATTTTATACATTATAAGAAGAGTTCCGTCAATAACCTTTATTCCTACTTCGCCCGCACTCTCTACACAGGACATGTACCTCAATTTTAAAAGCTAAGCTCAGCGAAAACTTAAATATTTTGCAATTATTCTAAGCGATTTCGGGCTTAGTTTAATTTTAAAGCTTTGCAAAGGGAAAACGCACATCGTGTATCTGCTTCAGCCCGAACAGCACGTTGACGCCAATACGTAACTGCGTCGTCACCGCGCACTCCCGACCGCACCTTCTGAGTGTCGATCTTTGATCTCTGATCTTTGGTCTTTCATCTCTGACTACGCTCTAGTCCTGCTCACTTGAGTAGCGTATTGAGCGACGGGCCAAGCAGGCTCATGATGATGTACTGGAAGGAGGCACGCTTGGCCGCCCCCAGCAGCTCCGTCACGTGCTTCTTGCCCTTGAGACGCGCGAGGATCTGCGAGGAGATCAAAGATCAAAGATCAAAGATCAAAGATCAACGATCAACGATCAAGGGCCACTCACATCAGCCTCGACCTTGAGCACGCTGCCTCCCTCGACAAAGTTGGACTCGGCCTTCAGGGCGGCCTTCTGCTTGTTGGTGAGGTGCTCCACCTATGAGGGAATATTTGCCGAATATTGAAGGAATCCCTCCACCGTCATTAGCCCAGAGAAACGGTGTAAAACCGTACGCTGTAAACAAAAGAGAGAATATATAATATATTTCTATATTATTACATTATATATCCGCCTGTCCGTGTCCGTTACGTTCAAAAATGCGTCCGATTCTCTCACGTACGCACACTCCCGCGCCCGCAAGGGAACTTTGTACGGTGGCCCCGTTTACCGTCGATGATTCGTTCCTTATTTACAAATGCGCCGATTTTTTAAAGTTTTTTCCATAGCTGATATTGCAGTCTGTTCATTGTACTAGTTCGATCCAGTCCAATATGTATGGCTACGAAAAAGCAAGAAGAGAGCGCGGATAACGTAGGAATGTAGTTACCAGCGGAACTTTTTCGCCAATAATATGTTCGATCCAGTCCAATATGCCCTTTAGTCTCACCAAATACACGGCCCCGCACCCGCCCTCTCCAAGCTTCTTCACCACTTTCCACTGATTGATGATCGTGCCCTTGCTCAGTTGCACTGGTCCCTCCTCTCAAAAAGGCGAACAAATTCATCCTTAGCTTGCGGTTTCTTTGTAATTCATATATGTACGGTAAATAATTGGTTGTACTCTGTTTAGTGACTAAACTGTTTTTTTTGTAAATAATCAATTTTTTTATAAGTATAAGTACAATATTCTATCATCTCCCCTAAGCTTACCGTGGTTCGCCGTAACCTCCGTCATAGCAATGGGAAATCGAGTAGGTGAGGGATTGGAAAGAAAGGGGGGCAGAAGAGGTAGAAGTTGGGTGGGAGGGGAGGAGACCGCGGGGAAGGGGCAACAACTCGGAACGAAAGAATGGAGAGTGAATGAGGGGGAGGGAAAAGGAAGTTGACGGGGGGGAGGGAGGGGACAACGCGTTTAAGACGTATGTTAACGGGGATTTCATCCTCACTAGTCAAATCGGGAGAGATTTGCATTTCTACTAACAAGAGAAGAATGAAGAGACGCAGCGATAAAAGGAACGGAAATGAAGGAAGCATTCTCTCCCGATTTTGTCAACACTAATCCTCACTGTGGCAGAAAACAATGTGAGGAAAATATTTATTAATGAAAAAATTTAGACGTAGTTAAAAGTTTATTTTTACAAAAGAAATGTCATAAAAACTATAACCGAATGTGTAGCTGTATAACTTTTTTTATTTTCTCCGTTCAATAATATATAACAGAAAGGGGCGGAATCTAATAAGTGGAATCTATGTAAACGCAATCTTGCGAAATGTACAAACAATAATGCTGAAAAGCAGTAAGCAAGAAATGCACAAACAATAACGCTGAAAAGCGTGGACTGTAGGACTAGCCCTTTTCCTGCGCCTCCCGTCCCTAGTCTAAACAGTAGATTCGTCCTCCTCAAACTGCACGAGAACATCGCGTTTCGTAGTGGAATTGTCGACGGGTGGCGCATCGATGTACAATGAGAGAAGGGAATCTGTAGTTTGGAAATGTCCGTGCCCCCGTCCATCATCATCACCACTTTTACACGCTTTTTTCCACTCACAAGACGCTCAATGGGTGCTTTTAGAAGATTGCAAAATAAGAATAGATATATAAATTAGAGAAAAACGCATAAATAATATAATATTCACCGTCGTTCATCGCAATCTCGGCAGGCTCGCTGAGGCCGCGGCGCCGTGGAGAAAGGCGCGCTGGCATTTCTCAAAAATATATTTAATAAAATATATTTTAGAACTATCTATTTTGGCGTTTACTAAGAAACGGGTACAGAGGACAGTTTTCTTTTTACATTTTAGCCGCTGCCTCTTCAGTCATAAACTCAAATGCGTTCCCAACTCTTGCCCAACACCTAGGCATTTGTTTACCTGCAGTAGACAGACTCCTCTGTCGTAGAGCACTTTTCGAGTGTTTGCGAGCGACGCTTTTCGTGAGAATCCTTGCAGGAACCTGCGAATGGCCGATCGTATTTTGGTCGATAGAAATAAGACAGCTTGCCGAAACGTTCACGTAAACCGCGGAGAAAATGGAATTGAAAGATATCTAGGTATGTCCCATACTTGTATTCATCGTCTTTTCGTCTGATACACTCGCTCTTACACACTCTTTGGGGAAATAATCTGGGGAAATTTAGCCCTCCCTCTACTGAAGTCTGAGGAGAAATATTCCTCAGAGGGGGGATATTTCGCTCGGAGTACCTGTGCGGGTGCCGCGGCTCCCAACTGCATCTGTCGATTGAGATCGTTCATGTCGATCTTGAGCTCGATCTGGGCAACATTATCGGTGGAATTTGCTGCATTTGCATAATATAATGCGAAAAAAGAGCCTCTCACAACGCTGCCGGTCGGGCTGCCATCACAGAAGGTTGAAGTGCTCTCGGCCCGGCCGTTGCCATTCAGAATGTTGTCGTAGAATCTGAGTTGAAATTATTACTTTATCCTTGCATCAAAAGTGCACTAGAAAAAGCGTGTAAAGCCGAAAAAGCCAGATGTTGTCACATTACGAAAACTGCCGAACCTTTGCATGAACCGCTCACGCGATTCCGCCGGCACCGATATCCGGGAGAGTATCGACGTCTTTCGGTCCTGCACGGATTGTTCGAGTACGGTAGCAGGCATTACCGACGAAAAAGCTCCGTCGATAAACTCATTCCTCCCTTGTCTGTACTCTCTTCATACCGAGTCGGGAATAGGTAGGAATGAGACCACTGACGGAACCTTTCCTGAACCATAGATAACCTACCGTATCGCATAGAGAATCTGTTCTGGACACGGGGTAGACCCGTCCCACTTTACGGCGACGAATGCTGCCTACGGTAGCGGCGAAGCTGAAAGAATTTATGAGGAGGAATTAAGCGGATAACTCTCATTGTTCAGGGTTTTGAAACATAACCGTAAAAAACGATTAAACACCCCAATATCCTGTGATAATTGCATGTTGTGAGGTGAATGTCAGAAAACAGAAGAGAAGAAAGAACTAGCCTACCGCTTGAACTTGCCGGCCACGGACTCCTTGGGAGGTACGGGTGAGGGATGGGGAATGGGGGAGATGATGGGGAGGGAGAGGCCTAAACTATTGTTCACGTGAGCAGCTAGAAGCTCTCGAAGAATCTTCATATTTTGCACTTGTGAAAGGGAGAGGATCAACAGTTCGATGTTAACGTATTAAAACGTTTCGTAATTTTAGAAAAAGAATACTTTAATAAAATTATTTAAATAATTATTTTCGCTTACGAAGTAAGAATGATCTTGCCTGCTAGATGAGCTGCGCTCATCTGCTTAAAGGAGGCCATCGTCTGTTCGGTTTCGCGGAATGCAGCCTGAATTTCACCGCCTTATATTGGTTGAGGAAAATGCTCCGTCAGTCATCTCATTCCTACTTCCAACGGGAAAGTGAGGCGGCATGAGGAGAGTGCAGAAAACGCAGTAGTAATGCGCTTACTCAGTCCGCATCTTCCTCAAATATATAATATCCTAAATATATACTTACCTCCTCCCGCTTCTTCTTCTCCATCATGTAGTCCCTTCTTCTCTTGCTGACCGCGATCCAGGTCATCTTCCAGAGGTAGATGACCACCTCGGCCAGCGTCAGCACGGACATGCCCCAGAACATGCCCATCGAGCCGCCCATGTCACCTGCCAGTTTTATTATATTATTAACTTTTTATTCATTATTTTTGTCTATATGTAGTTAGCTTAAAAGTATGATAATAATTACACAGAAGCTGTGAAGTAGAAATAAACCCACTGAGAATCTCCGTGACCGACGTGCCCTGTACTTGCTTGTACTCCGTGTAGGTCATGTCACGAAAGAAGACGTTCACCGTGAGGAAGTTCGATCTGAAATATTCGAATCTACCTTTTCAACTATGGATCTTTTTTGTATAAGATTATGGATGTTTTCGTTTCTTTATGGACTTTGTGTAGTCCTCAGCGCTTCTTTGTTCATCTAGATACGCTCCTCCAGCCTTACTTGATATGCGGAGTTGACCACTCGGGATTCTGGGTGTTCAACCACCGAAGGGCCCCATTAGAGAAGCCGTTTCCGTACGAGTTGGCAGAGTTGTACTCCCAGCTGCAACATCATAAATAAGAAGAACTACGAGATAATATAGTGGAATAAAGCGATCCGTCAGTTTCTTTCGTTCCAAAATGAGTCTAATTCTCTCACTTTTGTAAACTCTCTGGCCAGATATTCGCAATGATAAACTGACGGATCTTTTTAATCCACTATATATTTGGCAAATTAATAAGTATGAAAATATAATAAAAAGGATCGTTCTTACCGCTCACACTCGATCGCGCACTCCTTGCACTCTGGCCAGCGAAATTCCTCCGTCGTTTCTGTAAATGTCCCAATATTGCTCGTTTACCTCTGGCTCCCAACTATTTGAATATTACCGTAATCCGCTTGAATGCTACCGTAATCCCTCCGATCTGCTTACCGTTATGGTGGACAACCACGAACTTCTTCGTGCACTCGTACGTCTCGAACGTGGTACACGACCTGTACTCTGAAGGTGATCTTTGATCCTTAATCTTTGATCTTTGATCTCTGATCTTTGATCTTGCAAACCTTCATCGATATTGTACACGAACGGGCTGCAGCCGCAGTTGTCAAAGTAGTACCTGCAACCGCGATCTTTTAGATTCGCTTATCTGCATGTCACTTTCGAACCAAGTGCATAGTTTCTGGTACTTATGCGCAAACGTTCCGTCAATGAACGTCATTCCTACTAACGTTTTCTTCAACCATACTTTCAAAAACATTATCTACGATGTTCAAAGTTAGATACTATAGAGCGGAAAAAAATGAAGTTCGAAAGTTCAGTTTCTTCCGTTCCAAAATGAGTCTAATTCTCTCACTTTTGCACACTCTCTCACCTTATATTCGGAATGATTTTCCGACTGGGATCATTCCAGTCCACTAAACAGTGCTCACTTGGCCTTGCACTTGCTGACGCAGTCGGAGGCAGAGTACTTCATGGTGGTGACATTGCCAGTGTACGACGAGGGCCACTCCGCCGTGCAGTTGCCCCAGTGCGAGCGGTCGAGCAGCGAGTACTGCAGAATAGTACAGGGGCATTTTACGAGGGACATAGAAGTGGTTTTCAAGTTATGTGAAAGTCATATGAAAGATCTTGCTGATCAGAGAGTACTGCAGGGGGAACCGGGGGAACCCGATCCATCCCGTTTCCTCAGACAATAAATCGGTCCATTTTCCTCAACCATGAAGTGGAATGAATCGGTCTGTCCGTATATTTGGCTCCAAAGTGTGTCTAATTCTTTCACCGTATATCCGAATGATTAAGAGGATATCTACTACTGCGTTTAGCAGTAACTTGGAACCGGGCAAGAGTCTACTGTGTTTAGCAGGATCTGCATTATTGTTGCGAACTTACGAATTTCGGCGTAAGCGACGAGTAGATTCGATCGCCAGGCGAGACGCTGATGCCCTAAAATACAGTTATTAGGGTTTCGGGCAGGTTTTTATACGAAGCTAGGAGTTACAATAATAACCTATCTACCAAGTAGAGGGATGTTTACTTTACCAACTCCCCCCCCCCCCCTTGTACATATGTGGTTTCCGCAAAATGGTAAAAATATTATACATACCTATCATAATATCATATAGTGGATTAAAAAGATCCCCGTCGGAAAAGCATTCCGAATATAAGACGAGAGAGTGCGCAAAAGTGAGAGAATTAGACACTCATTTTGGAATTGAAGAAACTGACGGATCGGTTTTTCCACTATAAATAGCCCACTATAACCTGCGAGCTCTTGTAGGACGACATGTCGGGCTCGGAAACGAAGAAGCGAAAGCCGTTCTCGAACTGGTTGGTGAAGACGGGCTGCGGGTCGGCTGGACGGGGGAAAGTACACTCATTGTCAGCGAAGTTTCCCTAGCCGGCTGGGGTTCCCCTTACTGAATTCTGGTGGGAAAATATTATAGTTCCGCAAGTTTACGACATGGGGTAGGACATGGGCTTACGACGCGGGTAGTTTACGACATTTCGCTCTGTGCATGGTTGAGGAACGCGTTCCGCCAGTCTTCTCATTCGCATTGTCGAGGAGAGAGCGAAGCGGTGTGTAGACAAAGTAGTAGCGAGTTATAGATACTGACGGAACGTTTTCGTAATAGGTAATTCAAGACCGCTGGTTGCTCGTTCCGACTAGGTACAGTAAGTGAGCGCAGAATTACATGCCCGTTCATCGAAAATGTTTTAAAGATTCATTTAAAACGTTTTAAGCATTTTTAGAATAATAAAGAGAGAACCTCCACTGCCGTCGAACTGCTCCTCGAGGTGAGAGTCGAGTACAATTTGCAGGCTACAAAAATATGTTGATTTTTTCTAACGATAAATATATATTTCTCGGGAAACCAGCATTTCGTCAAATCGGTCGTTTCATCAACACTAATCGTATGATAGGTGAAGGTTGATGAAATAGGTACCGATTTGATGAAATGGTGGTTTCCCTATTTTTCTAGTAATAAATACATTTAAAAAGGTGTAAAAAACGTGTAAACCCGCTGTCGACGCCCTCCTCCGTCTGCTTCTTCATCCACTCGTAGTCCGCCTCCTGCAGGTTCAGCACGTGACAGCGACCGAGCGACGTCAGTACGGGCGTCGAATAGCTGAGATGAACAGGGAAACTATCTACCATTTCGTCATATCGGTGGTCGATTTGAGGAAATGATGGTATCCCGATGAGTGGGTATCATGATGCGATTGGCAGAAAGCAATGCCAAGGTAGCTACAAATATAAAAAAGACATACGAGCAGCAGGGAAAAGAGCGGCCTGCGAAGCTGCACAGCTTGAGCACGTCGTCGCAAGAGAATCTGTAAATATGGTTGAGGAAAATGTTCCGTCCGTCGTCTCATTCCTACTTCCACCGAGAGAGCTAAGCGGTATGAAGAGAGTGCAGACAAAGTAGGAGTGAGTTGACTGACGGAACTTTTTCGTCAATAATACAAAAGAAGTGCATAGGTAGGCATTATTGATCGGAATCAGAAAGTGAATCCTGTGCTATTTATCTCTGTTATGCTGGAACACAGAATGATTCGTCTCGTCCAGAATATATTCGTATTCTTTACATAATGATTCGTATGCTTTCCTGGTATTGTATAGCAATCGCAAGAAGGACTACGACTCATTCGCCTACCCGGCATGGAAGAAGAAGCCGTTGATGGTGAAGTGCGGGTGCCGTTGCATGTAGGCAGTCAGCTCCGCGTCGTCCGCCCTTAGTTGCGCCTCGTTGGCGTTGCCGTAGATCGCCTGTCAATCGGCTCCCTGCTCTCTTTACTCGCATTTTCACCGTTGGTCGATTTCGTCATTATTGTGGACATGTACACCGGTAAAAACGATAATGTACTCTGATAAAATTGACAATAATCCAGGCAGAAGTGCACCAACCAGCACGTCGCTGTTGGCCTCCATAAGGTACTGCAGAAGACGGTCGGAGAAGTCGCCCGTCAGGTTGATTTCTGCAAACGGCTTTGGGCTGTTATTTAGTGGATCGCAAACTGAAACAACAGAGAAAACACGCACTGAGAATGAACGACTTGCGAATCGGATTGAAGTTGCATATGGTAATCTTCGGAAACTCCATGCCCTGCTCCGTGATGAGAAACGAGACCTGCCGGGGAGAGTACTAGGTTCGCGAGATTATCTGTCTAGCTCCATGTAGGTACGTTTAATGTTCGCTATTTAGCGCACTCTTGCCTGAATAATGTTCAGAATCACTGACGTATCTTTTTCCTACCAGTGCTTAGCTGAATATTTTTGCAGCTCCATGAACAAGCATTTCTACCGCCTCTGGGCTCTCCTTAATGGAGCCGCACCACGAGTTTCTAGCCATATTGGCTCTTTACGGCATTCATTAGAGTTATATAATCATCCTGATCGGGTATTCCGAGTTTTATGCGATTTCATTCACTCTCCGCGGAGTAGTAAAGATGGAAAGATTAACACGCTTTTCACAAAATCGGATATATTGGCCGACTGAGAAGCGATACAGCTCCGAATTATTGAACAAAAATTATTTTTTACATTGTTCTGAACGGAAAAGATGGGCGGAAAGGCTTAAATTGATATATTATTGGAGGAAAACGAACGTTGAGAGAGCTGCATAGTTCTTACCGCTAACCACAGTAAAACTTCAGCCGGAGCCTTCTTTTAGCCTAAGCTGGCATTTTGCCAAGAGAGAGTTTCACGGTATTTAGCGGAGTGCGCTGCAAAGATTTCTCAACGTTCCTTTTCCTCCAATAATATCAGGGTAGCGTTGGAATTCAAATCCTACCGTACTCGTGGGCCGGCTCCTTTAAACTGCTTCACTGTCTTTTCGAAAATCGGGAAAATAATTCTCAAAACGAGATAAATACCTGCGATACTGTAGGCCGAGCGGTGAATATCATGACGAGATTGATCGTCTGCCAGAGCAGAAACACTCCGCAGGCACCGGAATTGAATGGTTTGATTATGAATTTTCCTATATTCCATTTCAATCATTGCATCGAATTCTATGTAGTTCCTTTTATGTTATAGATGTCGTGAAGCGTATTCTGTCAACTACTCCGTAGCTTCCTAAAATTTAGGAATTCTAATAGGATCTATCTACGTGACTCATTGAATAAAGACTAAAGTATTATACGCAAATGAATAAATAATTAAAATAATAATTAATTTACATTGCGTAAATATTATACTTACCAGTCATCAGGGCCCAGAGCCACGATTTGGTGCCCTTACTCTTGTAGATGCGCAGCACTCCGTGCATCGTTGTAACACCTGTAAGGGGCTTGATGGAACGTAGAGTTGTGCACGAGAGTTCTTTCCAAGGTTACGCTTCATGGTGATTGGCCAAATAGGTATATACACAAGGTAAACAGCTTGGAGGATGCTATTCTTTTTTAGAACATACCCACAAAGTGTTGCGTCTCTCGCTCCAGCGAACTGATGCCTTCGTTTCGCCGAAATTTCTTGAGATGTGCCACGGGTACCTCAAAATGCGTGAGCTTCGCTATAAGATTTTGATAATTTATATCTGTCATATTCATAGTCTTATGGTCGAGGAAAATGTTCCGTCAGTTGTCTCAGTCCTATTTCCCGAAAGAGCGAGGCGCAATGAACAGAGCCCAGACCACGTAGGACTCAGTTTACCGACGAAACTTTATCTTCAATAATATCCCACCTCAATAATCATATGAGAAGCACGCTTCTTGAGCTTCTTGGCACTGTGTGTTACCGGGATGGACCAACTGAAAAAATGATTATGATTAATTACCTATTTCAGGAATTGTACGCTGAATTAAATAGGGATTATGCAATGTATTTTCGTTTGAGGAAATGAATAAGTGGACTAGCCTCATACGCTTCTTGTTAGTTTCATCTGTAACAGATGAGGTCGAGCTGACATCGGACATATTTGAAGAGGACGAGGACGATGATGAGTTGTCGAATTTGACGTGGGAAGTCATCTCTGGGTCATGAAACTAACGTATAAAGTTAAAGAGCTTTAACGACAGGCCTAATTATCTATTGGACGGGAATAAAGTTGTATTTCCATTATACACTAAGCTTATCGTAGTCCAACAAAAATGGATGGCGATTGAACAAGGAAATTTACCATGCGCAAAAAGAGAGGAAACAATCATAAACGCGTTCCGTCTCAAGAGCTGTGTTACAATCAGCCTGAAGCGATTATAAAGATAAGAAAGAAGAGAGTGGGGAGAGGTGTACTTTTATGGAAGCGGAATAACAGGCAATGGAGTGGATAATAGCGCTGGCCGTACTATGTTTCAGATCATGAGGACCTTTTTTTGGATGCGCATTTACGGCTCAATCCGCATGTTTGTTCCAAAATCGACGATGAGCCTTAGATTTTCATGAAATACAGACGGACCCTAGACAAAGCATAAGAAAGCTTTACAGCCAAGCACAACAAAAGATGGAATAGTTCGCGTTGATCGAGAACCTCCAGCATAGTGGATCTCTCTCCAGAGACAAGGATAATGTAATCTCTCTATCACTCCCCTCATCTCCTTGCCCATCCATCCCCTTCTCCTCTTGATATCAAGCCGCGCTCTGTTTGCGAAGGACTCGCCTGAGGGCACCTGTTCATATCGCTTTCACCTTCGTACTATTTCATCTGAGAGATTGCTCCTGGAAGCGCCACACTGGCTTGAGCGAAATTACTCCAGTCTGACGCGTTATGGAATACAATTTAAGCAGGGGTAAATTTGAAAATACGCTAGCCATTTGTGGGGTGTTTGAATTTACCCCCTGAGGTAGGGGTACTGTAGGGATCTGAAGCAATCGAGTCCTTTTGCTCACTCGCGACGCGTCTCGTCACCAAAGCATGAAACATATCAACCAAAGGGATTAGGTTGCTGAGTTCTAGCAAAGTCTATGTGTTATATTCACAAATATCTTATCGGTGTGAGCCTTGCACCGTTGGCATCACGATAGAACCGAAACACCGGAAATTGGAAAAATGCAATGACTCATGAGTGCGATAAGAATACCGCAGCATACGCTTGTGAGAGAAATCACAGCAGCTAACTAGCAAATTTTTTTAACGCAACAAGCTTCCAAAAAGCTGTATGATGTGTTCCGCGTAGATTTGAAGCGATGGGCGGTAAACCCGGCTGAACTAGGCCGCACTCGTGAATGGGAGAGCGCGCTTGTTGTCCTGTAATTGTGCACGTTGAATACGTGGGCCTTACTCAAGACCCCGAAGCAATTTTTGGATGCCTTTTCTTTGATGAAAAGGCAGGTATAGTTGAGGAGAATGTTGCATTTTGTTGGCATCTCAAACCACGAGATAAGAAATCTGTATGAAGGTACTGCAGACGAAGGAGAGATGAAGTTTACAGGTTATTCGTCAAAAAATGTTACCAAGACACTAATCTCAAAATACTTGAGACCGCATTCGAGGAAAAGACGGACGTATTATAGAAGAATAGTCAGTCGAAACAGATCTCATTTTCAAATAGTCCATCGTTGCCTCTCCGTTTTATAATAAATACAACACAACTTCGTTATGTAAGTATTATCCTAGACCATGTCATCACAATGCGGGAAGCACTCCGCTACGTCGGGGTAGTGTAAATATGGTAGGAGTTGAGCCTGCAAAATGTAAAGCTCGGAAAGCAATTCGTAAGTATTATTTACTTCTTACTAGGAAATCACTGCAAATTTTGCCCATCTGTCTGTGTGTGTGTCTGTCTGTCTGTCCGTAGGCCGATTATCTCCTTTAGAATTGCGAATTTCAAAAAAAGTTCTTACAAGACCCCTATTCAATTCTTTATACCTCGGAACCATTTTTGGCGTTAAATTTTCAAAACTGGCTGAGAAAATCGATATTTTTGAATTTTTTTCAAAAAATCTTCTACTTTTGTCAGAATACGCTTCAGAGCACGGGGGTCATTTTTGGTCAAAAAGTCATCTGAGAAAAACTTTGAAATTTTTCAAGGGCACTTTGGAAAAATGTGCAAAAAGACCTGGCGCAGGTTGGATCCGAACATGTTTGCTCCATAGCGCAGCGCAGCCTCTTACCACTACTCTACCTTGGTATATGGCTAAAAAACCAACTCGGGTTTCGCTCATCATTCTTCATCGCGCGCTTTACCTCCTTGCTTGATTCAAAGTATTGTACTCATTCCACTCCGAATTCTTGCGGCGCGCGGTTGGTCCTCTCTTCCCTGATCCTTTCATATGTATGCATTGAGCCTCCGGAAGCATTGTCTATGACATGAAAAAGATAGCCAAATGTAGCAGCGTAGTTTTGCTAGTTGGCGGAAAACGAACGTTGAGAAATCTTTGCAGCGCATTTCGCTAAATACAGTGAAACTCTCTTGGCAAAATGCCAGCTTAGGCTAATGCCTCTCAACGTTCATTTTCTTTTAATAATAAATATATTTATGTGGTTGTTTGCTTACAGTAATCACCTATTAAACATTGCTCTTAGCTTCTGAAAGCTTTAAGAAAATGTAAATAGTATTAACATATTTCTATAGATCTCACTTCCTTCGGGTATACTCCGGCGACGAAGGTTTCGCTGGATGCAAGTATATGCACGAGTTGCTATAATTAGAATATTACTTGTAGGAGTTGAAAATCAACCATTTGAAAGGCTCACTCCCCTCAATAACTACTGCAATGAAAAAGTTCCGTCAGTAAACTCATTCCTGCGCTATCTTTCCACCGCTCTCGTCAGGAATAGGAATGAGGCGACTGGCGGAACTTTTTTTAGCCATAGCTCTCGCCGTTCTGATTCGCAAAATTTCACCCTTTCTACTTGAATGGGGTATAACCGTAAGGCGCTAAATATTCAGATACCCTCATCTTGATATTCTTTTCCGTCCTCCAATGCCACCCACTCGAACTTGCATTGCACAGTGCTGGATCCGGTACTTCCTGCGGCCCTTTTGTGTACAAAAACACTGCACTACATCAGATTTTTTAGAACTGCTTTTTTTAACTCTAAATATCGTGCTCCTCTGGACGTGAAAACGAAATGACGAGTTGCTTCGCAATCTCTAGGTACTATGCTGCAGTGCCCATGAAAAAGGGCTTTTTCGAAACTCTTATTTTTTCGAAAAACAGCCAAACTTTTTCTTCAACAATATTTGTGTTGCGCCTACCGTAAATGGAATGCTAATATTTGCTCCTTCTCCAATCGCGTTATTCTTGAATCCATGGAGCATGAAATCCTCGTCTGACCACGCATCGTGACTGATTCCAGCATCCCGAACCTTAGTATGTCTTGTAGAGAACCTCTTAGCGTGTATGTTT
Source organism: Micoletzkya japonica (assembly GCA_900490955.1). NCBI lineage: Eukaryota > Metazoa > Nematoda > Chromadorea > Rhabditida > Diplogasteridae > Micoletzkya > Micoletzkya japonica. Next base: position 43,390 of record LS860251.1, on the reverse strand, counting down.
ATTCAGCTGCAGGAGAGTTCTTTTACATGACGAATGAACCTTTGTTATGAACTGACACATCTCTAATATTTCCCCCCCCCCAAATACTTTATTCTCGAGTCTGCGCGGACCGGAAATTAGAATACGAGGGGTTGCAATTTTCTAAAGAAATATTAAATACTGACCCATGCGTGAGCCCTGCGGTAGATGCGTACTTTTTGCGGCCAGAGCTTAGTAGCCCCCAGGGCCATCTTGCAACAGGCAACGAAGGTCGTGTACGAGTCGACGTTATGCGCCTGAAGACCCGCCGCGCGTTTAGTCTGTCCAGATTAATTGCCAATTAATAGTGGCCTCCGGCGAGAGAGTGTGCGGAAAAGAGAGAGTTTATGGGGAGGCCACCATTAATGCGCAATTAATGAGCCAGATTAAACGCGCGGCATCGGGAGCCTTCGACGTCTTTCTTTTCCTACATTTCTTCCTAGACAATTGACTTGGGATAGCGAGAACGTATGAAGAGAAGGCAAATTATGCATATCTGTACTCTTCCCTGCCATTCTGCAATTCCAACAATTGACGTACGCGATGCCAGATCCTGTCGCATACTCGGATCTCTTGAAGGGCGGAGGGAATGAGAGTTCGAAGGAGGTGAATCTAGATAGAAACATAAAAGGGTTTTTAAAGGCTCCCACAACCCACTTTTTTAGCAATAGTCACTCTTTACGTCATGATATGGATCAGAGCACCCTGATTCTGAATCAGGCATTCCCATTCTCTGACTTTGCGTTTGAGCTTCAATATCGCGCTTATAGCAACCACTCTTCGAGCGAAAGACCGTGCAAAATGAGGAGAGCGCAGAGAGTGAAAGAGTCTATATATACCCCAATTAGCATTAACGTGCCTTTCGGGATCCTTTAAACAAGATATTTCTGTATAGCAGATGAGGCATTCTATTGCTAATATCAGGATGCAAGAGTTATTGATACCTGAAGCGCTCCGCTATCGTACCCCGCAAATCCTTTCGGTTGGGTGAATTCGGAATCGGCCCAATCACTTAGAAATTTGTGCGCGAACTCCGTGTTCTTCGCCTTCAAATATATTTTTAAAAAGTCCTTCTAGTATTAAAAAAAAGTGTTCAATAATCACGAAATAATTGTCTGCTGCGATTTCCCAGTTATGGTACCGCTCATAGAAGAGAACGTCGGCCCGAGTGTCGATCCACTCTTCTGAAAAGAGCAAGTCCAATATCCATTTTTCACTACTTTTCCGTTACTAGACAACAAGGATCAATCAGTCTGTTACAAGTTGAGCATGAAGGGTAGTTAGTCGCGAAAGGGGAATTGAATGAGATGTTTAGTTTGCCAATCCATAGATAGCATGATTTTCTGTGCTAGATAGCATTGGCAAGCCGCTTTTAACAGTTTTTTTTCATGGTTATGTAACTTATGCTTCACGACCTTTCATTCGTTGCACGGTTTGCCAACCCAATTCCAGACCGTATTCTGTGCATCCTCAAGATGGTCTAACCAATGCAGTGATCGGGATTGACCACGGCCGTATCAGCGTCCAAGACCAGAAGCCAGTCCACGTCCCGGAGGTAGACTGCCGCCGCACAGTGCTTGAGGAAGAATACCTCAAGGTAAGAAATTGGTAGCACATTGTTCTGACAGCTGTGTAAATATTAAGCGAACGAGATGCCGAAAGTTAACCCTGATTTCGGTAGCAATTCTCTCACGGAAAACATTAATCCCGAACGTTTTGGCTCGTTCGCTTAAAGGGCACCTCCAGGCAATATCTACCATGTGCATTTTTACACCATTGGATAGCACTCAATGTCCTGAGTCTCCTACTCTCTCCTTTTTATTTGAAACTTCGCCGTTGCTGAGAAAAAGCTGTGCAAAGATTTTTCTCGCTGTCTGCGTCTCTTCATTCCTCTCTTCTCTCTCATAATCAGTCAACCGCTCTTAATTGGTTATCTCTTGAAATGAACGAGACGGTTGGAGGGACCCTTTAACATTTAGAAAATCGTGGTAGGTATGGTCTCATTCCTATTTCCGACGAGAGAGCGAAGCGGTATGAAGAGAGTGCAGACAAAGTAAGAATGAGTTTACGGACGGAACTTTTTCCTCAATAATAAATGTACGTAAATAATATTATTCCCAATAAGATCTACTTATCAGCTAACCGAACATTTACACATGAATGTACAGAATGATGTTAAGAATGAAAATTCTAATGCGGAAATCATTCTATATACTGCTATTTTATTTCAAAAAATCATTCTCTACTATTACATTTCTTACCATGCGGTGCTTGTAGCAGGCTCGCTGCACTCGCAGGTCGTTGAACAGGTCAACCTCGAAGACGGTATAGTTGACGGACCGAAGGTAGCACTCGAGAGAGAGCTGGGCGATGCCGTAGTTCCTGCAGGGTATCGTGAGATGAACCGAACGCATCTTAGGTTTCAAAATGCCTCCAATTCTCTACATTCTATTATTCAGTGTTATCCATCAATGGAGCTGATGCCTGACACAGATCGGGCATATATCCGTGGTAGATACGCAAAGGCATTTATCTAGATATTGTGAGAAAAGCCATCGAAGATTCATTTTCGAATGCGTTTCACGGACTTCGTATAAGACAATGCTTGTTCCTTCTCTCGCTACCATTGCACATTTACTCAAAAAAAGCAGGTGGTGAAGTTGCGCCGACGGTCAAAACATGACTTGTTATTGACGAAAAAGTTCCGACAGCATTCTGATTCCTACTCTGTTTGGACTCTCTCGTACCGCTCAATAGGAATGAGCTTATCCTCAACCATACGTTGGCATCGTTTCATTGTCGTAGGCTACGAAGATGCCCACTCTGCCGAAGAGTGGAAAGCAGGTGGTGAAGTTGCGCCGACGGGGATACTGTAGCCGAGGAATACGAGACGAGTGGTCGATCTGACGGTGGTGTGCGCATAGCTGATTGGGCTCGGAACTCATGAGTGAACAATGAACAACCAGTAGCTTGCAGGCAAATACAGTGGGTAGATCCATTCTAGGATTAGGTGACTCTAGTTCCCGATTATTCCGGCTTTTCCCGCATTTTCCCGGTTCAAGCTCAGAAAGCGAGTGCTTGCCTGCAGTATGTGCTGATCAATCAGTGGTACGGGGTCGATACCGAACTTGACGGGTCCGTACTGACTGCGCAGAACTGGCGGACCCGAGTCACTGAGCGGATCGGGAATGGAGGACGAGGATCTGGCGAGGACTGGTTGTTAGGGTAAGAAGTTCATTTAAAAGAACTGAAAAAGGAAAAAAATCCTTGTTGAGTTATTCATTGCGAACAGTGTAAAATAGGCTAGACAACAAGATGAGCAAAAATAAAATGTGCATGATGCTGTGGTAGTTCATAGATGTTGCTTTGGGACATGGTAGAGAAGCGCTACATTTTCCAAGTAAGATTAATCGTTTTCCGTGCGGAACCATTCGCAAAATCGCAAATACTAAATTCGAACTACAGTTTCGCTTTTTGATATTTTCGGATTGGTTTATAATGCTGTGCCACTTTATATGCAGCTTGAAACATAACTGCATCTACAACGCGAACCGTATGATCTAGCGTTCACGCTCTGCTATGTAGGCATGATCCGGTATTTATAGAAACGTGAAAACATTTAGCCGAGAAGAGGGAGTCTGAAAGATAAGTTTAGTTTATACCTGCATCGCGTAGAAAAGTGCACGTGGATTGTCAGCAGGAGAAGGCACAGCAGAAAGTAGATGATCTTGCGCTCCGTTCCAAGCCTCATATTGAACAACGATCTGATCTTAAGAATATACTAAATTGAAAAAAATAGAAAAAAGTGAATAGTGAAAAATTAACTTGACCAAAGCATGGCAATGAAGAGCCCATAGTTAGACACTGAATGAAAAATAGAAGGAATTTAAAATAGCATCACTTGGCGCATGATCATCTAGTACAGAAGACAAACAATCTACAGCCCCAGAAGATAAATAACCTATAAGATTGTATACAAGAGATAGCTTACAATCCCTCCCAATCAGAGAGCGCTTGTCTGAATACTCATTGCCAATGTAAGCACTCGTGTCCCGAATTCTTCCTTGTTTGGTCAGCTGAAACGAACATTGCCACTTGAGCATTTTCATCGAAAATATTGGAGCCCATAGGTATACTAGCATTTAAAAAGTAGCTACATTACCTCCTCTTCTGATACAAAAGGAGAGGAGTCAATAAATGATATTTCATCATGAAAGCTGAGAACTGCACTACCTATCTGCCAGAAGAAGTCTAATCATAACTGTCAAGACAGAGTAGTTGAATGTTTGTTGTCGAGCTTCGAAATCCCACACGACGCAATGCACATTTTCCGTATCGGAAAGTCGCATATTTGAAACTAAGAAAATAAGAATACTGAACTTCATTATTGTTCCTCCCCCTACCGGCCCACATTCATGTTGATGTAAAGTTTGTGAACAAATGCACCGTCTCCTTTGCCACAACCACTTCATCATCGATGGGACAACTTCCAAGAGATAAAAAAGGAGAGATCAATCAACTGGGACTTGGGAGCAACCTGGAGCATTCGAAAGTGAGACAACGGTACACGATGTACACTGATATAGAACCAAACTGGAGGCATTGGGTAGACAATAAGGTTCCCTTTTTAAGCAAACTACACGGTTACACTACATTGCTCATTCTCGGTAGGCACGTCCTGGTATGAAAAGGCGTGAGAAAGAGAACCCTACAAAACAAAATTAACGTACAGGGAACATAGATAAACAGAAGATGAGATTACAGTATGATCTTGAAGATTGGATTATGGTATCCGCACGCGGTCAGACCGCGACCGCGTGCGCCGCGACGGAGGGGTGCGCGGACACGCGGATCGTGTGGTAGCGGTCGAGCGGCTTGCGGTCCAGCAACTCCACTGCCTGTACCGCGTGGAACCTGGAAGCACACGCACATGGCTACTGTTCGAATTACTCTTCCATTTTTTCCCTTTCGCCATCGATAACGATTTGAGATAGATAAAGGAATTGAATAGTGGGGAAGGGACCATTTTCGCGGTGCTATATAGTCCATCTAGGCCGGCAAACCGGCGCATTGTTAGCAGGGGATAAATACTCATACTTGAAATTATTTACGCGGTAGGGGTCATTTTCCAGATGCGGTAGGGTAGCCATGTAAATCGAGAATTCAGTACTGCGGTGGGTATAATTCCGCCTTGCGGTACGCGTAATTTCATAGTAAACGACGGACTGCGGGCGGGAGAGGTACTAACCCGTAAATTACAATCAATTACTTTATTTTCTCCCTGATTGTTAGCAATTTTCACGGCTGTGCTTCACGACACCATGCTACAGATCTGCAATTGAGTCTTCTAGGCCAATACATTTTAATGCTTCAATCAATGCGCCAAGCTCTACACATCGTGTAACCCAACCAGCTTTGCCCCTCCTACAAACTACCTCTACTGTTGGCTAGAAATACACGCCATAAACAAATAATGCACATCTGGCTAGCGTACGCGCACCGGAGGCAAACGATATGGGCAGGCAAAAAATTTGATTTATTTGAGAGATTATATTTGAGAGCAAAGATTTATTTGCTACCTATGTACCTGCTACCTCACTAAGGCAGGCAGCTCATTACGCATGCCAAATAAACCTCCTCGTTCACCAATAATGCCCCTCCACTCACTTATTCGCCAGCGTCACGACCGCCTCATCGCCCGCCATGGTCACGCCCACCACGGTCAGGTCTCCGAAGAGTCCTGCCACCCGGTACTCCCCAATATCCAGTGGAAGACCCGACACGCGCACCGACGAGTCGTCCGTTACAGCTAAAGGGCCTTCATTTAGAGATTCGGATTTAGCTAGTTTTAATTATTTACGCCGAAAACTGCAAGGATATCAGTTGGCAAGAGTAACCTCCTATCAAAAGGTTAGAAAAAGCGTCGACATTTGTCGTATTTCATCAGATTTTGCTATTACTAAGGAAAAAGTTCCGTGGGTAATATCATTCATGCAGGGTCTGAAGGCAACTTGCTACAGTAATCGACCCATACATAGAGATCGAGTAATTTAGCCCGGTTATTTTTCGGCAGCGAGCAAACCGAATCCTCGACAAGCATGCCCACCCAACCACAGCCGTACTCATGTATGAACCTTGCCCGACTCACAGCTGGTCTTGTCGTGAAGGGTGGCGTGGACGGCGGCCTTGATCAGCGCCTCGTTGAGGTGCCGCGGACAGCGCGTCGTCGGCTCAGCGTCCGGACCCACGCGCAGCGTAAACGGCCGCTCCGTACTGGAAGCGGAGAGGTTATTACATTCCTTAATCTTTCCATCGCAGCCAGGAATAATACAGCATAATGAACTAGTGTGGTGGACGAACTGTCCGCTTCGTACGGAAGCGGTAGAGGTTACGGTAGTATTGGGGGGGATTATCCTTGAGTAGAGTTACTAATTTAGTGGTAATACCCAAAACTACTTATTAGCTTATATACCAAGCACAATTTCAACAAGTAAACCGCTGACCCGGGCGCTCCCCGAGCCAGCTCAGCCGAACGACGCGAAATCCACTGGATAATGTTGCGCATGACCTGCAATTACTGTCCTTACAATGTAAGGAAAGGAAGTGAAAGTAACTGAATGTGAATGCTTTGTCTCTCTTCTTTTGTTTTGTCTTCCCTTTCCTCTGTATTTCAGACGTGTTTCGATGAATAAAATGATTCCCTGAAAAAGTGTGAAAGGGACAAAGTGCATCGGCCGGGATTGCCGATTCATAATGCTTTTTTTTAAAACGCATAGGACACCTGAGGCTATCCATAGACCCATATTGAGATAGGGTTAATTTTTACCATCCGCGGCCCCTCATCCACGGAATGTCTCTTAAATCTTTCAAGAAAATGCTTGGTTTTCACACCCTAGTGAGCGAACAAGCTGAAATCAACTCGAAACGAACCATTGTAATCGTGTCCTTCTGATCACAGGCCTTCTCGAATTTCGACAGTGCATTCTCCACGAGGATTCCCTGAAAGGCGATTCGTTCAGGGCAACAATAAGCATAAAGCAGAAGAATAGATATTATATGTACACTCTGACCTGCCGAATGAGTCCGTATCTGGCCGCGAGCGATTTCATCCAGTGGTACTCATCCGACTTCTCGTGAGGAAGAATGTGAACAACGAGCTGGACGAAGGGCGAATCCTTGTGGATCTGAATAAACGGGGCATATTACACATACACAGGCTAGCGTTGTCCTAATATTTTTGAAGGATGCCTTAGGTAATTTGGAAAAATCAAGAGCAGCCATCCTCACAAGCGTTTTACATTGAAATTATCTAGTGCAGCCAGCCACCCAAACGTCAGATCGGACATAAAAAAGCAATCAAACCTTCTCGTAGGCCATCGCAACTCCGGTCAAGTCTCCAGGAACTACAGGCAACACGCTAACAGGCTTCTTGTCCAGAATCACCTGAAAAATAATATTATCAGGATTTCTTCAACCATTGTGAGCGAAAACTTCGTGCTTTATACCACTCTACCGGTTGGGAATGTATTTTTTTTTGCATTTCCACTTTCAACCTTAATTTTACTGTACACGTTTTCGATCGAGTGAGCAAAAATGTCGATTATTTTACGTGCCCATTCCTAACTCCCCCTAAACGAGTACACATTGACCTGAAAAAAGCATTGAACAAGAAAAAAAGCAAGTTAAACATTGACCTGCACTCCCATGCGTCGAGCCTCTACCGTAACCTGGGCAGCGAACCACTCGGCGAACTCCCTGCAATGAGCAACAGATCGATTGTCTTTTTTGGTATAAATGTTTTATTTGATTTTCATAATCATTACAGTTATTTCTATCGGTTACTAAGCTCATCGTTTCTCACTCGATGCGCGGAAGGACCGATCGATCGGGAACTGACGTGACAATGGACCACTTCATGGCCATGCACTGGTCGACCGCCGTCATCGTTGGCTGAAAACTGAGAAATAAGATGAAAAAACCACGCAGAGAGAATCAAGAATTCCGCAGCTGACAATTCGCGTACGTAGAGTAGAGTCTCTGCTCAATAGACTTTAGATCGGACGCAAGTACGTTCTATGAAAAGCTTCGCTAAATAAAACGCATACAAAGACCAAAATGAAATGAAATGAAATAAGGGAAAAATCAAGTTTTAGTGATTCGCGCGCGGGTGCGGTCTACTGTACGTTGTCCGCTATTTGACAGGCTAATATCCGGCTGCAATGACGGAATTACCGTAATCTATAAGTTCAAGCCGGCGAAAAGTTTATTATAAGACAGAAAGCGTACTGTAGGTCACACCAGCGCGCCAATTTTTTTGCGAATTAAATTATTTTACGTGTGTTTTTGCAATCCCTTGCTTGCCATTTTGGATCGTCAAGTTGTATCTGATGATTTGCCCTCAAATCTCAGGCTATGATACCAAGTATATCCATTCGCTGCGACCGATACGGACGTGTTCTCTATGCACACTTTTTTGGCCTCTTTCGCAATGCTCTCAAACGTTGCCCAGTGCTCTCCGGTTCTTATCCCATTATAGTTGCATCATCAGTCCTACTGCCAAGTCCGTTCACTATTTAATGCTTATTGTCTTGCCTCTCCCTTATCAGCAAGCTAGCTCTTTGCCCCGGTCACTCATTCACAGCCGGATGAAAACAATAGGACCTATCCGATTATTGTCTTGAACGGAAGACAAAATTTTGTTGGATACTGTAGCATCTCTGACCTAAATTTGAAATTTGGCAAATTGCTAAGTCAAAAGTCCATTCCAAACAGGGGTAGGACAACCGGTAGGGTCATCCGGCTGTGTCATTCTCATCTCCTGTGCTTATGCTTATTTTGGTTAATTTTATTGTAAGTGATTATTAGCGTATGAAATTTCGCCATAACCTCCTAATCTTGCCATCGCCTCTATTCTTTCTCTCGGGGAGCGATATTGACCGCTGTAAGGTTTGTACAGCCGCTCTCTCTCGGCCCCCTTTCCCGCACATTGTTCCTTCCTTCTCTCATTCCCTCGCATCTCTCCCCTCCCCCCCCCCTAATCTCCTCTCCTCTCTCCGTCTATCGCTCCCTCTCATCGTTCTCCTCGGTGCCTAATGAATCATCTTTCATCAACGCGCAGTTGTTCTCTATTTTGGGGGCAGACAATCAGAACTTTTCTATGGAATGGCTAGTTGCCAAGTCGCTCTATAGTGTAGATGTTTCAGTTTTCAGTTCAGTTATCTAGCAGTGTAGATGTTATCTAGCTCTAAATCCATATTTATCTTCTTACTCCCTCCACACTTCATCACTCTCGGTTTCATAGTGCGCTTTAAAGTCTTAGTTTTGAACCCTGCCTACTCTATAAATTGTCGGAAACCACCATTGCATTAAATCGTCCGTTTCATCAACGCTAATACTATGGTTGATCAGATAATTGTTTCCCAACTCGTCGAGCATGTTCATACCCAGGGTCGTACGAAGTGATCCCCGAACCCGCGATGGAAAGTGGCGGGGAGTCGTCGACGAGCGTCGGAGGCGGCCCTCCCATCGCCGAGCCCCAGGTTTAGGCTTTTTTTTGGTTTATTACCTTTATCAGGACTAACATTGGAAGTCCCAGGTGGCCCTGGCCAAGCGAGAGGACGTCCTCAGCTACGTGAGGGGATCGACTATCGGATTCCTGGCGGAGACGAAGGTGGCCGAACTGGAGGTGAGAACTCGTACATGGGCACGTGTTGGCTACAAAACACATTTGGTAGGCTAACGGTAACGTAATTTAATGCATTGGTAGGCAGTTCTCGTATCTCATTATGAATGCCCGCTATCAGGATGCGCTGAACAAATCGGATGCCCTGGACAAGTTCATCTCCGATTCGCAGTCGCCCATCCTTGCTGTCGTCAAGACGGTCACCCTGCGAGGTACTGTATTTTAAGATTTATGTTTGCAAACTTTTTTAATCTTATTAAATATTTAAATAATGATTTGCTTTTGAAGACACGCAAGAGGACGAGGAGGATGTATCGGTATCATTTACCGTCCGCAACGAGGTTTCGTACAAATCGGAGAAGTCGACACAGGTGCAGATTTTTTTTCCTTTTCCTAGCTTATGATTATCGTTATCGTTTATCTTCTCTTCATCGTTATACCGCATCTGTGAAATCCTAAAATGCTAAAATCTACCTATCCAGGTCGTGTACCTCAAGCGCGGAACGGTCATCGAAGCGGACAAGCCCATTCCGGATCAGGTACTTGATTATGCACATTTCTTTCTTTCTTTAGTGCCTTGAAAGTTAGATAGGTTGCATTGCTCTAGTTGGTACTATATCATTGTCTGATAATACGTCGATAATAAATCGATGCTTGAGCTGCGCGTTACCGTACTCAACGAGGGCAATCCGTACGAGACCGTGCTGGCGATCATCGGGTCGACGCTGACGCCGTTCTTCAAGTCGTTCACGAGGGACACGACGAAGGGCGAGCGGGACGGCGACAAGCTGGTGCCGGCCGTGGAGAAGAGTCTCAATGAGGCTGAGGTGGGCAAAGATAGATAGATTTATGCGACTTCACCAGCGAAATGCAGTATAAAGGTGAAAAGAAGAAAATTATAAGGATAATTATAATTATAGTGTAAGCAAGAGATATTACAATGATTTAGCAAGGTCAAGTTCGAGTCAATAATTCAAGCCTCCAAAGGGGGAGTTGTTTTTGGCAACGTGCCCGTGCTTAAACAGAGTAGAGAAGCGGCTAGAGCTCTTGTTTTCGCCGCCATTTTAATGATTAAAAATAGATAATACATATTGTAACGGTTAAAGTATTGCAAATCGGCTTGCAGATCGGCCTGTTGCACCTGCAGCAAAACATCGACATCCCGGAGATCAACCTCGTGGCCAATCCGCACATCGCCGCGCTCATCCAACGCGCGGCCGAGCGCAAGGAGAAACCTAAGGTAGCGACGGACATAGTATTACGGTTGGGAAAGGAAGCAGTAAACGTAGTCATACACGGGCAGCTCTACCGTCAATTACTTCAGATAGGACCCTACCAATGTACAAATTGGGAGTTTTGGTTAGCCTACCTACCAATGACGTTTTTTTCTTTTCACATAATATGGTGCCTACCAAGTTAAACTTCTGACAAAATGAGGGGCCTACCCCCCGACAGTCGGGTCCATGCCCATGTATGAACGGTAGTCTTCATTTCATTCTTTACCTAGACCGTGCACTGAATGGAGGAAGGAAATGGTATGCCGAAAATTAGTGCAAGAATCGAGGCACGAAGTGATTGTTCGATGAGTAGAGCACGGGTTGTGCTTCAACCCATACGTGGACAACCTTCCCCGCAATATTTTGAGAAATGAGGCTACCAGTGCTCGAAATCAAGCCCTACCAATTGAAACTTTGTAGAAAACATAGGTCTACCAAAGTAAAATTCCGAAGAAATTTGGGCCTACCACCCATACTTCGGGTCGGTGGCCACGTATCTCTGCTTATAGAGTGAGGCAGTAGGCTTATCTAAGTAGTAATCGATACGCTGGCCATTTTTGAATTTTGTTTGATGTGCAGGTGGCGGACCTGGGCAACCTGGTCGAGGACTCGGACTTCCTGAACAGTCTGCAGACCGGCGTGAACAGGTGGATCAAGGAGATTCAGAAGGTGAGCTTTTATGAGAAACAGATAGCGAAATGGGGGGGGGGGCTATCTGCTCGGGGATGCATGAAACGGACCAATTTCTCACTAGTACTTCATTTGAAAATCCGTGTAGCCTAGTTATGGTTACTCATTTGAGAACAGAATGGAATAGTTTATGCAGTTCACGTGGAAATGCGAATAAAAGGAGTGATAAAATAGATAAGAGAATGCGACACGTGCTTTTTGGGAGCAATGAAAGAGCAAGATTCGCCTCTCAACCAATGATTGCGTTGAGGTGACGAAGCTGGACCCCATTACGCGTACAGCTTAAATAAAATTAAAATAAAATTAAATTATCATGACTCATTTCAGGTGACGAAGCTGGACCGTGACCCGTCGTCGGGCACGGCCCTTCAGGAGCTCCGCTTCTGGTCGAACCTCGAACGAGCCCTGCAGAAGATCCAGCAGAAGCGGGACTCGGATGAGGTAACTGGGGGGAGTAGGGTTCTCCTCCTTTTGACGCCTTTTCTCAGTTATGTTTCAGATTTCCGCAAATACCAGGATGTGCCTGCAGAGCATGAAAACTGAAAAATAACCGTGGGAAAGCGTGTAAAAGAGAACCCTATGGGGGTGTATGTTCTTACAATTAGAGGAGAGGTGACGGGGCCACAGTCAAACACTTGGTAAACCCTACGTAAAACAACACAGTATTGCGCGTACTTTATCTTGGCCTAATCGTTCAATGCTCAGGTCACGCTGACTCTCGAGGCGCTCAAGAGCGGCAAGCGCTTCCACGCTACCGTATCCTTCGATACCGATACGGGTACGGTATTGGACAGCTTTCATTATACATCGTGTTGTCTGGTTAACGGGTAAATTTGCCATTTAAGGCCTGAAGCAAGCGGTAGCCCAAGTTGCCGACTACAATCAACTGCTGAAGGACCTGCCCCTGAACGAGCTGATGGCAGCGACCGATTTGGAAGGAATCAGTGAGTGCTTACTACCATCGAGATCGGGAGAACGTGTCATAAACTAGAAAGGCCTGAAAATCGGGCAATTCAGACTGAGAGATTGAGCTACAACACGGTGTTTCCAACCACTAGTTGGAAGCGTGATGGGTGATCTATCGATAATGGTCTACTCGTAGCATTTCTTTTTTTTCACACGCGTTTCCCGCCAGTCAAATGCTTGATGCGCAGGCGCGGCGCTGGTCTCGGTCTTCACGCACCTGAACAAGAAGATCCGGCAGACCAAGTACCCGTTCATGCGGATGATCTCCTTCATCGAGGCCATCTCGAGGGATGTCGCCACGCAGATTCTCAAGGTATGCTTGAGGAGAGCATGCTCGTTCCGTCAGTTGGCCGCATTCTGATCTACGACGCGAGCGCGAAGAGAGTACATGCACGAAGTGGGAATCTTTCGTCAAGAATATCTATCATACTGGTATACTGTGTATGTAGCTTGAACATGAAATTGAACAGTATTTTTGGAGTAGTGCATTCATTCCCCCTGATTCAGGCCCTGGGCAACCGTCGCCTCATGCACATATCGATCGCGGAATTCGACCAGCTCATGAACTCATGCTTCGTTGTCTTTGCCAAGTGGGACGAGCATGTCGAAAAGTAAGTTGGTGGAGGGGAGGCTGGGTCAATCGCTAGAAACGATTGAAACATATTGACAAAATGACGCGTCTGCACAACTTTTAATGATTCAGCGTAATTATTCCAGTTGTTTATCATAATAATTATTCTAATTTTAATAAATAAATAGCGATTGTGCTTTGAAGGATGGTCGCATCGATGCGAGAATTGTCGAAGAAGAAGCGGGACGAGCAGTCGAAGCTGACGAGGAAGATGGAACCGCAGCACAAGAAGCTGGAGACGAGACTGAATGCCCTGAGGCAGTTCCGAAGGTGATATTTAATACGCATGCATCACAAAAAAATACGGCCTTTCATCGGGGTAAAAACAATGTATCTCAGGGCTAATATTCTTGGTGACGTATATCATCTCTAGAGTTCTCTAAATGGTTGTACTTCACGGTGGCAAGCAAAATCATTCATCCGTTGTGGCTGAAACGGGTTCATTAATAAGAGCTCGTGAAACATAGAAAAGGGCCAGACAAGAACCGATTTGGCGGGTCTACTACCGTATCCCCCGCTTCCTCTCCATTGCCCTGTACCCAGATCGCACGAGCAGCTGCGTACCGTAATCGCCCGAGTGCTGCGCCAGTCGCCCTCGGGCGGCACGGAGTCCGACTCGTCCTCTGCCACGGACCACTCGGAGAGCGCCTCAGAGGCCGTCAATGCCGCCTACGAGATTGTCAAGGTGACATACATATAGTTTAGTTTTAGTTTTACGTTTTGCATATTGGGGAGACTAATCTACCGTTACTCGATGTGAATGAGCTGGAGGAATGCACTTGCGACCATGCAGTTGTCCAGGAAATAACTGGCATTTATTTACATCGGTACTCTGTAGCTAATAGTAGCTGAAGGTATGGAAAGATCAGCAGAGATCAAAGATCACCCATTCTCAGGAGGTGGACTGCCTGGACGTAACGCCCGACGGGGTGCACGCGTGGGACTCGTCCGTCCAGCGGTACAACGAGCAGATTGAGCGAGTCGAGGCGGCGATTACCGCGAGACTGAGGGATCAGCTGGGAGCTGGTGAGAAAATAGGGTTTTGTTGATATTGATTTATCGATTGGTGGGTAGACAGATTGTATTATATCAACATGTTGCGGACCTGAAAATGAGTTCGTAAAATGCTTTGAGGTATAGTGAATTAAAAAGATCCGTCGGAAAATCATTCCGAATATATGGCGAGAGGGTGTGCAAAGGCGAGAGAATTAGACTCATTTTGGAACGAAAGAAACTGACGGATCGCCGTTTATTCCACTATATCAGCTGGGAACGGGTGAGGGGATGCTATCATGACTATGTAGAGAGAGGTGCGCGCATGCGCGTTCCTCTAGTGATTGATACGCTTCACTAGAAGATTGTGTTGGCTCTCATATTATTGACGGGAAAAGTTCCGTCAGTAAACGCCATTCCTACTTTGTCTGCACTTTCTTCATGCCGCTTCGCGCTCTCGTCGGAAATAGGAATGATACTAATGACTGACGGAACATTTTCCTCAACTATATGTATTCGAATAGAGACGACTGAACGAGAGTATGCGGGGGCATACCTTCGCAGCCGTGTTAGATTCTAAGCCGGGCACCCGTGCTTTTTAAAGTTAGAACTCACTTCATCATCGGAAACGCGTTCTTTTCAAACAAAAATGAACAAAACACAGCAGAAATTATGTATTTTGAACCGAAAACACGTGAAGTTTACCATAATATTCCCCCCCCCCCGCGGGCACCCGTTCACAAGTGCTTTCGTTTGATATCTCAATCAGGCTGCGCACGTATGTGCGGGGGCACGTGGGCGCGTTCGAAATGGAGGCGTGGAAGCCATGAAGATGAACTCGCATGCAAAAGTGCAGTAATAGCGCGTCGTCACAACACGTGCGTATCGTACGTACCTGATAGATCGTATTCTATTTCCCGTCTTTGCAGCCAAGAATGCCCTCGAGATGTTCTCAATCTTCTCGCGGTACAACGCGCTCTTCGTCCGCCCGCACATCCGGGGAGCCATTCGGGAGTACCAGACGCAGCTCATCGCCCGGGTCAAGGAGGACATTGAGGCCTTGCAGGTGGGGGGAAGTGATGAAATGACATCACGAGTTATATTTCATCAATTTTAGCGAGGATGAAATATCACTGATATCATTCATGAAAAGAAGTAACGGACTATTAAACAAGATACAAGCTAGTGGTTTTCTATGCGACATGAAACATAACATGGTAACAGGCTGTTCTATTGTGCCCTTCCCATTTTTCATTATAAATTTTCTCGAATGCAAAGACAAATCTGTTCAGGTTTTGATCACGCTAAAAAGGGAGGACAAAGTAATATCTTACAGTTCGTGCTTATCGCGCACATTGCTATTCACATGAGCAGACAGATGATGAAAGAAGCAAAAGCGTGAGAGATGCGTGAAAAAACAATCGCCTAGATAATATTATAATAATCGCCTAGATAATATTAATAACAATACTTGCAGGCCAAGTTCACGAAGCAGTACGAGAAGCGGGGCGAGCTGGCGGAGACGACGCACACGCACGACATTCCGCCCTTCTCCGACCGTGTCATCTGGATCAAGCAGATCGAACGGCAGCTATCGCTGTACATGAAGAGGGTGGAGGACGTGCTGGGCAAGGGATGGGAGAGGTAGGCGGTAGACTTAAACGATACGCAGCTGAATAGATCACTCCGAGTATCAAGCGGGAGAGCGTGCAAATGTGAGAGAATGGGACGCATTTCGGAACCAAAGCAACGGACGGTCCCGTTTAGTGTACTGCGTTTCTGTTTGCCGGATTCACTGTCTCTGCAAGTGGAGAAATCAGTGCGAACTTGACTGGAATTGTTGGACGAGCATTGTGAAGATGCTTTTATATTGCCCTAGATTCGTTTGGTGAACGTGCCAATTAGTGCCGTCGAATCGGGTCTTTTTCATGGTTATATTTCATGTATTCCATAAATCGACGCAATGTCCTAGTTATACTGGACCAGATGAAAGATAACCATAAAAAGGACCCGATTCGACGGCTATCGGGTAGAGCACGCGAATCCGAACCGATGACCGATTTTCGAGGGTTACGTTTCGCTTCTAATGTTGACTGAAATACCCCTTCCTATTATATAGGACGTGAAAGATAAACCTGAAAAAAGTAGCCTACTTCGAGATTAAACGGTTTCGGATTCGCGTGCTCTACTATAGGGCCGATTGCAGCCACGTCGACGGGCGGATTCTGAAGACGCTGGGCGACAATTTCCGGTCGAAGCTCAACACACAGCCCCTGTTCGACAGTTGGGTGGCCACCGTTCAGACGAAAGACCTGAACACGCCCGGGAGGATATACACCGTCGAGAAGGTATTACGGTATTAGGAGGGGAGGTTACGGTACACGGATAGTGCAATGATGTGGCTACTAGCAGCAACCTTGATTAGTCTTGCTGTGGCTAGCACTCATGGGTTGCAGTTTAAAAGCGTGATATTGACCAATTGATTGGTTGTGAAGGAAGCCCAACGAATTGCTGTAGGTTCCCCGCAACGGCAAGCTCGTCCAGCAGCTCAAGGTCAACTTCTCGAAGGACATCATCATGCTGCACAAGGAGGTATTTATATATTTATCCATAAGCAAGAACATTTTTTTTCTTGTAATATGTGTTTTGCTAAAGTAAACCAAGTCTGTTTGTGTACATATTTTCCCATATTCTATGTGACGTATCGTTTTCACTCCGTAAATAATCCGTGTCTCTCACTGACCTCACGACTCTCGAGTTACAATCATAATGGTCACGCTGAGGCACTCAATTCGTACTAATCTTCGTCGCTTTGAGGTTCGCAACCTGCGGACGATGAACTTCCGCATTCCGATGAAGATCGTCAACGCCGCTCACCTGGCCAGCCATCACTATCCCTTTGCCACGTCGCTCTTCGAGAGCATCGGGTAGGCCGAGTCAGAATGACTCTTCTTGAAGCTTTTTTTTGTGAATGTTGGGCCTAGACTGCTCGGACGGATATTGAAGGGGAAGCCTGAGAATGAGCCGCATCCCTTATATCACAGAAAACCCGTCTAGATAACGTTTTAGTAAGGAGCAACACGATGATTTAGCGCATTCGGTAGCGAAAGAACCTAGATGGTCTTTCGACAAGGAGTAGCAGGATAATTTTACTTATTCAGTAACGAAACAACACTTTGAATGAGTGTCCGACGTCACTATTTGATCTATGTGGATACACAGTTACACTTTATTACACGTCATTGTGAATACAATCCAATCAATATTCGAGTAAATAGCACTGACTCGTTGGCCTTTGCCATGAGCCTATTAACGATAACACATCTTGTATCATCTTATGGTTAGGGGGGAGCATGACGGTCCGAAGTTTGCGAAAACTGTTCTTTTGTCCTCCTCTCCTAGCAACTGTAGCTGTTCTTTAGATGCTTTTTTCAATCTTTCCGTTTCGGATACTTTATCTCGTCCTTCCGTTACATCGCACGGTGGAGTCGGCTTCCATTTGCGGACCTAAAGTGGACGTATTGCGCATCTCCGAAACAGCTTTGAGAGCGATTTGTTTCGCCTCATAATCGTAATCTGTGTGCATTTTACTTACTTGTAATACGATGATGTTGAGGTGAAGTGGAGTCTCACAAATAATCATAGATGGGAACGGCATAGAAATTAAACGACGTAACTATTTGATCTAGGCAAATAACATCTTGAATTGTTGCGTGGGCCACGATTTTTTGTGTATATATACCACTGGACAAGATGACGGTGCTGTGATAGGCAAAACATCCACGCACACAACAGAAAAGGCGAGAAAAATTCAAATTAAGTGGATCGTGCGCTGAGTCATTTCCGCAAAAAAAACTGCTATCGAGAAAGACGTTTACAGTCTAACGATTGTCAAGAGCGAAAAAGAGTTTCATGAAGCGTAATTTTATAGCAATTTTATTGCAGTATAACAGGGAAAAGGCGTAGAAAATGGCGTTGAAAAAAAAGAAGAAATCCTGGCGATCAACTAATCCGTCATTATTGCAGTACATACGAAGCGATGAACAAGCGGCTGGCTAGCCGCGAGAACATCAACATACTCATGGCCTCGTACGAGCGCGAGATTCAGTCCATCATCGCCGAGGTTTGCCCACCTTTTCCCGCCAAAAATATTTTCAAATTTCAAAAAAAAATCATTTTGATGTGCAGGGCTACGTGCTGTCGTGGGAGTCGTTCAAGATCGAGCCGTACGTGATGAAGATGGCTGATGCGGTGAACAATTACCAAGATAAGGTGAGGAGGGGGCATTGAGATAAGAGAAGATACGCATCATAAGAGGGCAGATTTATCGTCCATTATTTTGAGCTGGAGCCTGCCACTGAATAACTTGAGAATTTGGCTAGCCTACCAATGGGGTCTCTCGCCTAATGTTGCCTACCTACCAAGTTAAGTTTCTGAAAAAAATGAGGGGCCGACCACCCGACTGTCCATGCGCATATGATACCCATAATATTTTATCGTCCACAGTGAGCCTGAAAGAGAGGAGGGGAGGTCTTGATAGTACAGTACCTCGTTACATTTGCGAACGAACAAAATAAATGCAAGAAAAGCGAGATTACAGGTGGAGGAGCTGATGGAGGTGGTGGAGCGGATCGATTCGCACATGGCCGCGCTAGAGACGTGTCAGTACGCGGCCCCCGTCGTCGAGGGCCATCTGGCGGCCCTCCAGAAGGCCGTCGACCAGCTCTCACTCGGCAACTACTCCAACCTCAACGTGTGGGTCGAGCGGCTCGACAAGGAGGTATCGTCTACTAGCGGATTTAAGGGGCTTTATTGCCGCCCTAGAATGAGATGGTAGAGTTTGTAGAGATTGTATATCAAAGTAGTGCCATGAACGGCGGTATGTGATGCAGCGCTGAAACTAGGGTTCTCTTTTTGACGCTTTTTCTCGGTTACGTTTCAGCCTTCAATAAATACCAGCCTGGGGATCTCGGACATCGCTGGGTATTACCAGGATATGCTTACAGAGCAAAAAACTGAAACATAACCGTGGAAAGCGTCAAAAAGAGAACCCTAACTGAAACCTCCCGCAGCGCAAAATTACCCCCCCCCCTCAATTGTCGCATGAAAAAGCTCGATTTACGCAGATACCTTACTCCAACCATCAAATACGAGATCCCTGTTTTGTAGCTGGAATCGAAGCTGGCCCGTCGGGTGGAGGAGGCGATTCGCCTGTGGACCGTTGTCTTCGAGAACGGCGAGGAAGCCGAGGAGGCGAGGGAGAACAACGTGCCCCTGCCCGCCATCCATCCCGTCCTGATTGAGGTTTGATCTTTGACCTTTGGACTTTGGAGTCATAACCACTAAGCTCGTTACCGTCACTGTTCGGGCTTTCGGGCTCTTTTGAAGGATAAGCGTATGGTTTATTTTAGGTGCGTCTGACCGCACAGACCATCTACATCTCTCCCACCATGGAGGATGCGAAGGCTGCCCTGCTGCACCAACTGTACGAATGGCACGGAATTATAACCGGCCAAGCGAGAATCTCGTCCACCAGATACCAGGCAAGTCCCGGTTTCACCCTGTGAATATCTCTATGTACACTTTGTTCGAGCTTGTTAGGGTTTCTTTATGTTGAAAGACACTGTTAAGGATTTTTGTAGGGTAGTTGAGACGTATTTCAGTTGGCGATTGAGCAAGCGGCTAAGCGAACGTACAAGGAAGTACTGGCGAGACTGCCGGGAGGACTGACGGTACTCGAGAAGGCATTCAAGACGATCGATACGCTGGTGACGGAGGTGAGTGTGGGAGAGGGGGGGTGGAAGACTACGGCATACATGGGCGTGATTATCCAATCGAACGTTAGGATGTGGGTGGCTGCACCAAGTAATGATAGTGTAAAACACTTGTTAGGATAGCTGCTTTTGATTTTCGCTAATTATGTAAGGCTGTGTCTGCGCAAGTTCTAGGACAACACTAGCCCATGTATGGATTACGGTAGCGCGTCGTATGTAAATGCGCCCTTTGATGGCCGTGTTTCACATTTCTAGTGACAATGCGACCGGTTGCGGTTTGATCTAATGCATCTCTGGATTATATTGAGTAGAAGAAGAGGAGTTAAATTTTGATATCTGCGGCATTTGGAGAGAAAAAAAATAATAAGTAAAACCTGTCTGTGTCTGCGATCAACTGAACTTATAATGTTTAGGTGAATGACTATGTGGCGGAGTGGCTCCGATACCAAGCCCTGTGGGATCTGCAAGCGGAGATGATCTACGAGAGACTGGGAACCGATGTGAACAAGTGGATGAGGACTCTCGTCGAGATTAGGAAGAGCAGGAGTACGTTCGACACGCAAGACACGAGAAAGGTAATGGTAGGGCTGATGGGTTGAGCTCGCGCATCGATACGTTGATCCCTCGATCCCTCGAACCAATTGGGCCATGTTTTTTTATGCGGGCAGTGAAAAGTAGCCAGGGAACAAATTAGCGGGCTGTATTCGAATTATATAAAAAAGCTTGACAAAAGTTGTTATTACGACGAGCGTTTCACTTCTTGTGTAACACGATTCTGAAGAGGTGGTATTATCAAAGGCTCAATTTTTGCACTGTTGGGGTCCGTAAGTAGACCGTAGCTCTGGCCCCACGTATTCTGTGCAGGAAATGTTCCCGATCGTCGTTGACTATGCGAAGGTCCAGTCGAAGGTGACGCTCAAGTACGACTATTGGCACAAGGAGGTGAGCAATTTTTTTAAATTTTAATTATTTTTACCCTTTCTGAAATTAGGAGTTTATACAATAGCAGATTGATCGACATAGAATGCTATTCGCGAAGGATTATTATTATTATTATAATTATTATTTGTCTATTTTTTTCCAGGTTCTGCACAAGTTTGGCGCGATGCTCGGGGGCGAGATGCACTCGTTCTTTGAGAACATCTCCAAGTGGAGGGAGGAGCTGGAGGGACAGGTTGGCAACGGGGCATTTATGGTTGAGGGCAGGTAAATACTCATACATGAAATTGTTTTCTCGGTTGGGGTCATTTTCCAGATGCGGTAGGGTAGCCATGTAAATCGAGAATTTAGTACAGCGACGGGGGTAATTTCGCACTGCGGTACGGGTAATTTCATAGTAAACGGCGGCCTGCGGGCGGGAGGGGTCCTTCCCCGTAAATTACAATCAATTACTGTATTTTTCCCCTGGTTGAGGGAAACGCGTTCAGTCAGTTTCCGTCATTCCTGTTTCCGCTAAAAAAGCGGAGCGGTATGAAGAGAGTCCAGACAACATAGTAAGAATGGCGTTTACTGACGGAACTTTTTCCGTCAAGTGTACTTCATTTAGCTTTTATTTGTTTCATGTTGTTTTTTTAAAATTATTTCTTAGAGACTGAAAGTCCATTGAATTGTGTAGCTGTTTAGACTATATATAAAGGGGATGAAACGTACCGCACCCGAAAGCTAAAGAGTGGTGTTTTGCCTGCATCTGTGTTTGATAGTTTAGTTATTCACCTTTGATCTTTAATGTTTGATCTTTGATCTCTCCAGGGAGTCGATTCGGCCTCGACCTCGGACGCCGTTGCACTGATCACCTACGTGCAGACGCTCAAGAAGCAGACGAAAGTCGGCGAGGAGCAGGTATACTGTAAGACGGGGGGTACGGTAGAACGAGCTACCGTAATAACTGCTACATCCCAATTCAACTTGTGTGATATGGCCAATGCATCAGTAGGCTTACAGCTTGTCTATGTGCCCTTGGCTGTTTATTACTAAGGTTGCGAAAGGAAACAGTAAACCTAAACCTGCCTTTCACACTTCATTTATGTCATGGAAAATAAATGAAAGGAGTTTATCGCCTCCTTTATGAACCCCATTTAAAGCTGAAAATGAAAATATTACAATTCCTCCCCTTATTACAGGTGGAGCAGTTCAGTACAATAGGGGGGTATAAAATATAGCTGGATTATTGCCAAAAATGAGATTATAAGGTTATCAAGAAAGCTTGCAATTCCTCCCCTTTGCAGGTGGAGCAGTTCCGTGCGGCTCAACGGCTTCTGTCCCAGCAGCGCTTCCAGTTCCCCTCAGCCTGGTTGTACGCAGAGAACATAGAGGGTGAATGGTCCGCTCTCTCGGACATTCTCCAGCGAAAGGACTCCTCCATCCAGAGCCAGATCTCCAACCTCCAGGTAGGAGTACGGTAGCTTTGGGCACTCGTTAGGTTAGTGCTTGGTTAGGCTGATTAAGCGTCATTGGTTGAGTTTCAGCCGGTGGTGCATAATTAGCGGCATACGTCGCGATTCGTTGATAGGCGTTGAGCTGTTTTCAACAAAATAGCATGTTCAAAGTGCACTTGTGCTGCGCTGTGAGAAGTGGATGATTTGCAGACGAAGATCAAGGAGGAGGACGAGCTAGTGGAGAAGAGGATGATTGAGACGCTCAACGAGTGGGACAAGGTTGGAGGATTTCTTTTTTATTGTATAATTATGTATTTTAAATATATTTAATATTATAATTATGCAAATTAAGGGTTGCAATTATGCAAATTCAGGCGAAGCCGGTGGAGGGAGCGCAGCGGCCGGCAGAGGCCATGGCTCTGCTGCAGCAGTACGAGAGCCGGCTGGACAAGCTGAAGGAGGACCGTGATAAGATGAGGAAGGTCAGTATAGGGGG
>LS860251.1:7268-20388 GCA_900490955.1 Micoletzkya japonica | reverse complement strand
GGTGCCCCTAGAGGAAGAAGAATAGCCGGTAGTGAGATGTACTACGTGAAAGGCTTATGCGGATCTCGAGAGTGTCTCTTCGTTGGGAGATGATGGAAAGGGCACGTATTATCGCGGTATACGGTAGTCTATAATCCGGCTCCCGATTGCAGGCTCTATCGCCCATCTACGAACAGATTGATGAGATGAAGGAGAAGACGTGGTTGAGTGTACAGCCGAGGAAACTGAGACAGACTCTGGACGAACTGGTACGGTAATGGGGGGGGGGTTACCGTAGGGGTTATGGTTAAGGCAGATCTTTAACTTTATCTTTATCGACTTCGCCGCGTATGGCTATTGTATAGGGGTAGGGACGCGTATAGGGATGATAAAATGGCAGGCAAAATCGTTTCTAAATGCGGGGTTTGGAGGACCAGGGAATGGTTACGGTAGCTATCGCGAACTGACGCCTAACCTTGTCTCCTTCGTGCAGGTGAACCAGCTGAAGCACCTGCCCGTCAAGTACAAGAGCTATAAGAGCTACGAGTACGCCAAGCAGATGATGCACAACTACTCCAAGGTATATTACGAGGGCTGTACGTTTTTTTTTTGTATGATTCCATCCCAGTGCTCCGTAAGGGATCAGATTTTATCATTATACTGCATTTTATGTAGAGGTTGAAACGTAACCTGTTTGCGTGCATTGTTAGATCGGGTTGGCGCACGACAGTTTCTATTATCCTTACGAAAGACAGTCTGCGAGGTTGTTCAGAACATTATATATATAAGAAGTCGCAAACGCCAAACCCATGGCTGATGGGCCTGTGGTGGGTGAAGTATGGTCGGCAGCATTTCTGCGGAGAGTCTTCCATAAGTGGAGGGGCACTCGAAAGCAGCCCTAACAAGGGTTTTACGCTGTGATTCGCTAGTACAGACACGTATCCTGAGGTGCGATCGGACAATCGCCCGCCTCCCCTCCCCCATGAACGTGTGCTCGGTTCAGATGAACATGCTCGTCGTCGAGCTCAAGTCGGAGGCCCTCAAGGAACGGCACTGGCGGCAGATGATGAAGGAGCTGCGGGTCAACTGGAATCTGCAGGATCTCACGCTGGGACAGGTACGGATGCAAGCTAAGTATTCATTAAACGATTATGGCGGAGCTATCTCTGTATTTAACCATTCAACTGCAATAGTTACACTATTCTGCACACTTTTTGCTCATTGGCTGAATAGGTATATGTTCATAAGTATAAGTATATGTTCAGGTGTGGGACGCAGATATTCAACGGCACGAGAATTCGATCAAGCAGATCCTGCTGGTGGCCCAGGGAGAACTCGCTCTCGAGGAGTTCCTCAAACAGGTGCGCGAATGAAATAGTCATTATAAAAAGAGGAAGAGGCATGCGAATGAAGCCCATTTTCGCTGGCACTGTGCCACAATATTCGGGGGACGGCCGAATGATGGTTGTAATTGAGTGCAATCGAAAAACGTGGCCGTGGAAGTGGCTGGAAAGGGCATTGTTGACTCGTCTACACGTTTTGTTTTTTTGAGAATGATTATATTTTATTTTATAATGAATCATCGAACGATGAGGTGAGGAGGGCCTTTGCAGATGCGCGAGTACTGGCAAGCGTACGAGGTGGAGCTGGTCAACTACCAGAACAAGACGCGGTTGATCAAGGGATGGGACGACCTGTTCAACAAGCTCAAGGAACACCAGAACTCGCTGGCCGCCATGAAGCTCTCGCCGTATTACAAGCAGTTTGAGGAGGTGCGGAGGGGGGAGGGGGGGGGGCTTATTGGGTTGAACTTCGTGATACTGCGAATGCAGGTGGCTTTTGGACCGATAATTTGGCATTTGAGACAAATTGTGTTTACTGTCCTGTTGCGCTAAAGCCCGGTCATATACCGGGGCTGAAACGTATTCGTGCCGAGTTTGGCCTGCCAATGGCCTGCCTGACCTAGCATTGCAGGATGCCCTGTCGTGGGAGGAGAAGCTCAACAGAATCTCGGCCATGTTCGATGTTTGGATCGACGTGCAGCGGAGGTAAGCAAGCTATTCGCGCGGTTTTGGTGTGATGCCTGCTGGCGCACTCGTGGTGCTACCGTACCCTGCGCTCCTTTTGGATTGGTTTCTTGTCCCGATAATAAAACTGTTTTTTTTCTTCTGTTTTCTCAATTATACCACGTATGAGGAACCGATATCACGACCAGTACCATGATACGTAGAAGCGAAATATCGATAGTGAAGTCGACGATCCCCTTTGTTAAAGATGGGTCTACCTCGAAGGACTCTTCACGGGCTCCGCGGACATTGCTACGCTCCTTCCCATCGAGAGCTCTCGGTTCAGCAGCATTTCAACGGAATTCGTTGCGCTCATGAAGAAGGTGGGCTATTTTTCATCTCTTTCTACGTCGAATCCAGGGTTTATGTCACATAATAACCATGGAAAGACCCGATTCCACAGCACTAATTGCCATAGGTAATCGATCAGTCGTCCATTTCCCTACATTAAGGTAGCGGCCGCCCCGCGAATCCTCGACGTCGTTCATATGCAAGGAACGCAGCGGCTTCTCGAGCGACTGGCCGATATGCTGGCGAAGATTCAGAAGGCCCTGGGAGAGTATCTGGAGAGGGAGCGCAGCTCCTTCCCCCGCTTCTACTTTGTGGGAGACGAAGACCTGCTTGAGGTGTGATTTATTGTTATCTAAAGTGTCTGTAATGACGCATTCAGTGCAGAGGAAAAATACTGTATTTGATTATATTTTTCGGGGTGAGACCTCTCCCACCCGCAAACCGTCGCGTACTATGAAATGCCCATACCGCACGGCAAATTACCCGCCACCGCTGTTCTAAATTCGCGATTTGCCCACCCTACCACTGCTAGAAAATTACCCCTACCGCGAAATAAACATCAAATACGAGTATTTATCCCCTGATTCAGTGTACCTATTTCATTCTGTATTTCGACTTAGAAAAGGGCAACTTTATGTAGGGGGAGGGAGGGTCACTGCCATACGTGGGCACGGACCCGACGTTCGGGTGGACGGCCCCTCTTTTTGTTGGAAACTTTATAGGCTAATCAAAATCTCATTGCGTACATTGGTTATCCCGGAGCTGAAATTGCTGTCGGTAACCCTCTGCCCACGTATGGTCAGTGCAATAATCTACCTACAAACTGTGCCGATCTGTGCGTTTTGCGTTTCCTACCACCTCACCCGTATGTATTTCAATTCAATGTATTCGTTCAGATCATGGGCAATAGCAAGGACGTATCGAGACTGCAGAAGCATCTGAAGAAGATGTTTGCTGGAGTCAATGCGATCGAGATCAACGAGGACGACAAGACGGTAGGGAGAAGGGGTTAATTTATGGATGGATGAAATAGAAAAAAAGGAAACTATTCTTTTTCAATTCTCCGAATCGACTTTCTTTGGGCGGGGGGGGGGGGGTTGGGTATTTGTTGCTTGTGACTAAATGCATGCTTATGTTTCACGATTGATATATTAGCCAGGTGGACGCGGATGTTGTATTGCCAAGACCTTTCTCATCTTATTTCAAAGATATTAACTTGCCTCTATGCCTCTGCTATTTACATAGCAAGTTTGCAACGTTTGGCAAGCACACGTACGAATGGCTGGACGGCTCAAAGATTTCGTCGAGCTTTCGCTAGGACGTAGATACTACGCTAAAGCAAGCATAAGAGAGTGTCAAAAACTCTATAAGAAAAAGTTTTATGATGAAATTCAAGAAAGTCGTATGTATTTTAGAGGTTCAAAATCGGTTCCTTTTCAACGATATGTAGCATTTCTTTTGGCGACGAGGCCCGTCGCGGTTATGAATGATGTATGAAACATAAGCATCAAAAGGAACCGATTTTAAACCTCTAATGTATCTCCGTGGATTTGCCATTCATTGTCAGATCACGGCGATGCTGTCTCGGGAGGGCGAGAAGGTGGAGCTGGCGGGAGCTGTTGCCACGAACGGTGTACGGATCAACGAGTGGCTAAGGGCTCTGGAAAACGAGATGAGGTACCGTATACTACCGTATACGTTGACACACATTCATCAACATGAAATGGAGCCTGCCAAAGAATGGTTTCTAAAAAAAACTCGCCGAATACAATGCTCTACTGCAGACACACGCTCGCCCGACTGCTCACCTCGGCCCTCGTCTATCTGACGAAGCTGAACACGGACGACATCGGAGTGGACGAGTACACGGCTTGGCTTGATCAGTATCCGGTGAGTTGACGGAAATCAGTTGTTGTCATCATTACTATTTCTGACGAAAGAGCGAAGTGGTATGACGAGAGTACAGACGCGCAGTAGGAAATGGCTTTAGCTGGCGGAACTTTGAAAGACAAACCGTGGATTATTATTATTATTTAGCCAGCCGATTGGGGATGCGTTGTGACTCGTGCATTGCTTTTCAGTCGCAAATCGTGTGCATGGCTGCGGATGTCTGGTGGAGCAACCAGGTGGAGTCGGCACTGGCTGATGGAAAGGTATTTAGAGGCAGAGCTTACTTAAGTTCCTTAAGGATCCTTAGCCTTTGCCTTAACGTTTCCTAGGCTAAGGTCGCCTTAAGGACGCGAGTTCGGTGACGAAGGCGGTGGACAATATGCTGAAGCTGCTGGCGGATTGCGTCCTGAGAGACCAGCCGATTCTGAGGAGGAAGAAGATGGAGTTTCTGGTCAGGATGTTATTGTTGAACGTTCACTTATTGTTAGAATGTCAACCCCCCCCCCCCCCAAATGCTAGCCGCATGTAGGCTCTCACACTATAATTGTGGACTTTATTTGCCTATTGAGCTACTTGTAGGTGTAATGTGTCGAATAAAAATTACGCAGGCTAAGCGTCGATAGATCAGTATTGTATTGGTAGACTAGCTGGATTTCGATCAACATAATCATTCGATTGCAGATCACGGAGCTGGTCCACAAGCGAGACACGTGCAGAAATCTCGTCAAACAGAAGGTTACCAGTAACCAGGACTTTGGATGGCTCAAGGTATTTATTTATTTATTTATTTATTTATTTGTTTATGCTCATTTTCATGCATTTCATAAGACAACATTTTCTGCCCGTTTCGCAACAACACCAGCCCGCAACTGTCGAAGAATATCTTGACTAGACGTATCCCTCATTATTTATGTATGGGAGGACCGCTGCGAAAACCCGTCCATCTTTGATTTCACGAGTTGTAATATTGAGGTGATGCGGTTCTACATGGACCCGAAGCAGACGGACGCCTCGCGGTGTTGCATCGTGAAGATGGCAAATGCACACTTCCACTACGGCTTCGAGTACCTCGGCATGCAGGAGCGACTCGTACGGACCCCGTTGACGGATAGGTGCTATCTCACGATGACCCAGGCACTCCACCTGAGGTCTGCGAATCGTACATAATAATAATAATAATAATAATAGTAATAATAATAATAATAATAATAATAATAATAATAATAATTTATCGTCGCATAGATTGCGTAATCTGGGCCAGTGTTGTCCTGGCATTCTTGCAGGCTCGCTTACAGGGCTTAACTCTATGATTTTTTGCGGATTGGATAAGCGCGCCCGTGTATGCTGTGAATTGGAGATCTGAAACTACCTGTAGACTTATCTTCAAGTTTTATTGTGAAATATAACCGGCCAAAGAACTCGCGTGCAGAACTAACCTGAAAGTAGACTAGAAGCGAAGCCAATGTGGCCGTGGTGGTTTATTGTTTGTTATATGGTTTTATCGAGATACACTATCGGTCTGCTTCAATGAGGCATAAATAGCAGCGGTGCAGCTGGAGAGTGGCGGGTTGCCGATTAGTTACAGTTACACTATTTAGCTCATTGTCAGGCGGTGATCCAATAAAAGTATAATGGCTGCTGGCTGTGTATTGACAATGATCGCATTTAGTGATTACATATTTAGTGCTGAATATGGTAAAGGGTTAATCGTGCGCTTGGTTGCAGAATGGGTGGATCGCCCTTCGGACCGGCGGGCACGGGGAAGACGGAGTCGGTGAAGGCCCTCGGCCACCAGCTGGGACGCTTCGTACTCGTCTTCAACTGCGACGAGACCTTCGACTTCCAGGTACGGTACCAGTACGAATTGCTGTAGTGTATTAAAAAGATCCGTCAGAAAATCATTCCGAATATAAGGCGAGAGAGTGTGCAAAAGGGAGAGAATTAGACTCATTTTGGAACTGACGGATCGCCGTTTATTCCACTATACGTGAAACTAAACGCAGATAGGGGGGAAGATCGGTTCCCTTTTGGTGGCTATCTTTCACGTGGATGGGCATATAAATTGTGTGGTACATGAATAGTTGGCAACGAAGCAATAATCGATATTACAGGCGATGGGCCGTATTCTGGTCGGTCTGTGCCAGGTGGGTGCCTGGGGCTGCTTCGACGAGTTCAATCGACTCGAGGAGAGGTGAGGGGGGTCCCGGCACGATTGGGTGGGAGTACGGTAGCGCGATTTATTGATTGGTTCGCTTTGCAGGATGCTCTCGGCCGTCTCGCAGCAGATCCAGACGATCCAGGAGGCGGTGCGAGGCGGAGGAGACATGCAAGTGGACCTGGTCAGTTGGCGATTCGTTTGGTGGTGCGGGGCGTACAGTAATCCCGGGATACTGTAGCTGGTTAACTGCTAGGAAATATACTGTTGAATGGGAAAAAGGAAATAGAAGATGCCTGAATTCAGCTGGTTCGTTACATTTATTCTTACCCAGTACACGAGCGTTTAAATGAGCCCAGACCAGACATTTAAATTGCATTAGACACGGAACATGGGCAAATTTCAGTTCGTGATACTTTTCGCTACGAGAGTTCTGATATTCAAAAAAATTCGGCGGCGACGCTCGTGGCCGCTCTAGGCGTGCGTACTCCCGCAACGAAAAGTGCGAAAAGTAACAGGCGGTAGTTTACAATTCCGTTACAGTATATACCTGGCGCATGTTCCGGTTTTAAATGTCTGGCGGGATCATACGTGCAGTATGTAACCATTGGAAACATTGGAAGTCAATCTTAAGTATGATAATAATATTATATTCATTTTTTTATTTCTCAAGGTGGGCAAGCGACTGAACGTCAACTCGAACATCGGCATCTTCATCACGATGAACCCGGGCTACTCGGGGCGGTCGAACCTCCCGGACAACCTGAAGGCCCTATTCCGATCGTTGGCCATGACCCAGCCCGACAGGCAGCTCATCGCGCAGGTTTTCCCTGTTTTTTTTTAAAATTGATTTGTCGATTTTTCATTAATATAATTCATGATTAGATGATATTTCGGCGCAGAAAATGCAGAGAAAACCCTTGCTGTATCGCAGGTTATGCTCTTCTCGCAAGGCTTCCGCTCGGCCGAGACGCTGGCCAACAAGATCGTCCCGTTGTTCATGTAAGTTCAGTTTGCGATCGGCCTTTCTACCGTAATCCGACAAGTTCAGTTTGCGATAACCTTCCTATGTTTCAGTCTGTGCAAGGAGCAGCTGTCGTCGCAGTGCCACTACGATTTCGGCCTTCGCGCGCTTAAGTACGTGCTCGTTTCGGCGGGCAATATCAAGAGGGAGCGGCTGGCGAAGCAGGGAGAGGCCGCACTGGACGATGCGGATGAGCAGAAGGTTAGGGAGAGGAGGAAACTAGACTGTAGTTGGGAAGAGGGATACGGTAGCTGGTGGACGATGGCCTGGGGAACTCGGTGATTTGGTGCTGGCGGAGGGGCATAAAGGCTCTGTTTTGACTAATTGGCAATCACAACTACGAGAATCGTGGAGTAGACTGTATTAGTAGACGCCCATGGCCTCGCCACCTCCGCTTTCAATCCGTACTTGCAGATGCTAATCCAATCGGTCTGCGAGACCCTCGTCCCGAAACTGGTCTCAGAAGACATCGTACTGCTTCACTCGCTCCTCAACGACGTCTTCCCCTCGGTACAGTACACGCCGAATGACATGACCGAGTGAGTTGGCTAGGAGGGGTTACGGTACCTTTGACGATTCCATTGCTAGGATTATGTAAGTTTTGCGAAGCGAAAGACTCCTTGTTATCCTGATCCTTATCGAATTGAGTAAATATTGACTACTATTATTGGAGGAAAACGAACGTTGAAAGAGCTGCGCATTTCTTTCCGCTAAACACCATAAAACTTCAGCCGGAGCCGGGGATTAGCCTAAGCTGGCATTTTGCCAAGAGAGTTTCACTGTATTTAGCGGAGTGCGCTGCAAAGATTTCCCAACGTTCCTTTTCCTCCAATAATACAACTCAAATGATCGGTATCGAATCGCCAAAGCGCATTCTCAATCGGAGCCTCTTAATATTCCTTCCGTTCTCTCGGACCATTATTGCACGTTGGGGATGCGATTGCCGATCATTGGTCGGAGACTCGAATTATGGCAATCTTCAGACTCCGTCAACAACTGGCCATCGTGTGCGACGAGCACCTCGTTTGCCATTCGGACGACGACCGGGAATTGGGTGGGAAGTGGCTGCAGAAGGTGCTGCAACTGTACCAGGTACGGAATCCAGAGGGTTACGGTAGATGGGGAATTGTGGAGTTTCGTATCGATGAATTTAGGTATGGCTAGAAGCTTCCGTTCGAATCCTATTAGCCATAGTAGTTGTAATAACGTCGGAAATATTTTGGGGGGAGTAGAATGCGAATTGCTTGCAGATCACGAACCTCAACCACGGTCTGATGCTGGTGGGTGCGAGTGGAAGCGGAAAGACTACGGCCTGGAAGGTCCTGCTCAAGGTACGGTAACGCTTGTTCAAGGTGTGTCGGGATACGGTAGTATACCGTACCCCCGCCTACTTTAGTTGCGACTTGCTAGCTTTGTTGTATCATTGTGTAAGATCACCAGTTCAATCCAGAGTTTAGTTTGAATCTCTTCTGGTCGCATTTGTTTCATTCGCCGTCTAGTCTGTAGAGTGTGAGTTGGACAGGCTCTAAAGTTCCCCTGGTGGAATTACAGGCCCTCGAGAGGCTGGAGAAGGTGGACGGAGTGGCGCACGTGATCGACGCGAAGGCCATGAGCAAGGACGCGCTGTACGGAGTGATGGATCCGAATACGCGGGAGTGGACTGATGGTCTGTTTACGAGTATCATCCGAAGGTACGGTATATATATATATATATTGTGGGTTTGTTGCGCTCTACATTAGGGATGCTCTTTTTAGTGATTACTTCTCCTTTTTTTACTACCACCATAGTGCGCTGTTTTTGCGCTGCAAATGAACGCATACTCATGAAGATAATCTCGTGCGAAACTCTAGTTTTAAGGCCTGGTGAATTGCCGATGCAGTTAGCACATTTGTAGGCGAAGAATTTGAAGTCGTAATTCTCACAAGGAAGAATGCCAGGAAGAATGCTCATTATAGTAGATTAGATGATGCCCCACCTTGCAGAATCATAGATTAAGAAGTGACGTCATTGAAGCCCTGATTATATAGGGAGAATTTATTCTAATAAGCTAGAAATCCAGCATGATTCGCCGTAAAACGATCAATCTCTAGGCCGTGGTTTTCTACATTTTCTTAGAAAAAAAGATGCCTTGGTTACGTACTATTTGATCTATGTGCAGAATCATCGACAATGTGCGCGGAGAGACGTCGCGTCGTCAGTGGATCATCTTCGACGGTGACGTCGACCCGGAGTGGGTGGAGAATCTGAATTCGGTCCTCGACGACAACAAGCTACTCACGTTGCCCAACGGAGAGCGACTGGCGATTCCGCCGAATGTAAGGGGGGGGCGAATCGATATTAAGTTCTGCGTGAGAGTTCTATCAATCGTTTCGTACGTAAGTCGTAATCGCCACCACCAAAAGCACTGAAACGTAGACGTTAACCGAAGTAACTCGTGTATGATCATCGCTAATCGAAATGTTGTTGTTTTTATGGTACGACGTAGATTTCATGATGAGGTCATAAGCAGTACGAGAAGAATGGATTTGATATGGCTTTATTCGTTGTCTCATAAAAACACTGAAATCAACTAGATCATATTGTACTGGATAAATGCAAGCATACAGATCTGTCTTTAGCTTATCCCGATTGCCCTCTGCAGGTCCGAATCATCTTCGAGGTGGCGGATCTCAAGTACGCTACGCTGGCTACCGTATCCCGCTGTGGAATGGTCTGGTTCTCGGAGGAGGTGAGATATGTACTGCGGTAGTAACTTGTGCAGCTATTTTCCGGTCGTCTAATAATCCGGCTATCATGGGTTACGGTATGTCTGGGCATTGTAGGTGGTGACGACGGAGATGCTGCTCATCGGCTACCTGAACCGCCTTCGCTGCATATCCGTCGAGAATGAGGCCTTCACGGCGCTTGATGTGAGTAGTTGAAACCTGCTTATTGTTAGCATACGTGGGCACCGACCCGAAGTATGGGTGGTAAGCCCAAATTTCTTCCGAGTTTTACTTTGGTAGGCCTATATTTTCTACAACATTTCAATTGGTAGTCTTGATTTCGTACACTGGTAGGCTCGTTTGATTGCTAGTGCAAAAAACAATTACCTGATGGAGAACTCTTTCGGTTGTCTATCTTTCGGAGGTTGCCATAAGATTTAACTCAACAGCCCTTTCCAATGTATGCCTAGGATCAGCGCTTTCTCAAGTCTTTAGAAGAGGGTAGGAAATAGGGATCTGCAATCGAGTCCTTTTGGCCAGTATTTATGTTTCATTGCTTTTGGGGACGAGACGCGTTGCGGTAATAAATGGTCGACGAAACATGAGCATTAAGAGGACTCGATTGCAGAGCTCTATTAGTATTAGTCTCTTTTAGTCTCTAATAGTAGAAAACGACGTCAATTCTTGTACCACCCTCTCCTTCCTTCCTCTCCTGCAGGCCGCGCCCTCTCGTGCCATGTCCATTCAACGTACGGCAGCGGCTGCCCTCTCATCGCACCTCGCACCCGACGGCCTCGTGGCTCTGGCTCTGGAGTTCGCCCTCGAGAGGTTGGCTGGCCTTCTCATTTGGATTATTATCATTATTATCACTATGAGTCACTAGTGCATAACAGTACTTGTCTATGCTTTGCTGCTCCTATGCAGCTACTCACTATGGTAGCAAATAATACAGATAGATAAGTAAATACTGCATTTTTCACGAAATAGCGATTTTCGAAAAAAAAACTGCGTCATCTGCAGCATGCGTGGGCAGCCTTCCCCGCAATATTTTTAAAGACGGGCGTACCAGTGTACGAAATCAGGTCTACCAATTGAAAGTTTGTTGAAAATATAGGCCTACCAAAGCAAAATTGCGAAGAAACTCGTATGACCACGTATGATCTGCAGAGTAGAACACGTGATGACGGCGACGAGCCAGCAACTTCTGTCGTCCTTCTTCGCCATGATGAACTACGCGGCCCGCACGCTCATCGACCACGACTCGGGACAGATCGACTTCCCCATTCCGGTAAGAGTTATCCAGAAATAATTATGATATTTACAAGAATTTCGATTTTGTGGGTTGGAAACCGGTTCTTTTTGGCCCATTTCACGGCTTGATTGAGAAACCCGGTGCCTCGCCGTTTCACGGTGGCCATATATGCTGCATAGTTTGAGATGCGGCAGTTAAAGTGCACTGCAAGCAAAATAGTACGAGCAGGAAATGGTAAGGCAAGAAGGTTGTTATAATATTTTAAAGAAAATAATATGATAAATTAATATTAAAAAAGATAGTAGTATAATAAACGGTTGCAGACGGAGCAGATGGAGGCGTACATAACGCGGGCCATGCTGTGCAATATCGTGTGGGCCTTCTCGGGCGATACGAAGTGGAAGGGACGGCAGGAGATGAGCGACTTCGTGAGGAAGACCACGACGCTGGCACTGCCGCCCAATGCACAGGTACGGGGTGGGGGGGTAGAATATGTGATTCGTGTCTTTTAGATGATTGCTTGCATTGCAGTGATCCACTGATATTCTTATATTAGAAGGTGATGTGCAAGAAGAGGAGCTGAACATGATAATAATCATATGGAATTGATGTCACTGTAGCGCACATATTTACATTCACTGACCACAAACGGAGAAAGTAAATGTAATGAGATAATCAATCTACGGTAAGTTTCCTTGCAGGTTCCGATCGTCGACTACCACGTGACGCTGGCGGGAGAATGGCAGCCGTGGCTGTCGAAGGTTCCGCAGATCGAGGTGAGCAGTTGAACTTTGATCTTTGTTCTTTGGATAAAAATTTAAAAAGAAGATCTATATTAAATAGTCAGTTCGATGATCAAGTCATCCATCTTTTTATAGATTCGTTCACTACACCATGTGGTGCTCTCGTATTCCTGTATGCATCAGCTTCAACTTTGCATTTCTCCTTGTTCCCGATGATAGATGGGAAATGCTCAGGTGGAATCGCATCGCGTCGCGGCCTCTGACCTCGTGGTGCCTACGGTAGATACCGTACGCCACGAGATGCTCCTCTCGGCCTGGCTCTCCGAACACAAGCCCCTCGTCCTGTGCGGACCGCCTGGATCGGGAAAGGTGAGGGGAGTGGGATTGGTGGATCGTGAAAGCAGTCATTTCATCGGACAGACAACTCTAATCCTATCTGATTAAAGGGCCCCTCTGACAACGTTACCGATCGCGTAAGGTGGTAGTATTATAGTTATCAATTGATCGTGAAACATAACCATCGAAGAGACCGGAATGGAATGATCTACGTCTTCAGACAATGACCCTCCTGGCGGCGCTTCGATCCCAGCAGGATATGGACGTCGTCAACGTCAACTTCTCCTCTTCGACCACTCCCGAACTGCTGATGCAGGTAGGCGATTGGCATGGAGTAGATACAGATTATCATAGCACGGATAGTTGATCAACTGCTTAGCACGGTATATGGGGCTTGTGATTCACTTTTATTGCTATGTTTCACGATCAATTTATAATAACGCGATAACTCATTGATCTATTCGTGTGTATCCTTTGACCTCTATTATAGTATTAAAATAGTTCGTACATCGCCAATGACGACTGCGCGATGTTGCTCTGGGTCACTTTGAGTTCGTTGTGTCAGACTCATGTTATGGCGGTACGTTCCGGCCGCTAGCTATCTCATTCTCACTAAGTACAGATGTTTAACGTTTTTCGTGGTTATTTTTATTCATTTCACAATAACAGTGGTTCGAA
>LS860162.1:65634-76226 GCA_900490955.1 Micoletzkya japonica | reverse complement strand
CAAGGGGGTCTCCCAAGGATTTGGGCTGTTTATATATATTGCTAGTTACGAAGGGGTCCGAGTGAGGGGGAATTGTAGTTGTACTACTGGCTCGTACTGCTATTTCAAGCAGTGTTGGTTGCTACTATTGGGTGGTCCCCAAGGGGAGCGGACACAGCGGCACAGTCCTTTGTTGTAGCGAAAATAGCCAAATTTTTAAATTTTTTTCTAACATGCACATCAAGAGGGGGTTTGGTACGTTGCCAAGTTCACGGAAAAGTGCAAAATGGTTTGCCAAAAGCGGAAGTTTTGAGTAATTTTTTTTATAATTTTTACTTTTCCAAGCTTATAATATTCCTCGCTATCGACTAAGTACCCTGTAAAATCTATTGGAGTCGCGTTTAAACGTTTTTGATTATCACTAAGATTACCGTACTTCAATGCAAATTAGGATTGGCTATTACTACAGGTTGAAGTTGTGCTAGGAGGTCGTTTATTAGCATGAACTCATATTTTCGGGCTCCTGGGGTACACTGTCCCTTCGTGAAATGGACATTAACGGGCATATAGTGACCAGCCAGTACTATGTCCACTTTCTTGCACCCTTGGATCGATACTGGAATACCTGCCATGCCGAGTTCAGATGGAGTGGTCGTCGTGTAGAGTGACCTAACGCCTATCATGGGAAGGACCTCACTACCGCTGACCGATATGTTGCTGCCTGTGTCGATGAGGGCTGAAATGTGGATGACATTAACTAGTATTGCAGCTACTTCAGTGAAGTTGTTCGAGTTTGTCTCACGGAGAGCATTGATTGTAGGCAGATTGCCGGCGTATTGCTCACTACGCTGTGGCAATACGATCCCCGCTCATCTCAGGGCTTAGGCTTTAGGGAAGGCTTCAACGTTCTTGGTCGAAAATGGTCAGACATTGAAGCCCCTCAAGCAGTTCCTGGTTGCAATGCAAACTAACGTCATTTTGTAGAGTTTCCTTCCGTGTCGTTCGCCAATACCAAAATGTTCGCCAAGGTAGGGTGACATAATTGTACCCGTTACGTCTTATTTTGGCTTGAGAAATTTTAAATATTTTACCCCATTCCGGCGCCATACTGTTTATTTAGCTCACTTTTGGCTGGTGTAAACCTCGCTCGCAAACGCAATTATTTGAGATAGATTTTCCGAATTCAAGCCCCGCCTTCCAGAGGTTTTTCTCGCTTTGAGCTCGAATTAGCAATCGCATTTGATACGGAATTCTTCCGCCTTGCTTTTCGAGGCAAATATCTGCTTTGCGCGAGCACGTGGGCTCAATCAGTTTCATATATGATGATTTTTTCGCCGCTTCCTTCGCAAATCTGAATCTCGCGAAGGTTTTGACGGTTTTTCTTTACGATATTTCAAAATGGTTGTTATGGCTTAGCCTAAGATATACCGCTAAAATGTCGAGAATCCCCCATTCCCCCCGTTCTGCTTCCACTTCCCATCTGCTCTAACCTTCTCACTTGTCCGCGCCATTTGTCCTTCACTTTCACGAGCTTCTCCTTCATTTTCTCCCCGCTTTTTTCCATCTCCGCCACTCCTTGCCACCTCTGAATGGCTCACGACGCATTAGTCTTCTGCGCACCCTTCATTTGGCAAAAATTAGAAAACCTACTGTACCCCCCCCCCCAAAGCTGCAATTCAACAATCTAACTTTGCTCTATAACTGCAATTCAACCAGCTAACTTTGCTTCGATTGGATCTTTAGGAGATGAATCTCCTGTTATTTTCAAGCAGAAGTAAAGTGGCACGCAGTTCTTACCCTCTAAGGGTCAAATTTTCGTAAGAATAATGCCGTCTTCCCTAGCAGTCTGAATGATTCGTACTCGATGACCTTTCACGATTGTAACCTCAAAGTAACCTCCTTCCACTATGCTTCTTCTAACTTCTGCCTATACTTCTACCTTCTACCTTCTACCTATACTTCTACCTATACTTCTTCTTCCACTTCCACTACCATCCACTTCAACCCATGCCCCCCCCCCGCTCCCCACCGTGTCCCTCTCATCCCGCTTGCTCTTTGTTTCTTCGGCATTCGTCGATCACTCACGCTCCCGTAGACCCGGCTCTACCTTCATCACGCCAATGGCTTTCATTCCATTGACCCGGCTCTCCGGAATCCGGAATATGGAAGAAAACGTCGGCCGCGCTGGACGCACCCGGCGCGCCGCGGCTTTTGCTTTGCCGTCTTGCCTATCCTAGGTAATTCAACTTCACGGTTGAGGTGGTTTTCACAGCAAAACCGTTACCTAAGGCTATTTACTACACTTATTTCTTCGTATTAATTGTCAGTTCAGCCATCTCGATCCTGATACTTTTCTCAATTCTTGATCTCTCGACAATCTTTCAACTCTCAATAGTCCCTCCAATTTCGCATACCGTATGCACGCTAGCGAGTGTCATACCCGCTCAATAATACATCAGTGGTGGTCACGTAATTGTGTCTCTCCCCTCTGCTCCCACATTACTCAACCTTTAGTCGCACAACACGACAACGGTTCGTCTCCGAACCTACGGTTTATATATTATGCATTTATTAGCCCAGAGCTACCTAGGCCCGATTCGCAGAATAATGCTGCTGCTCCTCCGGGACGGATGTATATAATTTTCGTATTCTAGGGTGTCCTTGCACCCTGCATATGTAGTTAAAGGCATGAGCTATAGTAGCCGAATTATTCGTAGATAATGGGAACCTAGAAGACAGCTTGTCCTAGTAAAATGGTAACCGTAGTATCTATGATCACGAGTAGAGTTCGGCAAATGACAAATGCCTTGGTCATGAAAGTGCAAGAATGGACCAAGAGAGGAGAGAAGAATGAAGAGACGCAGACAAAGAATGCAGTTTCATGACTTGGTCATGAGTCATCTGTCGAACTCTAATCACGAGCAATCTCATACTCCGCAATATAGTCGCTCGTTGAGCTCGAGTATATGGAACGCTGGGAGAGGGGCTTGAGTTTGTCGTTTTGTCGGGAAATTCCAAGGAGACCTTCGCGAAGGGCAAGCGTGTGGCTGTGACAGGAATTGTTGTGACAGCGAGGAAGGGAAAACGGAACGGGGAGGGAAGGGAAGGGGGCTGGAGAGGGAGAATGTAGATGGTTGAGAGATGTAGAGAGGGCAAGCAGAGAACGACCAGAGGGGAATGAGGGTTCATCTCGAAATGTGGACTTGGCGATCGCTTTTTTTCAATTATGCTGATCACAGAGTTTCCCCAGTTTCGCTCCTATATTGTTTGGGGCAAATAGGTTTTCGTAGACTGAAATATATACCCAGAGCGATACTCTATAGTATGAGGAGACTCAAGTCTGGAGCAGTCTGAAGGACAATGGAATGCGCTGAAAGGGATGCCCTCAGGCTACCTTGCCTCCCTCACCTATGCTTAGATGCCTCCAGAGATGGAAAGAACAATCACGCTGCTCCGAGTTTACATCGCATGTGTAGTTGAGTATAAAATGTTCCGTCCGTCGCCTCCATTCCTATTTCCAGCCAGGGAGGGACGCGGTCTGCAAAAGATATGGCGATGAGGCTTTGCGCATGACGTAACGTTTTCGCAATAATATCTTCTCGGAACTAGATTGTTGCTCAATCCGTGTTTACCTACCATCTTTTTATCGGTCTGAACCTTCTTGTCCGTGCGACCACAAGCGTCAATTTCTCTGCTATCGTGTTACCAGCAGAGTTCTGGTCTGAACATGTTTGTTTCATGCTTCAGTATTAATCAGAATCTGAATGAAAAAAATACAGTTCATCCAAACAATTAGATGGATCTAAAGAAAGTTTCAAAAATACCGCGACTACCGCGACTATCAAATGTGGCGTTCTTATGCAAATTTAGACACCGTTTCTCATTTTTCTTGCTTCTTGCGCAATATTTATGCGCGTAAGCTCAAATAAGCAACATCTTAAACTGAGTAACGGGGAAGCAGTCGTTCTATTTGACCGAACCGGAATTGCGCTAAGTCCGGACCAGCCAGCGAACTGTTTAATCATATAGCCTCGCGTTACGGAACGCATCTCTCTCCCCGGCACATTACCTATTTATGCATGGATAAAGCGGGAGGAGATGATGCGGGCGTGCATCGCATTAGCATAACTGCTTCGTATTTATTTATTTAGCTGGCTAATGATATTGCAGCCCAATTGGCGCTAAATCCTCTTCCTCTCGTAGCTACCGTTTACGTATTTGCAGAGGAATATCACATCAATTTCTTTATATTTCTTACGAGCGAATCTGCTTTCTCCTGTCTTGCTCAGCACCGTTCATATCTGTCTACTTTTTTTTTTAATTGAAGGCTAACTGTTATGTAATTCCTACATCGAATAGACTTCAAGATCGCTCGGAAGATCACAGCATTTTTGTACCCAAAGTATCTTGCTATCATGAATCAAAGGGGTACTCCAGAATAATACTTCCCACCCTCTCGAGGTGTATTCTTTTTTTTCGCTTTCTCCTATTCCCTTCTGTTTCCGGATGCGCACCCGGCATGTGAAATAGAACGCGATTCCTTTTCGCCAACAATTATTCTGAATTATACCGCGAGGAGCTAAAATCAGCTATAGTGAAGGAAACCGGTCCGACCGTTGACTTCGAGAAAGTCTCCGATTCCCTCACTCTCGTGGACTATCTCGTAACTCCCCAAATAGGTATACAGAACAAGAGGTTTTCTTGCCATTACCTTCTAGCTCATAGAACATGTTGTCCAACATTCCAACCAGTCTGTTTTCCCTCCATAGCTACCCCCCCCCATCATCAAACCATTAGGTCCCCACCGTCATCCTCATCCAACCGTGTGTGTCTCTTTATATTCTCTCCGGCTACCATCCTGCCCCCTTCTGATTTTTCTTGGAATGCTCGGAACACTCTCCCCTCATTCCCTCCGTTTTCCAACCTGTGCATTAGGGGGAGCGCTGTTTATAGAACGCTTGACGGCAGCTGAATCTGGCCTTGCTTAAGAATGCTTCACTTATACCCATTATTGCCATATTTCCCCCATTTTAAACTATTATATTTATTCTCTAGATACTATCGTCTATCGCTCGTTCCGGGGACATTTCCTACTTTTCTAGGATTAATCAACCTTTTCTGGATGGTTTATGACCGGGAAGGAAGATTGCGCGTGGGCTGGACAACAACGGGCAACTTTTTACGGCTATTTTATATGGGTTATGGGAAGACGTGGATGCATATATAATATTTTGCTGCTGACAATACCGCGAGCTTTGGCCGCCACAAAGCACATCAGAAACGCAAATTATCACGCCACTTTGGAGCCACAATTCATATGCAGTGCCAAAAATGCAATTGGACAGAAAATTGAGCGTCCGTATCCAAAATAGCTTTGAGCCGCATTGAGGATAAAACAAAAAAATCGAATGAGGTGACCTGTCCCACCTGCTGAATGAACGAGTCTTCGTTATACGTGTTTATTTCTATATTCGTATTTATTTCTCGAATACATTTTCACGTGTGCTCAAACAACAATACACAGGTAATATTTACTGCAAAGAAGCGGCATGGGTACAACAATAACTAAATCTCTTTCGGATAAGTTCAGTTCGCGCGCCCTGTTTAGCCCTGTTTTCTCCGCACTAGACAAAGACCCACTCATTTGCATCCCCCAGTCCGAGGTCCTTCCCGTTGTTCGGGGCATATTTCATGCGGCATTGGTCAGCGTTATTCTCAGGGAGGGGAGTGAGGGTGTGGGGAGTGGATATGTATTACAGGTTCCACGGGACGTTGTCCGCAATAACGGAACGATTCAATACTTCTGATTTAAATAGTAAACTATTCCCGCTGATTGCGACATCCAATTGACGCCTTATCTGTGACCATGGCAGCGATTAGTAGACTCGTAAGAAAATTGGAGCCGAAGAGGTCGATTAGCGCGCGCATTTGCATAGACAGTTCGCAATCGTTTGCGTACTTTGCGACAACTCTCGTGGAATTTGTAATAGTCAGCGCCTGTTCTTATGCTCTTATTGTTAGCCATACCCTCATAACAGGGACTTCCCCCGTCTTTCCCTTCAATATATTAGGAAAAAACCCCGTTTCTATTATAGTTACAGTTCTCCTTTTTCGCCACGACGGAGAGAGCAATTTATTTATTTACCGACTCCCAGCCGCCTTTTCTATTGGGAGTTCCAGCAGAACCGTCTCAGGTGGTCTACTCACTGAATGGAAAAGGCTTTTCACTCCAGCCACTCCTTAAACGCTGTCTATTCCAAACCACGCAAATATTTTGCCTGCATACATCCTTGAGTAATATAGATATCACATCTTACATTTACGTTTGCGCACATTAATATGTCTATCGAACGCGCCGCCTATTTGTAAAAAGTCCGTAAATTCGCTTGGTTCCGAAATGTTTTTGTCACTTTTGCACACGTTCTTGTTTTGATATTCTGCTCCACTACCTATATGCCCCGTACAGGAAGTGGGTCGAAATTCGGTAAGCAAGACCGAATTCTCTGCTAGATTGCATTTTACGCTGCACTAGTATAGCTTAGAGTTCCCTGATGACCGATGACCACGTCATCTAAAGTGCATTTCTGTCTGCGGTCGCTTCAGCTTTTCTTCCCAATCATTCTTGCACCTTGGTGACACCGCGGTCTCCGGGCATCGGGAGAACTCTAGTATAGTCAAGGAAAACGGAATACATAGCTTTGTTTTACGGGTTACGCTGCCTAGCAGATATTTCGCACTTGGACACAGCGATCTGTCCAGGCGGTCGAATATTTAGCACCTTAGACAGTGCGTCCTTAAACGGGGTTTCCCGTGACTCTGTCATATATAACACATACAGGCAAACAGCAGGGGTATAGGGTAGGTAGCCTAGTTGCTCAAAACGGCTGGCTACCAACAAGCTTGCTCATTTATCATCATCTCTGCCAAGCCTCACCATCAATACGATATTAGCGTCACTTCGGTTTGCGACGCATCGCAATTGATCCCTACTATATTCCTAACTACTGCCCAGCCGCGCGTTCAATCTCACTAATTAACTGCGAATTAGTGGCGACCTCCTCGATGAACCTCTCGTTTCTACACACTCCCTCGTCGGAGGTCACCATCAATTGCGACTTCATCTCGATAGATTAGACGCGCGGCAGAACTGGCTTATCCCTCATCGCCTTTTTTCCTCTCCCCAACCACCGTAACCACTCGATGTTGACTGTCGTGTCTCTCTGTATGAGTATTTCTGCATGATGTCACTCCACCCCATTTGCTCCTCTTCTTGCCTTTAAAATGAAGGTGAAGCTTCTCTAAGAGCGATTTCTCCTGAAACGAGGAGAAGCACGAAATCGCGCGGAATTCTCGCAAAGGAGCGCTAAAAGCCGGGGGGGGGCATTTGCTAATGGCAAGACGCCTTTTCGGGACGGCGAAAGGAGAGAATATCACCGCGACTATAGGATCAAGCTGGGCTTTGACGAATGGCTGTGATATTACTCAAAAAGGTATTTATTTCCCTAAGTCTCGCTTCTGAAGAATTTCATTCTCTGAGATGAAGCGTCATCGTGATCACGAAATCCTCAAAGCGTGTTGCAGCGTTTCGCTTGTCTAAAAGAGAGAAGCTTCGTAGCGAAAGCTAGCTACTTAGGCGCAATATGGACGACCTTTCGGGTGGATGTCGTCGATCCTACTACTATTACAGGAAAACGAACGTTGAGAGCTGCACAGTTCTTTCCGCTAGCCACCGTAAAACTTCAGCCGGAGCCGGCTTTTAGCCTAAGCTGGCATTTTGCCAGCTTTTTTTATCAACGAAGCAGCGAATCGAGTGCTCGCTTTCCCCTTCTGCTGCATCTTAATTACAAGACCCGCGGCGTTCCGTCTCAATTTGTAGAGCGAGCGTCCTTCCCTCTACACGAACCACGAGAGAAGGAAGAGAGGGAAGAGAGACCAAGGATAACAGATAGCTCAGAGGCCTAGAGCAACAAGGGGGGGGGGAGAGGAGGGGAGGGGGAGTCTGAAAATGTGGAGAGAAAGCGAAGGATTCGCGGAGGCCCATTCTAGACCATTTTATTTATTTTTATTTTATCTACATTCC
Source organism: Micoletzkya japonica (assembly GCA_900490955.1). NCBI lineage: Eukaryota > Metazoa > Nematoda > Chromadorea > Rhabditida > Diplogasteridae > Micoletzkya > Micoletzkya japonica. The sequence goes on along the minus strand of LS860162.1, from coordinate 68,167 downwards.
CAGGCATGAAACGACATAGACAGAGTACCATGCGATGGACCAGTCACTTGCGGTGCAGCAATCCGCAACCTTTCATATAGAAATATGCTCTTTGAACTAGGAACTTGCTTGTGCGATTCATCGTGAATTTCGAATTCCCCTCTCCTAGCAGCGCGATTTGGCCTTTAAGCGTCTGCGTCTCTCCGTTCTCTCTTGCTGTTTCTCGCTCTCCTCTCTCGATCGCATAATTCGGCTAAGCAGTTTGGACTTCAACCCCCACCCCCCATATGCGCTTCGCACAACTTACCCCGTACCCACCACCAGAAAAGCTTCCATCCGAATCGCGGGCGCCAATCGTCATCTTAGAGCGATCTGGAAAGGTCCATCTCTCCCCGTAGTCTCGCCATTACCTTAACTATGCCAGGGGCGTTACTCCATCATATGGACGAATAACAGCTGCTCAAGAATGGAAAATTCGCGGTAAAGCCATGCCGAAATCCGGTCACGGCTTTTGCTTATTAGGATAATGCGGAAAGTTCGAAAAGCTAAAGCTGACGGGCTGGATCGTCAATATCGCGCGGCTTTAAGCGTCATTATTATTACGGGAATTCCTGCGAGCTTCCGGTCGGCACCTCACGTAGCTTGACTAGATCGAGTACGTGTGTGCGAGATATTATCATATAATTCGATGTGCAACCTTCCCTGGAACATCGTGCAATGTATGATGCTATATCAAGTTCCCGTTATATAGGTATTATTGAAGGAAAGCGAACGTTGAGAGAGCTGCGCAGTTCTTTCCGCTAACCACCGTGAAACTTCAGCCGGAGCCGGGCTTTAGCCTAAGCTGGCACTTTGCCAAGAGAGTTTCACTGCATTTAGCGGAGGGCGCTGCAAAGATTTCTCAACGTTACTTTTCCTCCAATAATACGCACGTTGCAAACATTCTTTCCATGTAATGTTCAGGATTCGCTCAGTAGGATGAAGTGCCAAATCACGGGTAATATATGCCAGTGAAAAATAGGGGTCTCCTCGTTTACCCTATTTCTTCACTTATTATTTCCTTGTAATCTGCGTAAAGCTAATATAGTCTAGAAAATCGGGACGTATAATTCGTGATTCCGCCGTTACGGTGTTTAGCAATTTTTTCACGCTTTGAAACGATACCATTCTGATCCTAGACAAGATATAAGGAACATGGATAGCTTTTTGCGATCAGTATTTCCTAGAGCTTCGCATAGTACACATTAGCATTTGATAAGATCAGCTTGGAAGGTACCGGAACCGGCGCTACGACCGGAACGATTATATCTTTCATTTTTCTCTGCTATATCTATCTAATACTTTAGCAAGGAGATATTCTATTCTGAGCTCCCCCCCCCCTTTGGTCTACCTTCCCCCCGTCTCTGCACAGACGTAAAGTACGTACTCTTCGCTCTTCCACACCCCTGTCCAGCTGCCTCACCTGTCTGTCTGTCCATTGTGCAAAGCGGCGAAACTGCGGAACAGCAGAGCAAAATTCGGAAAATACCCGGGAGTTGGCCAACTAGTTAAAGGGTCCCTCCAACCATCTCATTCATTTCAAGAGATAACCAATTAAGAGCGGTTGATTGATTGTGAGAGACAAGAGAGGAATGAAGAGACGCAGACAGCGAGAGAAATCTTTGCACAGCTTTTTCTCAGCAACGGCGAAGTTTCAACTAAAAAGGAGACAGTATGAGGCTCAGGACATTGAGAGCTATCCAATGATGTCTAAAAATGCATATGGTAGATATTGCCTGGAGGGGCCCTTTAACTCGGGTGTACCGCAATAGATATCGTTTTGAGCATTACCTTGACGGTTTCTTTCTTGTCGCTCGCTAATCCTCAAAAGTTGTTTTCTTCAACCTTCCTTCAGTCTTCCACCTACATACTCCCCCCTCCTAAATACTCCTCCACATCTCCTTATCCCGATGGTCTCACCCTCGCCATATTTTCGCGTATCGCTAAGCCCTATCTCAATTTGAGCCCTCAACTAGTCGTTACTCGAATATCGCCGACGGTCGGCGATTACGTCTTCTCATAGCTTCTCATACCGTAGTCCAGCCTTTGCGCAGCACTGTTCGCAAGTTCTGTATTTTTTCCTGTAGATGTCTAATTAATACCAGGAGGACACATGAGGACAATATAATTTCTATCTGACTAGATACACTTCTATTATTCTTTCGTTCGAATTTACGAATTACTTTCTTCAAAACCTTGATGATATTTATCCACTCCCACATGTCCTTAGATCATCGCATTCACTTCGCAGTGATTACTCGTGCTGTCTACATGCTTTCCCTATTCTGGGTAAACTATCAAATCCTTAAAATAAGCTCAAAGACCACAGCTTTTGGCAGTTCCATCGATTCCGCCACTCCCCAATCCCGTCGCATCGTTCTCTCCCTTATCCGCCGTCGTCCTCCCTTCACCTTCCATCTCTCCCCTTGCTCCGTCTTCTCCCCCCCCCCTCCCCCCGTTCGTCCCCCCTCTTCAACAATTGTCCTGACTCATTACCTCCAAACTCCATTAGTGC
>LS860162.1:41897-65534 GCA_900490955.1 Micoletzkya japonica | reverse complement strand
ATCGTCCAAACCGTCGTTTCACCCAACTTGCAAGGAACGGGCTGCCAAAAACTCCGCACAAGGGAATCCGAGGTGAGAAAATCAACGGAAAATCGAGCCTGTTTCATTATCTTGCTAGTGTAGTTACCGTAAAGCGTGAATGCGAGCCATCAAAGATTTACAATGTAAAGATTGAGCAGCAAACACCGCCTGGCTATTCCACAGTGTCGCGCTTTGCAACACAGCGTGATTGCGAGTTCGCGCTATCTCTCAGAGCGGAATTCCGCACGAATCCTACCGAGAACCGTGTCTAGGCTGTTTTCCGAGCATTTGTCGCGCATGGTAGTTACTTCGCATTAAGCCCATTCTTGCCATAGATCACGCTCGGTTCTCTTCTTCTATTCATTTAGTCTCCTCTTTCTCTCTGTTCGTCGTCCTCTGTTCTGGGCGCCTATTCCCCGGAGAAATTATGACCGGCCTTTGGAGCCCCCGGGTTCGAGTAGTAGGCTGTAGTCCGCCTGGGGCCGAAAAACAGGCTAGTGCAGCAGTCAGTTGATTTCTCATGTTAGACGCACACGTACCTTTACGAGTGTCTAGTGATAAGACCAAAATCTCAATAGAACAAATGTTTTCTGTTTTTTCTTTCGCTCATCGCATTCTGTAGGGGTTCTACCTCACGAAATTCGTTGGCATGCTTTTTCCCATTCGATTAATATCGTAGGCAGTCTAAGGCCTATTTCCCCTCTTCCAAGTCCTCCTCCTCCTCCTTCCCTGTTAGCCCGTAGTGCATCGTGTGCCGCATAACCATTCAACCGACAGCCCTCCCCTCCTTCGAGGGGGAGAAAAGAGAACCAACTGCGCGTGACTGCCCCTGCGGTATGCACCGCACTAGATTCCGGAATTCCGGCCTCATTTGCATATTCGTCGCCCTATTTGAATATGCTCTTCGTTCTTGTTTTTATCGGATTGACGAACTCCCCGATTTTGTAGTCTATAGCGAGGCTATGAGTTTGTATTTCTTGCCTATGATAACAATACGGCTATAATAGCGTAGATCAACGTGGCATTTTCTAGCAACGCCCATCCATTCCATTCAAGTGAGGCGCTAGAGACAGTCCGACAGACTTGCCCACAGACAGACAGTCGCATGCATAATTCGCATTTCCCCCACCTCCTCCTCCCGCTCCTAATATATTACAGTCCCTCCCTCTTACGGGTCTCAGTCCTCGAATAGGATAGATGTGCGTAATGGCTAGACCATCGGAACTGCGTATTCTTGTCAATTGATTATCTTGTACACTCACTCGTTCCGTAACCGTTTCGAAATCATTCCTGGGAAGACAATACATCCGAAATTCATTCCTCAACCTTTTACGGAAGTCATTTGAAAGTATTCCAAGAAAAAAGTCTCTCAGTGCATGCGTGCAATTCGCCTATATGCATACCTACTGATTTTTTTACAATGTTATGACATGCTTCAGGGCACTAGTAACCCGTGATTGCCACCTTCACTCGGTTCTCTGCAGAGTTTGCCTCTCGTCATCCCTTCCCAACCTAATCTGAGCCATGTTCATCATAAGCAAAATCGTACGCGGCCGTAGGCTGATGCACGAATTGGAGGCACAGGTGATTTTATTTTATTTTTTTATTATCTTAAGAATTATTATTCTTGAAAATAGCTACACGTAACGGTTTTTTATTAGTTCCACTTTAGCCTGCTTTCGGCACGTATCTATTCTCGTACCGGTCATTAGTTGATTAGTCTATCTAGATATGACGGGATTCCCTGGGCAGATGATTGACAATTTCTGAGCTTTGTAAGGGCGCACTCGACCATAGATTGGCTTCTAGAAACGTACAATAGAGAGCCGTCACAATTGACCAAGCATCTCGTTTCCCTTTACCGTCGACAAACCGGAAGCGGGAGAGACGGATGGGAAGGCCTTCCTGCTGCTTTGTTGCCGCGATATATTGGCCAAACAAATTGAAAAGCCGAATCTTAGCGGGAGGGAAGAGATATACAAAAATATTGGAAAAAATCCTGAAAAAAATTACTATATTTAGCTCACTTTTACACTTACGGCTCGGGTCGAGTTTCAGCTGGCTTTGTTGGTTGTGGGGCTGTTAAGTGCGCGCAAATTATGAGTACGCGCATAGTAGCTGCTGAAGAGGTCAGTCAAACAATAGATATAGCATGACTGAGGAAGTAAATAATAACCGCTAGCAACGAAAGACGAGGCTGACGGAATGTGTTGACTGACGGAACTTTTTCGTCTAATATATGCGTAGTGAGCAACAAAACCGTTTCTTTCACGGATGTCCTTCAGGAGGCGAAGGAAGGCACGATCGACCTGTCGAATCTCGGCAGAATTCGAACGGAACGACGGAGCAGTCCCGGCCTGTTGCTCGATGAGGAGGTAAGCAGAATGATTAATCCTCAACATGCCCCTGCAAAAATGCCTCCAACCAAGAGAGAGTGAAATATCCTCACAAAAATTTATTTCTGAAATTTCGATGATGAGTTCGACAATTGCTCATCAAGTCCCATATCGTTGCGTATCGGTAGGTTACAGTGGAACAATCATATCCGTCTGTTTCTTCCGTTCCAAAATGAGTCTAGTTCTCTCAATTTTGCACGCTCTCTCGACAGATATTCGGAATGACTTTCCGACGGGGATCTTTTTAATCCACTATAACTGCGAAACGTCGCAATGGTGGGTGGCGTGCCCAATAGCGCTAAAAGCCCCCGCAGTTCCACAATTCCGCCTCATCGTTTTTGTTTCGCGTTGTGCATAATGCATGGACACACACACGGACGGTTAGAGAACTTTGAAAATGGCAGGTAGCGAACAAAGAAAGAAACTGGGGGAGAAAAAAAAGGGGGAGGGTGCGCAAGGGGCAGAACTGACTCCACGAGATTTTCGAAGTCTGCACGCGCACCGTTTCAGGCATTGTCTCGTGGCCAGACTTTGATGTTTACTAGGCAATTTGCTAGAGGCTTTCGTTCCCCTCAATTCTTGCTTTTCTGCCTGGTAGCATGCGCATGCGCAAGCAAATACTGTAGCGAGGTCGTATTGTTGGACATTGATATAAAATCTTTTGCTCTACTCGTTGCCTTTTTTGCTCTAAACTTTCCTTTTTTTCGATAGTCGCACTCTAGTGCTTACGTTCAAAGCGCGCGTGTTCTACGTGAAAAGGGGGGTGGGGCAAAAATCGTCGCGTTTCGGGATTCCCTCCGTAGACAGATTTGATTAGGCACTTCCTCTCGTCCACGTACTTTAGATATTCATTTCGTTCTACCATTTTTCGAATCTTGGAACTTGGTATCTTTTCAACGATTCCTATAGAAAGTAATATAAGGTATACATACATTTTCATGGTTCATAAGCTCGTCAACGTAAATGTTCTCAAAATCAATTATTCTATTTTCGTCTTTTAGATTTATATATATAAAAAACTGGGGCACTATATTTTCAGAGTCCCGAGGCTTCCACCTCCTCCCAGGCAGCGGTCGTGGCCACCCGCAGAAAGTCCGTAATATTTACATTTTTCAATCCCCGATTTTTTTTTTGCACAAAAATATGCTATGTAAACACAGTATATGTAAACTGGGGCACTTTTAGCAAAAAATAAGTGACCATAGAAGATAGTACTTTGAGCGTCCGTGGTTTTTCACCTCCCCCCGACTGCCCCCGCGCGCAATTTCATGCAGATTGGTGCAGGAAGCTGCCCCTTCCCCTTTCCCTACATCCCTCCCCGTCCCCTCCCTTATTCCACCCTTCTTCTTCTAAACCGCGCCACGAGGCTCTCCCATAAACTTTGTTGATGACCATGAACCAGGACGCTTTTAGAGGCGTTTGAGAAATTATTATGAGATGCGAAAAGGCTCACAGAAAGTCACCGCAACCCCCATATTTCCCTATGTTCTCTTATATTTTGTGCACGAAGCGGAAAATGATCCGTCCTTTTATCATAGGTATCTAGCCAGATCTCCTTTCAAGCATCTCGTTCCCCCCACTCAATCGCCGCTTGTTCCGGTTGCTCCTCTTCTCGTTTTGATGAGCCTAACCCTAGGCGCCCCCCAACCCAACCGGGGTTCGCCTTAGCTTCAGGGTCTTCAAGTAGGATAAGTCTATCCCCAACTTCCAGACCACTTCACGCACATTATCCTCGCGCGCGAAATCCTCCCCAGAGAAGGACAAACGTCTCACTTCGCTTTTGTCTAGGCCCACTCGACATTTACGACCCCCGCTTTGCATGAGAATGTTTGTGGGTGTGTGTGTGTGTGCTCCGAACCCCCGATGAGTGCGCGGTTTTCGCACGTTTTCTTCCATCCAGCCGCTTGCCTGCTTCTTCCTTATGAGCTCAGCAGACCGTTTTCTTTGCTCAGGCTAACCCCGAATTCTAAAGGTAGTGGAATACGCTATCAATCATTCACGTTAATCGTTATAATCGTGACTGAGCTGCTGAGTTCTCTTTTATTCCTGCAACTCCTCTTCCTCTTCTTCTTGCAGCTTGCCGTGCATTGCAGGTTGACCTTTGGACCGCAGACTTATCACCAGCACCCGAACAGACACCAGTCGCCCTCCTCACAGCCCTCCGGACTCCCACCGCGACCGTCCACGTCGACGACGACCAAGTACTGTAGATCGATATACCCCCCATATATTAGAGCTGTCGACACCGCGCATTGCCCATCATGCTTTTTTCTTACAAACCAAACGATTTGCATTGTGCCATTGAAGAGCGTGTCGACATCGCTACAGAGCATGCGATTTGGCCTTCCCCATCCATTGAGTGTGACTGCATCTCGAATCCGACGTGTTTTTACCGTTTTCCCCCTTGAAAGGAATATCTGGTATTCTAATCTGTAAAATAAAATTGCCGCGAATCGCACGCTCTCCACAAGTGATCTGCATGCTCACTGCGTGCACGCCCATCCATGCCCTTCTCTTATACCTTACGCGGTGTCCGGGCTCTCCTCCTGGTCAGCGCGCCTGAATCACGATCATTTCATTATCTGATTTTAACCTTTAACTAATTTTCTCAGTATATAACTGAAAATATAAACAGAAAACGACGCGATTCAGGGGCATTTACATCGGTTCTCCCTTGTAGCTTCTCAGCTTCTTCTTCTTCCCTTGTAGAATGCAACGGGCGGCCAGTCGCTCCGCGAGCTGCCGCATACCCACGAAGCGAGCCGCCTCCTCGACCGCGCGACGCGACCGCGCCGCGCCGCACGCGACGCGTCGCGAACGCGTCGTGGCCTCCGCCTCCGTGCCCGTCGCCGACGACTCCACCAAGTGGCTTGCTTTAACCTTTTTTTGAAACTTACATTTATTTTTATCTTTGGCTCAATAATTCTTATTGGTTCGTGCACGCGCATGCCTATTGTCATGTGTAGCTTGGGTGGCAGTTTCGACATCATCTAATCGCATAGATGCGCGCATTATTAACGAAAAATTGAGTCAGCTCTACCCCTATAACGGTAATCTGTCTGACATTCCAAACTTCATTTATGGGAGCAAGGAACATTGAGACAGCTACATGGTAAAACTTTCTACCGCAATCCGGCGGAAATACATTGAAATGCGATCGTTTGAGTAGTTCTTTCAGAAGTGTGGGGGAGGTGTATGTGTGGGGTTTCAGTTTCAGCCTCATCATCCCTATTCGGAGTAGATATCGTCGGTGAGTTTTCAGAGTAGTTCGAATGATGTAACGGGCGAAACCGGAGACTGCAAAATCACGTGTGGGTGGAGAGCGTAATAGTCTAAATACCACTAGAGGAGGTAAACGAGAAGGGGGGATTTCCCTCCTTCATTCTCCGCTCGTATTTAGGGAAGGGGAGGCGTGTGTATGCCCAACCTCGTCTCATTCTCATTTCTTCTCATCCCCATTCCCTCCTTCTCCCTATCCTAGGTCCTCAGATGCTAACGGGGTACGGGCGATGTTGCTTGTTTTCCAACTATCTAAGACAAGTTTTTTTTATATATCCAGCCGAAGATCACGCGAGCTTCATGTTATCTATGTTTGTTCGCGCCTAACTCGAATAAGCGTGGGGCTTCCCCCTCCCGCCCCTCCCATGTCTTACGCTCGGGCAGAGAACTTTGAGGATGCGCAATTTACCCTCATCCTCATCATTCCTCCGCTCGTCCCTCTCTCACTCAATTCCTCCATCCTCTCATTCCGTTTCTTCATTCGCTCCCCCAAGGCCAACTGTCCCTTCTTCTTGAGCAAACAGAGGCTTCTTGGCGGAGTTTCGAGCGTTTTTCCTTTTCGCTCTTCCTAACTTACAGCCTTTTTCGCGCATCTATCTGTCATATTTCACATCGCGTAGCATAGTCGAGCGCCGATCGAGGCATACCTCCGCTTGGCATATAGCAGGAAGCCATCTATCTATCTTGTCTGGGGGAACGTTGATTGTTGGATTGTACATTCACAATGCGTCTTTCTAGACAATAGCCGCAGAAACAACGAGCGTCTGTCGTGCGCATTCGTACGTGTCCAGTGGACTATAAATCCGGCATAGCAACGGCTAATGAATACTGTGGATTACGCGAGTCGCTCGGTTGCCTTTAGTTCTGAGTCTATCTTTTGCATACTTTCCGGCTAATACATAAATAGAACGATCCACTAATGCCCTAGAATATTCTGCTATTTTCAGCCCGTAAGTCGGGACTGGCTAATGCAGGGGGGGGGGAGGGGCTGTCATACGCCGTGCGTGATTGCTCGTCTTTTCCTATCTGCGCGGCTAAATATAATCATTCCTCATCCCGCTTTTAGCGCCTTAGGCACCGTTCGCTCAAAGTGCGCACTAGAAACTGCCAATTTGAGCACAATCCGATCATTTCACACACTAAGCACGAAAGATCGTCACTGAAACAATTCCATGGCTGTGAGAGGTCTTTGCTGTACTTATGTCGGGTGCACTAAACCGCTACAAGTGCTTAGAAGTGGGAAATTAGGAGGGGGGGCTGGGAACGGAGTCTCTCCTCTCATACTGCTTCTTAACGAGTCCCCCGAAGCGGCTCATTTTCGCGAGTTCGTGAAAGTTCGTCGCTCGCTATTACGCAGTCACGCAGTCATCTATCTATCTCTGTGTGTTCGCTCTACTCGTATCCCTTCACTTCTATGACTTCTCTTCTCGTCTAGTTGTCCATTCTATAACGCACACCCTTCGAGGAGCAAATAGCATAGAAAGCGTGCTCGGGCTTTAAAGCTGCTTCACAGCTATGTTTTCCTATCGCAAGGTTCGGGTTCGAGGGTGTTTAATCTTTCATCGTGCGCAGCTCCTGAGAATCCATCCTGTTCAGTGAATGGCGCACATCCGCTTCGGGGAATGCTTCCCTCCCTGTTCCCGCTCTAACCTCCACACCAGCCAACAACGGGCCATTAGGATGTGTGTGACGCCTGGGGACGAGAGTCTCTTTATGTGAATGGTGTGGTGTGAATGCCAGGGAAGCTAGGCTAAACACTGCTCCAATCTCAGGAATATGCTTTTGTTCAAGCGTAAAGCGTTGAAAATAAGCCTCTCAAAGCGTGTGGTGAGCGAGGTCGACGAATGTCAAATCTCGGCGGCGGAGTAATTTGAGATGGCGGAAGTTGTGCGTGAGTGGTAGCACCTGGGCTTATCAACGTCCCCCTTCCCCCTTCCGTTCATTCACTTATGATGGGCTTCCGCATAAGCCGCACTCCCCTCGTCGAACCTAGCCCCCCCCCCGTACTAGGGTTCCTCTTTCTGACGCTTGTTCTCGGGTATGTTTCACGCTTCCATAAATACCGGAGCACACCTACAGAGTTCAAAAAGGTGAAGCATTTCCGTGAAAAAGCGTCAAAACGAGAGCCTTACCCCGTACTCCCTTCATTTATTATGTTATAGAGGAAAACGTTCAGGCGGTAAACGTCATTCTTGCTTTGCCGGCGCTCTCTTCATACCACTCCGCTCTCTCGGCAGAAATAGGAATGAGGCAACTGACGGAACACTTTCCTCAACCATAGCAGCGTTCACTTGTTGATGCGTGGTTGACCGAAATGCTCCTTCTTGTCAGGAGAGAGCACGAACGATTTAGGATTTGTTTCATTGAGGGAACTTCTCACTAACATAGTGGAATACGCCGTTCCGTCAGTCTCTTTCGTTCCAGAATCAGTCAAATTCTCTCGCTCTTGCACGCATCTTTTAATCCACTATATTTACCATAGTCGCATAGTGGACGGTGCGCTAATTACGTAGTTACTACAGAATCACAGCTGCTCTGGGCAAGTATATTACTATGGGAACCCTATGATACATTTCACGTGAGGTCTAGCTAGACAAGGCGGAACAATAGGAGAGCTGGAGACTACCCCTTTCTTCTCTCTTATCCCCCCTACTCTATACCCCCCCCCCTGTCTACTGCATTCATTCGTCTCTCTGCCTCGATTACATTCCTTCTTCTTCTTCGTTTTTTTTCCTCTCCTTCCCTCGCAGGTCCAGGTCAATATATCCGATTAATTATGACTACGACGCAAGATTCGATATAGCAAATTGACTGTGACGCAAGATCTGAATTATATCGGTAGTGTGCGACACTAGATCCTGTCATAAAGAAAGGACAATATACCCTTCCCTCGCCTAATCCTCAGCCCTCATCGCTTACATAAATGCGCGTGGTCGCCCGAAGACTCCGCGAACGTTTTAGGAATAAACAAACGGCCAACACTTCCGCTCCCAAAGTCCAAATTGGCAATGGTTTTTCTTGAATATGCAAATTTCCGTTATTTTCATATACATATTAAAATAGACGACGCTTTGCCTAGCCTCCACGAGTCGCACCTCTCATTCGGTTCGGTCTAAACTATGGACAGTACGAATTCGAATAGGCGAGATAATAGATAGATACATCTGGCCAAGCGGTGGCTCAAAGACCATTGAGGATATTTACGTGATTCGAGCAGGGGGGGGGGAGAAAATCCGAAGAGAAGCGATTCAAGTATTTACAGCCAGCCCTCAGGCACAATAGCTCCCCGTAGGCTGACGTACGAATACACAGTTCACTCCTCCATACCCGGAACGGTACTTATCCTGACTATCCTCCGGGCACATAGCGAACGCCCTCAGGGCTATTGAATGCTAATTTTGTTGACCAATCTTGTTCCCTCATAGGTGCATATCGTGATGGATTGCTTGAAGAATAGGGAGCTGGAAGACCACTTTCATGGTTATGTTTCACAAGCCTTTGTGGGCAATTGCCGTTTATAAAGGGACATGGAACATAACCGAAAACTTGGCCCGTTTCCCGCTCCCTATTCTAGAAGCTTCCCCAGAGCAGGGTTGCACTACCTTCGACCGCGTTCCCCCTCCCCCCTTTACCGATTCTCCTAGAATATGCACACCTCATTAGAGCCGAGTGCCTCCATCATCCCTACTCAGCTACTGGTCCACTCTTCAGTCGTCGTCGCTTCTTCACTTTGCTTATGGGCAACTTGCCCCGTTCTTTTGAGCGGATAAAGTAGCTTCGTCAGCCTAACCTCATCTCTCCATCCCCCTTCCCGTGTTCTAGTCTTGTTCATTCTGCGTTGATAGCATTGCTCTCTAGCGCTTCCTAGGCTGTTGCAGCTCTTCCCTTTGCACTACTCTTACAGGACTGTTCTTATCTATCGCTACCGTAACCCACCACCGTAACTCCACTTGAGAGCTAAATAGCATACATTGTAGCGCTACCGTAACCCCACTTGAGATGCTCTCATCGCCCTCGCACCTCTCCCCTCCATCCTTCGCGCCCCGTCGTCGGGAGTCCGATGGCAGTGTCCTGTCGTCAACGTCGAAGTCGGCGTTCGCCTCCTCGCGGGGCACGCCCATCTCGTCGTCCTTCAACGCGCCTCGTCTCCCTAAGACGTCGTCATCCTCCTCGACCACGACCTCTCCCCGGTCGCACCGCTCGCCCTCATCTCCATCTTATTCCTCCTCGCCCCGCCCCCGCAGCTTCCTCCCGGCCAACAACCGAGCCGGGAGGACCAACCACTTCAAGGCGGAAGTACAACACCGCCACCTCCTGACGCTCTTCGCCCAGCTTATGGTGTCCGTTATGACGAAACTTATAATTTCAACTTTTTATAAACGTACAAGTGTATGAAAATTGGTCCGGATTGCGGTAGGCCAACCATATACAATCATAAAAAAGCCTTATTATAAAGTGTTGAGAGTAGCGGTAGAGTTGCTAAAACTGAAAAGAGACTATTCGTATTTTACATAGCTATGTGATCCCTTGCAGGAAGACGGTACGGCAGAAGACGGAGAGTGGGCAGTCGTGCTGCTCACAGGATGTGAGTTGTAATACTTATTTTTTTTATTTTTTTTATTTTTACCTACTTTATTAGGGTCGCACACGCTTTTCGCGATTTATGCGAAGTATATGAGCGTGGCAATGACGCTTGTTTTCCTAATTTCCTTATTTCCTAGTCATTTCAGCGCTGAGTTTCCTGTTCTACTGCAATGCGGCGTTGACCAGTGGCTGACAGTTAGGATTCGAGTGTTTTTTGGGCAGGTCTATAGACTAATCGCAGTTACCGGATGCGTTCATTTGCATTTTCTCGTTAAGCGGCTTGGCCAAAGTCCACTTCAGACAGGATAGCTGACATTAGCCATTCTGTCTGAAGTGGACTTTGGCCTTTGACTGTTCATTGACTGTTCTCGCAGTTTGACTGTTCATAGCGAAATCAGCTGATGTACCGAAGCACGTCGAAAATGCCCACGTGGCCGTTCAGGAAATCTATTGTTTTCATTTTCCGTTCCCCCCCTAACTAGGGGAGCGTAATCGTAAATAGCCGGAAATCTATTGTTCGCTATCCTTAAGGCCAGCTTCGACTCGGACAGCAAGAACGGAATGCGACGGACGAGTTCCATGCCTAGCGTCTCCGATGACAACCGTGAGTCGGAACACCCCCGGGGGGACCCCTGGGGGCACACCCCAGGGGGCAGCCGGGAATTTGCCCCCGGGTAGAGCAGGGAATTGCGCTCCTCAATGACGAACGGCATCCGGGCAATAGCCTCCCACCACAACACACGCATTCCGCGGCTGAAAATGAGAGCTAGGGCATCAAAACACGAGCTTTAGGTGGGAACATTTTTTTGCGTCAGAATTTTCACACAATCCGTTGAGATAGGTGCTTTGCTATATAAAAAGGCATGAGCATCAGGAGGCATTTTTTGCTACGTAAGCTCCACGAACAAAGCAGATAGCCGAGGAGAAAAATCAAGAGAACGCCGCTTTAAACGGGGAGGGAATCTAAAAAATGTAAAAAAAATAATAATTTTGCAGAAGTACCGACGATCATCGCGCCGGGCCTGAGGCACTACGACTACGAGAGAAAGCTGAACAAGATGCAGAAGAAGGTAGCCCGATTTCCCCGGATATCTCGGGAATGTACCACCGATATGTCAGCTTGCTGCTTCAGTCCTAGGTAGCCATAGGAAAGCCATAGGAAAGATACCTTGTAAATGCAAAAAACCTGTACATAATCTTTGCCAGTTCAATGTTCCCGCCTTCGTTTCGATGAGTCAGGGGTATTTAGAATGTCGCTTACGGGAACCCGCATTCACTCGGCATGTAGCTAAATCCGATCGCACGCGCACATGTCTCCCCCGCGTAGACTGAGCTTCTTCGAAACGGAGCGAATTGAAAAGAAGGGGAGGGGGTAGGAAATTCGCTCACCGGCTAATCCGCTTTACCTATCCGTCGTATTCAGGCACTGCGCTTCACGTGGCAGCGGCTACAGACGAGAAACGGAGGAAAGCGGGTCGAGCAGGTCTTTGAGGAGGTAATGAACGAGTCCCGCTGACCATCTCATTCCTTTCACGAGACAACCAACTAACGAGTAGAGCACGCGATTCGTGTCTCTTAGACCAATATGTATCGCTGCTTTTGGTGACGAGACGCGTCGCGCTTATGAATGATGTGTGAAACATATACATCAAAAAGACACGAATCACATGCTCTACTAACGAGCGGCTAATTGATTGCGAGAGACAAGAGAGGAATGAAGAGTCGCAGGCAACGAGAGCTAACATCCTTCATTTTTGTGACTAGAATTACCACTTCTACTATACTAGGATCTACGCCTACGAAAACAGAGTGATGAGTGAGTATGGAAGCTCCTTGCAATCCCTCGGATAAGCCTCATAAATCTGCGGGCTTGCATTATTTGCGAGACGTTCAAAGGCCGACGATTGTTCGTCATTGGCACAATTAGTCATCCGGCGTAGCTCCTCCGTGTAATTGCTATTCTGAGATCGCAAGAAAGGGGGGGGGGCTGAATAGATATGTCACGGATTCCCCGAGTTCACCAGTTGTATGATGAACATTTGCATATTTTTTCAATAAACATCGTCCGAATTTTTCAATGAATTGTTCAAGAAGAGATGGGGCAATTGAAGATGTACTTTACTCAATCATAAAATGACAGTTTGAAAACGTCTACGGAACATTAAACGTTCATAATCGGGAATAGTTGACACTCCCTATATCGTGCATTCCGCATCGCAGGTGTACGACCGGCTGGTGCGCCAGTTGCCGGCCATCCGCGACATGTTCACGACGCGCACGTTCCTGTGCGCCATGTCGCGCGCTGAGACGGCCAGCCTTCGAGATCACGCGAAGGTCAGCGGTTCTTGCTGCAGGTTTTGATGGAATTTGCTGAAAAAAAACTTTCAATATAAATATATAATAGGAGTTCGCTCTAATAGCAGCCAAGCTGAACTAGAAATGCTGGTTAATAATAATAATGATAATAATAATAATAATAATAATAATAATAATAATAATAATAATAATAATAATAATAATTTTTATCACCGCAAGTGCGTGTCAACAGTACGAGTAGGAAAAATTAATAAAACTGGTTCAGGTGACTGTCAAGGTCATCGATGCGATCATTCGGAACCTGGACACGGAGAAGAGCAAGCGGACCGACACGGGCTCGGTGTTGGATCCGCGGTTGATAGGTAGGCAATATATTTAGTTGACAACGAGAAAAAATGTTCCTACATTGGAGGAATATTGATATGTTAGATACGCAGTTGATTTTTATATTATTTGGCACTTTGCCAAGTAAGTTTCGCTGCAATTAGTGAAAGCACTTGCAGGCCGCGCTCACGGTCCACTGCGACCGTACGGTCTTACGGGCATCTTCTGGGAAAAGCTCGGAGAAACGATTATCGACGTGGTCCTGGCACAGGTAGAGGCTTTTCACATTAGACAGACCTGTTTCTCATCCTCATTTGAAAGCGTACGAGAACCTACCTAAACTATAGTAGAGAAAAATGGAAGATATAATCGGTCCGGTCGTAGCGCCGATTCCGGTACCTTTCAAACTGATGTTATCAAATTCTAATGTGTACTATGCGAAGCTCTAGGAAGTACTGATCTCAAAAAGCTATCCATGTTCCTGATATCTTGTCTTGGATCGGAATGGTATCGCTTCAAAGCGTGAAAAAATCGCTAAACACCGTAGCGGCGGACTCACGAATTATACGTTCCGATTTTCTAGACTATGCCTAGAGATGCGTAATCTGTACACTAGATATCCCCCGCCTCCATACATATATACATCATACCCTCCTCGAACATGCAAGGGACGAAGCAAGATCCGTCACAATATCGCACATCGCTCAAAGCGCGCTCCTTCCGGTTTCGCAGTTTTTTTCATGTTCCATCTTGCCTAATCCGCTCGAAGAACCACCAGAATAACAGCGGAAAAGGTCCAATCGGAAAGTTTGTTTACACGCGCATGCCTGATGTTTAGCATAAAGAGGAAATAATGCGTACAAGCTTACGAAGAGTTCGAGCATACTCCCGAAAAGGCCCCACTTCTATGTTCATATTTCTCATTCAGGAAGCCGTCAGAGATCTTCCTGGTGCCGGTCAAGCCTGGGTCGTCCTCACGGCCTGCTTGGTGGATCAGGTATGATCTTTCACTCGCTCTGTGTAACTACTTCTTACCTTTTAGCCTCTTTTCGTAATCATAAGTATATAAAATGCAAAAATGGTTCGTGTTTGACACTTCTTGCATGGTTGTTTACCAGCTGAACTAGGCACTAGGTGGGACCAAGTGACTCCCCGACCCCTATCTCTCGCGTGATTCCGATTCGTTCCAGATGCGGGCGGGCTTCGAGGAGGCGAAGAACCAGACGTTCGAGTCCAAGGCCAAGGCTTCGGTAGTGCTGCACCACGCGACACTCCGGCTGGCATCTGGTATGCGACGCGAGCGATCGAGAGAGGGTTTATGGGTTGAAGGGGGGAGTAAGGGGAAACGCGGTAGGAATTGCGCTTTTTCTATGCAATTGTCGGGGAGAGCAGCCTAGAAAGGGATCATATTAGAAAAGACTATAGTGAAATAGCCGAACTTCTCATTCCACTCCATTCTCAGCTTCAAGAAAGCACTATTTGCCCAGGGCAAATAGTGCGTAATTCCTCCTCAAATTACGGATGTATAGGGAAGATATTCAATAAGTGCAAGAATGGGAATGCAAAGAGTAGAAAAAAATTTAAATGGAACCTGAGCTGCTTAATGTTGGCCTAATATGCATAATTCAGTGGACACGCCCGAGCCGCCTGCTTCGTCTCCCGTCCGCGGCAATTCCCTCTGCTCCCGGGGCAGCTTCGAGGCGCGCGCCGGCACCACGGCTGAGGCTTGCGGTACGGGTTCGCAATATTCTGGCGATTAAGCAAATGCTTATTCCCCCTGATTATCGCTAAACATTTTGAGCATTGTGACCACTTCCTCTTCTATGATGTCCGGCAGCTGGGGCTCAAATTATCTCGCACAAAAGTGCACGCGATAGTCTGACCTCCGCATACGAAGCAGTCCTATTCACGAGTGCGGCTGTCCCTCTATCTAATAAGCGGCTTCTGAATGGTGCACCCATCATGCGTCCGCTACGTTGATTCCTATCTACTCTCGCCTGGTCGGCAGACACATCCTTTACACTGAGCGGAGATTCACCACAAATATCCCCACCACACGAAATGCACTTCGGGAGTAAATTGCCCAGTCCGCTAGGGAATAATTCCCCAAAAAGTCGAAATTTCCCCAGCCGACTGGTGAGTTATTCCCGAAGTGCAAATCGTGGGGAAATATTCCCCAGACATTTGTCTGAGTGTATCGCCCCTCTCAGGTCCGTACCCGGACGAGCCCTCTCCCCGTCCCCCGTCCCTCTGTCCGTACTCCGGCCATTCTCTCGCCTCTCTTGACGACATTCCGCCCATCGACGACTGTGAATCGGTAAGTATCATTATTATTGACGAAAAAAACGATCCGTCACCAAACGCCATTCCTACCTTGCTAGGATTCTCCGCATATCGCTACGATCTCGTACAAGAATGCAAAAAAGAACACGGGCATAACATCGTTCTCAAGCATAGCTGATAGCAAGCAATATGATAGGAATATTCGAATTAGAAATGGTTACGAGCGCGTGAAATCGTGCTACCGACAAGGCAATACGAGAGCCGTTTGCAGAGCCGGCGTTCGTCGCCGCCCTCGGCCGGCTCCAAGTCCCCGGCCCGGACGACGACGCCCGACCTGTTCCCGTTGATGGCTACCGCGTGCTCACGGACGCATCCGCATCCGCACGCGCCGAGTCCCTCGCGGTCCAACTCCTCGTCCGCCTCCTCCAATATCATCGTCCACATCTAAAAATCCCGCATTGAATCCGTTAATTTCAAATTAAACCTCTTCCAACGGTTTTACGACGGAGGTAGTCATTAATCATCACAAACTTTTTTCTATGTAAACGTTGGGGAAATGATGTTATGGAGGCGACGTTCGAGCTAATCCACAGTAGAGCATTGCATTCGAGTCTTATTGATGGTTTGATTTCATCATTAATTTACAATGCGTCTGCTGCTAGTCATCCTATGGTGCGTGAATCATAGCTGTCAAAAAGACTAGAATGGATTGCTCTAATCTTGAGTTGTTGCTTGTAACCGTTGCGTTCCTCATACGGCGATCTTGTCGACTTTCCATGTTTCGCGATGTCCTTGATCCTCTCCATTCATTCGTTTACATTAAATATGCCTTTGATTGCCAAGCTCCTTTCTGTGGTGCTCCACTACCCTCTCTATCTCGATGCTTAATATGATTACTACCATTTGCTTGTGTATTTGCTGCATAAATTATTCGCGAGCTAACCAGGTTGGTAAGAATTCTGGTAGGAAAAGGATGGGAAGCGGAAGATTATTTGCAAAAAAGACCGAGAAAATTACATGCATCTAAGTACACGCTTTTAGAAGAAATGCATACAATGAGAATCAGGAAGTTAAAGGGCCCCTCTGACTGAGCTCTCTGCTTTCCCTCAAGAGCATATTTTGAACATTCCCTTATTTTCGCCCGTATTAGAAAGCATATGTCTACATTCCTTCAATAAGCGACGCCCAGGAATCAGACCGCTCGCGCGCTACAGTATTCGTAAAATGACACTCGTATTCGCGCGGTCCCTGAAGAGCAATGTAACTTTGCATACCACTTCTAGCGTCATTTAAACAGCGGGGAATGGCGGGAATAAGATGCAAATGTAGGATGGTAGGTTATCGACATTGCTCTTTCAGATGAAAGAAAAAAAAGCCAAGGGGTTAAAAAGTGCTCAGAGGGGCCCTTTAAATGTTGATTCACTCCGATGTAGTTCAGGGGGAGCAATGTCGATCCTCGCATTCAAATTTGCGTTCCGAGGGTAACGGTTCCGTCTTTGGTTGGTTATTTGCACTTTTGGCCTGTGCACTTACGCTAAATAAAAAAGTCCAATCAAGAATGCGCGTAACGAAAATTTGAATACGAGGACCGAAAATAATAGCACAGGAAGCGTTCAAATAGCGAATAGCGGTTTCCACGCATAGGATTTGATCCTACAGGGGAATATGTAAACCAAAAATTGTGAATTTAAAAAAAGTTTTTTTACTATAAATTCCAAGGGCTCTGAAATTGTGGTGCATATTGCTTCAGCCGTTCTTGAGAAAATTCAAAAATAGTAGTCAATTCGCTGTTATTTAGACACATTCTTGACCGAGCGGAAAGCTGTGATAGGCGAACTTTGTTGCCAAAGTGATGGCAGCGGGGGCATGGATATTAGTGATTAGGCGTGTTCTCTTGGTTACTAATGCATCGTGTACAAGGGGAGCTTGAAAATCGAAGCATTTGTTCTCCTTCTCATGAAAGTTTTCGGTCTCTTCTTGCTCTTCGCGGCTTTACGGAGCAGATGGGGTGATGAGTAAGGAAGGCGCAGGGTGAGCGGTTGCTTCGATAGTATAAAGGTAAAGTAGTTTACTGGTGTTCGGCAGCGGCGGGTTCTAATCCCCATGGCTGCAAAAAGTTTTTTTGCTGGTGGTGATACTCAAAACTAGGTCGAGATTATTTGCAGCTTTTCTTATCACATAAAGACGAGCTCCGTCTTGAAATGGACAAATAATCTCGAGATAATTTCCCACATTAAACGTGCGGCAGGGTTATTTTTCGGCATCTCATTCGCTTAACATTTTCACTGTTGCCAGAACATTGTGCGCCTCTCTTCTCTTTTTATCAATCTCTCTCTTTCTCTGTTGTATGTTCTAAGCTGACGTGTGTCTTCCTTAGCTAGGTAACAATAAGAAAAGTGTATGCAACACAATTGGAAACATCATGCTTTTCATGAAAAAAACTGAAATATCACGCTTTTAAGTAAATAACGGGAGAGTGGAAGAAGGGGACGGTGAACTACATACACAGAAAACTTCACCTTCGCACTCTCTCTTAGCTGACTACAGTCTAGCAACGCTTTGCAAACTATACTCCACTGCCAACAAAAACCATCAGGGAGCAAGCAAAGCTCTTCCCGACTGTACGCAAGAGCGCTGGACAGAATATTTCATCGTCCTCTTGTCCAGTTCATTTTGCATTTGTAGTGCATATGTGGAGAAATTTATCACAATCGATTAACACCCTGCAAGAAATTAGGAAGGAATTCTTCAGAAAGACGTCGCCTAGATATTTATTTCCGGCGAGAGACCAAGCGGTATGATGAGAATAGGTACAGTGGCAATGAATTAACTGGCGAAACTTTTCGTCAATAATAGATAAGTAAACTAAGCATCTCCGTTATTTCTGTGTCCGTTTCTCCTGTTGGCAGACAGCAAGGCCTTGCGCTCTTCCTAAACCATAGCTATGAATGTGTTTTGATTTTTCTTTTTTTTTAGTTTCTTAAGAACAATAATGATAACTTTTCGGTACTTTTTGGTTCAATGGCTAGTCGGTTGTCTCATTCGTAAGCTCGACCAGAGAGGAAGAAGAGCTCTTTTCTCCACACGGATAGCACGATATCGATGCCACCTCGGCCTTACCCTATTCATAGCTGCCGCTACGTACAACTGCCTCCCATCGATATCCCTTCCGTTCATCGCCTCCAGTGCCCTCTGCGCCTCGCCCGGCTGGTCAAAGCTCACGAAGCCGAACTTCTTCGAGACGCCGTTGTCGTACCGCATTACCTATAGGAACAGAGAACGACCATATGCAAATGAGGAAATCACACTAGGGATTGATAACCCATCCCATTTAAATGCAGTTATCGGAAGTATAGTGAGTGTGTCTACTGTATGTCTAGACATGGTAAGTACGCGAACGGCGCTTTGTTTTATACTACTTCACGCTTATTTCTGATATTGCTATATCCCGACTTACCCTGACCGAGGTTATGACCCCGAATTCCTCGAACAGTTCCCTCAGCCTCTCATCGTCCACCGTTCCGTCAAAGTTCTTCACGTACAGGTTGTCGAAGGAGGAAGAGGACGGGGTGGGGGCATCGGAGCAGCAAAGATTTATTTTTATTTATTTATTGAATACGTTGTATTCAATAAATAAATATTATGCCAAGGCTACGGTGTGATTATGATAGGATATACCAAGGTTTAGGCGGATCACTACAAAATTAGTATGCGACATATTATACTATCTATATTTATAAAAGAGAGGAATTAGAAGGAACCGCCCAGCAGTTTAGACTATGTTAGAGGACGGCCGTTTCGATGATTATTCTTGACCGTGCTTTTCCTGGAATGCTACAGTCTAGATGGAATCGCCATACCTTTCCGAACGTGCCGCGGGAGGTCTGGTTTCCACTCTGCTTTCGCGTTCTCGATCTTCTCCGCTCTCCGATCGTTCAGGAATTGGCGGTTGTCGCCCTGAAGATCTACGATTCGGAGCCTAACTTGCTCTTTTTTCTCTGGACGGAAAATGGCGGTGAGACATCATGTTTGGGTCGCGGTTGCAGAAGAAGCAATTCCGATATTCTAAAAAAAGCTTTAGAAGGTATGAAAGCATCGGTGCCTCACAATGTTCTAGACATTTGGAAAGCGAAAATCCCAAGGATGTCATCTTTTCCGAGCTCTAGGAGGTTCTAGGTGTTTGATAGAAGTTAGGGCATCCACTCTGCTTTCGCATTCTTGACCTTCGCCGCTATCAGACCGTATGAAAGCATCGATGCCTCTACTGGGACGGCTGACAGGCGGCTGCTGAGGTGGCAAGTTACTGTCGGCGGGGTCACGACTGAGCCTTGCTATCTGAACGAGAATATGCCGACGCCAAAGAAAAGATAGCTCTTAATTCTTTTACTCTAACTTTTAAGTTTTTAAACGCGAATTTTTAAAAAAAAATTATCGGTGAGCCTCCCGACTCCCTCCCACACCTCTGCCTTGTATTTCCCTACGTCCTCGTGAAGTTTCGCGTTAGCCGCTTGCGAATCATCCAGCACCTTGAGCGTTGCTGAATGTTTGCTATTTTTTCACGTTGCCAATATGGTCGAGGAAAACGGAACATATAATTCTGTTTTACGAGTTGCGTTTTTAGCAGATTTTTCGCACTTTCAAACAGCATCGATCCCCTTTAGAATATTATGTCGATGAGAGGGAATGATTTTTGAGATCAACATCACCTAGACTTTCATTTAGAGCGTATTAGAATTGATAGTATGACGCTAGAGTCGGAGCTACGCCCGGAACGATTATATCTTTCCTTTTTCTCTACTATATCGAACTAAAGCCAGGACGAAACTAACTATCTCTTGAATTATACTTCATCAAAATGCATTTTTCGCGGAGTCCAGTATTATTGAAGGAAAGCGAACGTTGAGAGAGCTGCGCAGTTCTTTCCGCTAACCACCGTGAAACTTCAGCCGGAGCCGGGCTTTAGCCTAAGCTGGCACTTTGCCAAGAGAGTTTCACTGCATTTAGCGGAGGGCGCTGCAAAGATTTCTCAACGTTCCTTTTCCTCCAATAATAGCTGTGAGAAAGCGTACCGTCGAGATCTCTCCTCGTATCTCGGACCTGACTGCTCAAGTTACGGTTTGCGTCTTGTACGGAGGCAAACTGAAGCAAAACATTTTTAAATCTATATGTACTTTTCAATGTACGGGGGCTAGAGTGTTGGGTTGGGAAGTGAGGAATATTGAATGGGTAAGCATGCTCTTTTCTG
The DNA here is from genome assembly GCA_900490955.1 of Micoletzkya japonica. NCBI lineage: Eukaryota > Metazoa > Nematoda > Chromadorea > Rhabditida > Diplogasteridae > Micoletzkya > Micoletzkya japonica. Next base: position 45,086 of record LS860162.1, on the reverse strand, counting down.
AGCCTATTTATAGTCTAGAAAACTCGCGATTCCGCCGCTACGGTATTTAGCGAATTTTTCACGCCTTGAAGCGGTACCGTTTCATTCTAAGACAAGATATCAGGAACATGGATATATTTTTGAGATTAGTACCTCATAGAGTTTCCTCTAGTACACACTAGAAGTTGAGTAGATCAATTTGAAAGGCACCGGAATCAGCGCTACAAACGGAACGATCATATCTTCCCCTCTTCTCTACTATAATATGTTTGTCCTTAAAAGTTGGAATGAGCGTGTATTGATGGATGTCTCGTCAGTGAACGCTGAAGATACCTTGGCCTCGAGGTCCTCTACTTGTTCTCGAAGCCTGGTCTTGTCGTTGTGCGCATCCGTAAGAGCCTTGAGCGTATCTGCAGATATCGAACGATTTTATTTAAAGGAATAGCTAAATAGCTATGCATGATTTATTGCAGGATTAAGTGTTTCCTAAGAGACGCTACCATACTTTCCTACAATCAGAAAAGGGAGGCTCGGTTTTCGATTGTGGTGCGACTAGATAGAGTTGTCCCGATGACCGATGACCGCGTCATCAAAGTGCAATAACGAAGAGAGCGAAGGGAGACGAATGAAGAGACTGCGGACAGAAATGCAGTTTAGATGAGTTGATAAGCTGTCATCGGGAGACCTCTAGGCGCGACGTACCGTCCAGGTTCTCCTTCGTGTGCGTTAGTTCGCTGACCAAGCGATCGCGCTCTTCGCGCGTCTGCGCCACCTGGTAATGGGAATACTGTAGATCTGGGTAGGTACCTAAATCTGAACTCCATCTGAAGAATGATCCTAATTGTCGGAACATTGAGTGGCAAAGCCTAACTTGGATTACTGCTGATTGAAAATCGAAATGCTTCAAAGCTATCTCGATACCTCCACTCGCATATTGAAGGCCTCCTCCTGGAGCTTCTCCTGAGAGAAGAGCAAACTTTGGATGCGGACGTTGAGCAGTTCTTCAGCCTCCTGAGAAATATCACTAGCTCATTGCAAAATCTTTGATATTGATTCAGTCGTAGTCCTATGCCAAGAGTAGATACACCCGAAGGTGGTAGGAATGAACCATAAATTAGAAAATGCCTACGCGACTGCTGTTATCCTGCGAGCACGAAGCTGTAGCTGAAGTTGAGGATGCATTCTGCAAGGGGATCACGTCCTTAAGCTTGCCAGAATGGTTACTCATCGCTCCCACCTGGGCAACGTTCTGGAAGTAGAGCTTGGCGATGATCTGGCCACTCGTGGTGGCCACCCGACACGCAGGGCAGGAGGTGTTGGACTGAAGCACATTATTTATCAGCTGCCGTTCAAACAAACATTCCGGACTGCTCATTGGGGCTTTAGAGACAGCGTTGAGCACGTCTTTAGAGTGTAAATAAACGAGTCAAAAGTATCTTAGGCAAGCGTATGCCTTGAGGAAGATAAAGTTGGGAAAATTATAACCTACCGTCAAGCGAGTAAACATGAGCCCAAGTTTGTAGCAATTGCAACATTTGGCATAACTTTCTTCAATGTGGTGCTAGAGAGTTCTGGTTGGACTTTTTGGAATTGTCTTGACGAGATCTATCTACATCCTAATTTTTGAGATCATGGGAAATTTGCATACGGAAAACTCAATTGCTACAATTGTTACAAACATTTTGAAACAAAATTTCAAAGTCTTCAGTTCGGCACCAAATTTTAAAGGCAGGAAGAGCTCGATGAAAGGATTATGATGCCAAAGTTAAAACTCTCTAGGATAACTCTGAAAAAAGTTGTGGTCGCACAAATGTCACCATTTGTTACAATTGTTACAAACATGGGCCATGTTCGCTTGCTTGACGGTACCTGCAGCCAGGGCTCGATGCACTCCTTGTGGAAGACGTGACCGCAGGGCAGCGCGGCGATCTGATTTCTCCCGTACTTCACAGCCTAGTCCCGGCCCCACACAAAAATAAATTGTCTCAGTTAGTTTTCACAATTTTCAAAAGCAGAAGAATGGCCTCAAGATATGAAGAAATGAATGGAAGAAACGCATACTGACAGACACACAAACAGATGGGAAAAAATTAGTTGTGATTTCCTGGTAGGAAGTAAGATGTAAGTCTGTATTATTATTATTATTATTATTATTATTATTATTATTATTATTATTATTATTATTATTATTATTATTATTATTATTATTATCATTATTATTATTATTATTATTATCATTATTATTATTATTATTATTATTATTATTATTATTATTATTATTATTATTATTATTATTATTATTATTATTATTATTATTATTATTATTATTATTATTATTATTATTATTATTATTATTACTAGACCTCCTGAATTTCAACCATGTCCAGGAAAAAAACCTCCCTCCTTTCATTCCGGACATGATAGGTCCGCCTGTGCGGCGAAGAAAGGAATAAAACCGAGGGGTGAAAAAACCGCTCCGGTTTTTTCCTGTTTTTTCGTCTCCCATTGCAAAGTCACTTTTTGCTGAGGCAGGGTAGTTTTTTTCCGGTTTTTTTCAATCGTGTCCACTTTCATTCCGCTCATTCATTCCTCTCTCGGTTTTATTCCGGGCAGCTCTCTAAAGGGAGTGGTCATTCCGTACCGAAAGTGGACACGGATCGGTACAAATTCAGGAGGTCACGGTATTCTGCCCCAATGCAAAACCTTCAGAAAGCGAAAAATCATTCTGTAAATTCCTAATACGGTAGATTGGTGTGCCGCGCACCGCGAATACATTGTTATGAAGGAAATAGGGAGGGCATAGTGATAGACACTAAATAAAGCTAACTTCAATCAACCACCTAGAGTTACTTAGAACTTTCGCTTTCCAAAGGTCTGGAACATTGTGGAGGTCTAATTATTACTATTATTAGATGATACTCACCGCATCCGCAAAGTCCTCCGTGCAAACAGAACAGGTCCCGTAGGGCGACATCCCAGGTAGCTAGATAATTGCAAATATTTTATTCACTACACAGCATTCCGCCCGGTGAAGAATGTGTCTAATAGCGAATTGACCACTAATTGTGAATTTTCTCAAGATTGGATGAACCAATCTACACCAAAATTTCAGAGCTATTAAAAATCGTAGTAATGAACTTAAGTTTTTAAAATCATAAGTTTTGGTTCACTTAGGCGCCTACAGGATCAAATCCAATGTGTGGAAACCGC
>LS860162.1:27963-39114 GCA_900490955.1 Micoletzkya japonica | reverse complement strand
TCACTCATTTGACCGACATAGCGGAGCAATTATTCGATCGCATGCAAGGTTTATTTTATAACCTTTACTGCGTTTTTATTTTACTTTTCCATTCGCAGGCACTCCTTTGCAGTTGTTTTTGTAGCACCTAGTTTTTTATGTTCAATTTATTCGTAAGTACCTTTCTCTGAGGTCGCCATGCTGTTTTATATTTTGCTATGCTTTTATAAATGTTTCATAAATGTCAATGGCCTATGTAGCAAGTATCAGGGAAAGGAAGGCGAAGAACAGGGGAGGAATATCTGCAGGGGAGCAAAGGGGAGTCCACAGGGGACTGTTTGGGAGACGTGCAGCAGGTTAGGGAATCTGCTGCACGTTCTCTGCACTTCTGCACAGGACACCGTTATACTTCTGCAGAGGGCTTCCCTGCAGATCTACAGACATTACCGGAGTCCGTGGAATACTGTGGCCGCGTTCGTTTGCGACGGTCCGGTCCTCCTGTTAAAGGAGCTCCATTCGCGCCCATACTCTGTTCAATTTTCTGACGGCATGCCGACGGATTCGAGTAATTTCCTTTTTATGCTCTTTATATGCTCTATGCTTCATGAATCAATCCGCGCTCTCGCCATGCAAATGAGTCGCCATTAACATGGCTACGGTACGTATGATCCTCCTGTTAAGAAAATTTGATATGGAAATTGCGCAATGATAAGAACTCTTGTCAATATTGCGGTAGTGCAATTTTTACATGGTTCCCTATATTGTAAAAGAGGGTAGGGTATTTCGGTCCCAGATCCTCTGACCTTCTTCTGTGCGTATCCCACGTAGAGTGCCCGCGAGCCCTCGACTGCCCTCCCGTTGAGAGCCTCCATCGCCCGGGTCGCCTCCCCCGCCGTCTGGAAGCATACGAAGCCGAACTTCTTCGACCGGCCCTCGTCGTCGCGCATGATCTGCCCACGATTCTGTTCATATATATTTTTAGAAATTTAATTTTATTCATTTATCTCGATGCACTCGATGCACTACGTTGTCCAAGAGTTGACAAGGCGAAGCTTAGGGCCGATCGTGGATGAGACTATGGTTGAGGAAAGCTTTCAAGTATTTCAAGCGAGAGACGATGTGAAGAGAGGGCAGACAAAGTAGGAATGGCGTTTAGTGACGGAACGTTTTTGTCAATTATATCATACCTTGACGGAGACGATGTCGCCGAAGGCCTCGAACGCACGTCGAAGCTGGTCGTCAGTGACGGTTCCGTCGAAGTGCTTCACGTAGAGGTTGTTCACCGCCCCCGGCGGCGGCAGCCTGCGCAGCGCCTCCGCCCTGCATATTTAACTAATTTTTTTCTTGAATTTTATTATTTACTTGATGTGCTTATGCGAATGATCGGGAAAGGATCATCTGCGCTCATTCACTTTCTACGCTCTTCTCAGTTTGCACGGCCTTTCGCCCGAAGAATAGTTATTGTAAGCGAAAAAAGCAAATAAAGCTAAAGGCTAACAACAACACTCTCACCTTTTTCCCGCCTCCTCCTTCTGGGCTATTTCATGCGCCTCTTTTAGTTGTTGCTCTAGCTCTTTCCTCGTTTTGTACAACTTCATCCTCTCATTTTCAAGTTGCATCTGATCTGAAGATGCTTGTTTCATAACTTTATTAGCATTTTGAGTCACACATACCTCTCAACTGCGCCCTCATCTCGTTCTGCTCTGTTTTGAGCTTCATCGCGCTCAGCTAAAATGTCAGCCTGTTTTCACCATTTTCCTTATTTTTCTGTGCTTTCCTGTATTATTGTAGCCCTGGAAAATATCATAAAAGCCAAACCTGTGCTTTCAGTTCCTTCAACTCTTCAGCGACAGTTGCATCCACTCCTTGTGGCGAATTCGCGTTGCTCCTTGCTGTATTGGAAGTCTGCAAGGACTCTCTCATTATTCAATTACTTGAAATTGCTGTCATATTAGCGTAGGTGACACTTGAGCATGTGCGGTAAAGAATATTATAGTAAAGAATAATATATAATATTATCAATAAATATTATAGTTGCCGTCCGTATTACTGCTCAACTTAAGTTACCGAAGCCGAGACGTTGAGGTAGATACGGATGAGCTGGTGAACCTGACAAGGCTGCCTGCAGCCGGGGCAGTTTTTGTGCTCGTTCTGGAATTACTCCTGCCCCCTAGTATTGACGAAAAAGTTCCGTAGTTAAACGTCATTCCTATCTACATTGTTTGCACGCTCTTCGCACCGCTCCATTCAGTCGTCGGAAGTAATAGGAAAGAGATGACTGACGGAACATATTCCTCAAACGTGCGGGAGAGCGAAGCGGTATGAAGAGAGTCCAGACAAAGTAGGAATGACGTTTACTGACGGAAACTTTAAATTCGTACCCTGAGCCACGGCGTAATGCAGTTCGTGTGGTAGTTGTGACCACAGGGCAGGGCGGAGATCTGGAGGGTGAATTAATATCGGTTGACTAGTTATTGTCTTACGGCTTTTGTTTGAAATCGACAGGATCAGTACGAGCTTAGTCATTTCTCTGCATATGGGCAGAATAAAATCAGTTTTTTTCATGAATTAATAAGTCTCCAACCGATGCTTCTCCGTATTCCTCATAGCAGATGTTGCACGAAACGGACATTGTATAAGCTACCTAAAATTCATAATACGTATTATGTGCAATCAAATAAATCGAGGGAAGCGATGGGTAAAGTCGCAACAAGGTGAAAAATTCGATAGCGCTGCTTCAGCGGGAAAAGTGGGTAAGGACGCGGAGTGATTAAAGGTGGTGTAAACAGAATTTTTGAGGCATTAATCAGGCCTGCTATTTGTGCTTTTAGGGTTCTAATTCTAAACAAAATAACAGTAAAAATTAAAAACTTTTACAAATTGCTGAGAAAACGTGAGCAAAAGTTGCTTGATGTACAGGGAATTCAAAAAATAACGGCGCGAACAATTATTTAGACCCGATACAGTACGGCATCCGTAGAATAGTTTGCGGAAAATTGCGTTTGATCGAATGTTTGGCTTGGCTGTCATTACCGTAATCTTTTGCGGCTGTACAGGCTCTTCGTGGCGGGAGTTTCTAATGTTGTTCTGTTTACACCACCTTTAATGGCCATTCTAACTGTGATGATGAGGCGAAGAGACGAGGGAGACATCGAAGAACACCTGGAGACTGAGGAAAAACTGACAAGAATACGGGAAAGTGCGGGCGAAAGATTTGTGAGAGAATTACGGGTGCAATGACCGCAATCAATGAAGTATCTTTGGTTTGAGTTGTTATCTGTCAAAAGGCATTTAAGGGCGATAGAGAGAAAGGTTGGTGCGGGATGGAGAGAAGGCAATATTATCAGAGAAAGAATAGAGAGACAGGGAAAGTTACGGAGTGAGGAAGGTCGCTGATAAACATATCGAATGACTTGTTTGCAATGAGCTCATGTATAGTGGATTGAACAGATCCGTCGGAAAATCATTCCGAATATACAGCAAAAGAGTGTGTAACAGTGAGAGAATATCTCATTTTGGAACAGAAGAAACTCACGGACCGGTTTATTTCACTATATGCCAATAATTTTTTTAAAGGGACACGGAAGTGATTTTCAAGTGAAGCTTATATGAAAGTTTTTGTCGTAATTAGTATAAAACCAAAAGGAAAAATAATAAAAATTAATAGTATTCGAGAAATGATTTTTTGAAATTTCGTCCAACGACGACGTTACTGTGTTTAGCGAAAGGAATTAAGCCAAAAGCGACATTTCTGTTAACGACGGAAGCCCGGAACGAAAAAATAAAACATGCGATTTTCGAGTTTTTTCTTCAATTTTTTTATTGTCACTATGTTTTTTCTCACATTTTGAAACCTTAGAAGAATTTTCATCGAATTTTAAAACTTTTGGTTAGAGGCTGCTTCCTCCCTTTAAATTTATAATTAGTATCCAAAAAGATATTTCGTTCGCACTTTTCCAGCTATTTAAAATCAGTGATGTAGATAGTGATGAGGCAAATACGGGACGGAGGACCGAAGGCAATACTCGGAAAACGTAGGAAGAGCACAGTGTGGAGACGGAAAGATATGAAGAGGGGCATGAAGAGGGTGATTAATGTGAACGGCGAGAGAACGAGCATAGAGATGGCGGTTATTGAATGTATGGAGAATCGATTGATGGTAGATAACTTAGGGGGACTTTGCTTCTAAACGTTGCGAAGTAGCATTCTTGACAATGTCGCTTGTGACTAGTATACAGAGGAGGTAATGAGTTCACGCCACTAAGGTTTCCCTGAGAGTAGATATGATGCATGTTGTAGAGGATTGCGGGGAGAGAAGGGGACTTGTGGGAGGGTAAATGGACTTGTGAAGTAGGAGAAGCAAGGGGAGCAACTTTATCTCTCAGTCCGAACAGACAACTGAGTCAGCGCTAGTGGGGCACTCTCTCCTCAAGATGTCAGGTGGCGCTAATTTATTATATGTCTATCAGAGAATAGCGGCATCCGCTACACATGTATTCTAGGAGATAGTGATCGGAAGCGGCAATGCTAAGGCAACTTGGTGCACATCCTTCCTTCACACACAATATTACAGGTTCCACGAGAGAGTTGTCCTCAAAAACGGAACGATTTAATACTCTTTGATTGAAATAACAAACTATTCCCGCTGATTACGCTGTCCAATTGACTCATTATCTACGTGCTACCATGGCAGAAAAAAATAGAATCGCAAAAAAATGGTGCCGGAGAGTACATCAGCGCGCGCATTTGCATAGACAGTTCGCAATCGTTTGCGTACTTTTTGTCAACTTTAGTGGAACTTGCAATACGCGTATTGCTAGTAAGCTGATCGAGATGCGCAACAGGTCGGAACTCTTCTCTTACTGTGTTGTTCCCTCCTTCGTCTCTTGACCAGTGCACAGAGTATACGGTTGTCTCTCGCCGTGCACTCGCGGTTTCGTGGTGGATTATGGGGCGCGCAGAGATACTCACAAAACAGACAACATGCCCCTACAATCTTTCTCCCTCATTATTTCGCCCTTTCTTGTAAATGTTTGCCGAGCCCTTTATTCTCATTTGTAATCTATTTCATATATTCATTTGCTTCATATCTTCATATTTAAACTCACAATCACATAAGAAGCAAGTAATCAATCGCAACGCAAACTTATCAATTGAGTTTGTTATTTTTTTGTGTGTGATATCGTTATCATGGATTGATCACCTCGAAAATAATCGGGCCAAGGCACGGTTATCTATCTACTGCGAGCGCAATAAGCGGTTTGCCAATGTACGCTGCCTACCGTCAAGCGAGCAAACATGAGCCCAAGTTTGTAACAATTGTAACATTGGGCATAACTTTCTTCATTGTGGTGCTAGAGAGTTCTGGTTGGACTTTTTGGAATCGTCTTGACGAGATCCATCTATACGCAGACAAATTTTTGAGATCAAAATTTGCATACGGAAAACTCAATTGTTATGTTACAAACATTTTGAAACAAACTTTCAAAGTCTTCAGATCGGCACCAAATTTTAAAGGCGGGTAGAGCTCGATGAAAGGATTATGACGCTAAAGTTAAAAGCTAAAGTTAACGTTGGTTAGCGGTCCCCCGCACCATGGACACCGACCACCCGGGCAGTTGGGGCACGAACCTGTAAGGAGCAGAGTAAAACCAGTCCTTTCAAGTTTTAGCGATGTTCTAAATAATGAGCCATGCGTAATACTGCTTTCTAAGACAGGTCGTGCTCACCTTGCTGATCCTCTTCCTGCTGCGATGGTTGGTTGTTGTTCGCGTAGGCAGAGTATGAGGGTGCTGTAACAAGAGCTTTGTCATACATATCGTAGCCTGAACAGATTGGGAGGCACGTACCGTTGTTGTTCTTGTTCCCGTGGCACCACGGACACTTGCCCGAGGGGCAGTTCTGGCATTGTCCTGAAAATAGATTTTTACTCAACGAAATACAAGAGAGCAATCACACAACTAAGATGAAGCCTCAAGATGAAGGCGGGGTGAAGCGTATTTGGACACACGACTCCGTGCCCTTACCCCTCTCTAGGGGTAACGGAGTATCCTAAAACTCTCTAGGATAACTCTGAAAAAAAGTTGTGGTCGCACAAATGTCACCATTTGTTACAATTGTTACAAACATGAGCCCATGTTCGATCGCTTGACGGTACACATCAACGCCAAAGAGCATAATTATTGCGCTTTCTATTATAGATTTATTTTTGGTTCTCTAGAAATATTTTTATATTAGTAATTCAATTCTTGTCCTTGGAATGTACTGTGAATTGATCATCTATTACAGATTTCATGTACTCTCTCGTTATTCTCTTCTTCCTTTATCTCATCTACAAAATCATCGGCTACTACCGTAATGTAGCCAGATATCCACGCGGCCCCTTTCCCCTTCCATTCATCGGCAATCTGCCCCAGGTGACATCTAATATTTGTAAATTGGACCAAGGTCTCGCATATATATATATATATATATATATATATATATATATATATATATATATATATATATATATATATATATATATATATATATATATATATATATATATATATATATATATATATATATATATTTGACGCTATGATCAAATATAGGCACCAAAAACTCCTTAAATATTTATCATTTTTGTGTTTTTTAGACCAACTTTATGCAAGAAGCTGGGATCCCTTGTGATGCAATAAATAGATGATGTTGCTAGAAACAGTAAATACCCCTTCCCTTTTAAGCTCTCAAAACTGGACAAGGACCTGGAGCGGTTCACGAAAGAGTGCGGTAGCGTCTACACAGTCTTCATGCCCTTTCCCCTCGTCGTCCTGTCTGATTTTGAATCGACCAAGGAAGCCTTCATCAACCAGGGTAATTCCCTTACTTGTCAAAAGTTTTATACAAAATATTTGAAGCAAAGAAAAAAAAGATTGACAAAAAGGGATTTGATTCCCTGCACGAAATGTGAGCGAACATTTCATAGCATACAGCACCGCCGTGAGATTTGTTCAATGTGTGTGCTTATCATAGGTGATGTATTCGTGGACAGGCCGAATTTCCTGACAGAGTCAGAGATGAACATCTGCTCCAATCCGGGCGTTATCCTATCCAATGCAGACAGTTGGCGAGAGAACAGGTACCCCTACTCTTCTTCTGGTAAAATTTGTAGTTAAGATACGATTATCATTTGCACAAATCGCTTCAGACGCCAGGCAATCAGCATTCTGCGAGACTTCGGCATGGGCAAGGGCTTGATGGAGGATAAGGTACCTATATTATCTAAGTTTATGCCATCGATTCTTTTCGAATATTTGTTCCATAAAACATGTTCCATATCGTTAGAAATCAGTCAGTAGATGCGCAGTTTTGTCGGCGCTACAATTACGCCTTACCTTGTTTACTCTAGGTCCGTCTGTCCATCACCGAATACCTCCGCTGCCTGGATGACATTGAGGACAAGAGCGCCGTCGACATGAAGTGGCCTATTCAGGTTGGTACTTCTTGGTTGGTACTGCACATACTTCTCTATTTTAGAAGAAGTATAGTTGGTAGACTCTAAGTGAAGCAGTATTGTATAGTATATAAGGAAATACAAAGCCATATGTAGGAAACGACACGTTTTTTTTAAATTTCACAGAACACAGCATTCCAAGCGTTCTAATAGCAAATAGCGGTTTCCGCGCATAGGATTTGATCCTGTAGGCGACTAAGTAAAACAAAAATTATGAATTTAAAAACTTAAGTTCATTACTGCGATCTCTCATAGCTCTGCAATTTTGGTGTACATTGGTTCAGCCACTCTTGAGAAAATTCAACATTAGTGGTCAATTCGCTATTAGACACATTCTTCACCGAGCGGAATGCTGTGAGAAGGAATGTATTGCAGAGCATCGGGTTGCTGCTGAGAGAACGCCCACACGATCTTCTGATCATGATGGAAGCGGAGAACGAACGGATGGACGCGGTGAAGTGGACAGGTGGGAGAAGGGTATTATTTATCAACAAAAACATGCCTGGGCAGGACATGGAGGTCATTATGTGTAGATTCTGCTAAACACTGTAGTCAGTGGAAAATAACCTTGATTGCTGAGAGGCCAGATTTCATCCTACTGCTAATGCGTACAGAGTAGTTTGACAGATAGATCTTTTTTCGCCCAAGCTAAAATGCGCATTGAGCAATGCCAACTAACAATCATAACGAGACTCCACGGTCTGTAGACGGTAGTCAGATTTTGGCTTAAAAATCCATTCTCAATACGCGTCACGTACGCGTCGCGGTTCGCCACTCGCTGTGCATTTTAAATGTAGAATTCATGGCCAAAGCCTGATTCCAGATTGTAATCGAAAGTTGACATAGCGCTTGACCTGCTTGCCGAGTGAGGTTACTGTAGTTCCGTGGGGCACTTTCAATTAGTTTTCCCATTGCAACGGCCGGCCGTTGGCTTTCTGTCACAGTAATTTAAATCGTATACGAGCTTGTAGACTGCTTTAGCTTCTCCTTTGGGAGAATGCCTTCTCTTTTACATCATTCCCTTTCGCCGCGCGGTGCGACATTTTGCCTGTGCGAAGTGTCGCATCATTGTGCGACAATTTGCAAAATTACACCCACTATTTGCTATATTTTTCTTTGCTTCTTTATCCGCTGCTTACTTATTTATTTTCAAAGTATCATTTCCAGGAGGCGTCTGTCTGTCACTCTCTCCCTCCCTCCATGTCACTTCTCTCCTCCCGTGCTCTCCTCTCCTCCTCCCGCCCTTCCCTCCTCTCCTCCCCCTCCTCCCCTCTCAACCCCAATCAACGACATTCGCACACCATCTGGTATCCGGATGCCAAGTTTGAGCGCGAGTTCAAGGTGGGGCCCCTTTTTGATTTCTCGGTTATCTTTTCGACTAGTACAAAATACTGCCCAAAAGCTGGCTAGGCACTTTTCGAATATAATTAAACGACAGTCAAATAAAGCGTTTTTTTGCAGACGGCTGGTACCCTGGGTAAGTTGTGGTTCACTCCCACAACGGACTATGACAAGCAGATGGGAATGGACAAGCTGAAGAAGTTGATGCTCAGTCAGCCTGTGATGAGCGATACCTTTGATGGACGGAAAAGGTGGGGGGGGCAGACTCAGTATTTGCTTTGTTTTGGTGGGCATCACTCATTTTCGCATGTTTTTGCTTGTAGACAGTCATTGATGTCAGGCGTGAGCAGCGTTTCCTATGAATTTTTGAGAAATAAGCCCACCCAAGGAGATATCAAGCTTGCCAGTCGAAAGTATTTGTACCGCCCGAAATTCGAGTCTTCTTGGCCCGCATACTTTGTTTGATTCTATCGTGGTTGACTTAAGAAACACTGTTAAAACAGAAAGGTAATGAAACGCAAACAAAGTTTACTTCTTTCAGAGAGAAGAACCTGGAGAATATGATCCTGAACTTTGGCCCGCAACATCCGGCTGCCCACGGTGTACTGCGACTCGTTCTCAAGCTCGAGGGAGAGGTGAGCGGTTGCTATTGTGTTCTAGCTAGAGAATTTATTTCACTTTATGGAGAATTTATTTCGCTTTATATTCGCTTTTCGCTTTGTCGATTTCTTTCGGCACCGTTATCATCCACGCTGCCCGTTAGACCAACCGTAGTAATATGACCGTAGACTCCTGCTGCTTACATAGGGAATAGGATTTGAAAATAAATTGAAGCATAAGGGAAGTAGTGAAATCTACTGTTTGCCTTCTCAGTGCCAACATATACTTTACTGTTCTCACGTTATGTTAGTGGTAGGATATTAGGATTACGGTAAGCATACTCGATTATTGCTGACGCCTTGGGAAAAAAACTCGGGCCAACTAACTGAGTAGATAATGCGGACGATGTACAGGTGATCATCAAGGCCATTCCGCACGTCGGATTGCTGCATCGAGCGACGGAGAAGTTGATGGAGAACAAGACGTATACACAGGTGGGCAGGGCAGGCTACATCCGGGTTGGTGGATAGGAATCAAGGTTAGGCCACGTACGATCACAGCGTGAATCTACCAATTAGTGTGGCACAGGCCTTCTTAGACAGCTGGGGCCGTAGTTTGAGCTTGCTATTCTCACTGCGCTTAAGCTACCTAGCGGCTACCTTAAAAATATAAGGTTGACAAATTGCCAAGTTTAATATTTGGGGAATATTTCAAGCCGCTTTTGAACGAAATATTGATTTTTCAATATTCACAGTTTCCAATGCTACTCCCCTCCAGAACCTTCCCTACCTCGACCGTCTGGACTACCGTCAACTTAGTGTATATAGGGACAGATTCGGTATATCTTATACGAGGCCATAACTCCGTTCAAAAAGGGTCTAGAAACTTCTGGTTGGGTTCATTCGATTCATCTCGTCAAGATCTACCTGTCTATTATGTTTGAGCTCAATTGGTCCACGCAGAAAATAGTTATCACGAAAAACATGAAAATCGCATTGGGTAGGGGTCTATTTGGACTGCAAGGCAAATGAGCTTTTTACAGGCGTTAGAAGTTGCTCAATCGTATTAAAATTTGGTATGCGGGTAGACAGGAGCCTAAGGATTCCAAAAATTCCAACCAGAACTTTATACGACCATTTCTAATCGAGTTACGGCCTTATTTTGAATATACCGAATATACCGAATTTGTCCCTGTATGAACTAAGTTGACGGTACGTGTCAATGATGTGCAACGAACAAGCGTGGTCGCTCTCGGTTGAGAAACTCCTCGGCATTACAGTACCCCGAGGGCCAAGTTTATTCGAAGTACGGATTTATTAATTTTGTAGCTTCGCTTATTAAGATGTTTTTTTTTTGTATCTGCGTAGCGATTTTGTCCAATTGCCATTGGAATGCTTGAACTTTTAATGACACCGACGACCTCATAAAAGATTTAGCCGTTTTTAAACCGCCAAATCTCAGTAGCGCATAATTACTGCATTACTCACGTACAAATATGAAGCATGCAATAGGTAGTAAAGTGAGTGTGGCAATCTTTTTTATCAAAATGAATATAATAAAATAAATAAGCATGCTTTCAGCCCTCTTCGCCGAACTGACTCGCATCCAGAACCACATCATGGGAGTGACCACGCACGCGCTCGACGTGGGAGCCATGACGCCCTTGTTCTGGATGTTTGAGGGTTGGTTCTAGTTCTTTTTAGTATTTCAATAATGAGAATACTTGTACTTTG
>LS860126.1:149047-166776 GCA_900490955.1 Micoletzkya japonica | reverse complement strand
ACCCTGGGAGAGAGTTTTCATTGAGTTTAGGATAAGGTATGACTCGTTGCGCAAATGTCGTGAATGGGAGTGGGGTGACCGGATGGGTTCCTCATAACGTTCCCCATGCTCAGTCGAGTTCATAGATACCCTGGGAGAGAGTTTTCGTTGAGTTTAGAGAGAGTTATGACTCGTTGCGCAAATGTCGTGAATGGAAGGGGGTGACCAGATGGGTTCCTCATAACGTTCCCCATACTCAATCGAGTTCATAGAGACCCTGGGAGAGGGTTTTCATTGTGTTTGGAGCGAGATATGACTCGTTGCGCAAATGTCGTATTCGACAAAATTATGGTACCCCTGTAATATAACATGGACCCTAAAGCACAGAACACACAATATGCAAATTTCAGATTTCATTATTACTCTGAAGGGGAGATATGACCGGTTGCGCATTTGTCGGTTGCGCAAAGCCAATCGCCGTTGCGCATTTGTCGTTGCGCTTCTGACATAGACCCCAATCATTTCATATATGTGTTACGCTATGCCCGGTGCCGGGTCCAGATCTGTAAAAGATGTCGCGGGTTCCGTGGAAGATCGTCATAGGCGAGAGAGTGTATTTCGGGGAGGGGCTAGGGTGGATCGGACGGGTCTATCTAATCTGTAGGGGATGGAACGGGCCTTGGCACCTCGTGCGCATTCCTCCATCTATCAGCATTTATCTCCCCTCGTTCTCCTCTATCGCTAATCTCCGTTTCTCCTCCCTCCATCGCGTCTTCTCCTTTCACATTCATCGCGCGCTTCTCACACATTCCATCCGAACATTCTCCTCTTACAAACGCGTCTTCATCAGGCTTATTGATTACGTACCTTATATTATTAGGCAGTTTATCGATTAGTTATTCTGGAGAAATGTCAGCTTCGCTGTTCGTTCTCGAGTCCTTTCATTCTCTCACCCTTCAGTTCGCAAAGTATTTGTCTTCCCACCTCCTAATAATCGTTTCCATCCAACTCGAAAGTCTTCCAGGCTGCACGGAAAAAAAACGAGTCGCCTTCACGTCATTATCACACTTTTTCTACTTTCGTCGGTGCCCTAATCGTAAGCAAAAATTTCCATTTTCCCCATACCACCATCTGCATAGTTCGCCTTACTTCTATCGTAGTATAGACAAATGTAAAAGTTCAGTAAATTCATTCCTACTTTATCCGGGCTCTCTTCATACCGCTTCGTTCTCTCGTCGAACGTAGAAATGAGACGACTAGCGGAACATTTTCCTCAACCATATTTAATTTATCACCCATGCGGCTTTGGCGTTGTTTATTACCCAACATTCACATACGCAAACTAATCACGACGGACGGGTGAAAATGTTTCTGACATTATGTTTCAGCGTTGATATAATACTTATGTCACGCACTCTTCCATATCTATTATATCGTTCATAGTTCGAGGAAAATGTGAAAATATAAGCAGTTGCAATCTCCCCTCAAGTCTCTCGCTCTTTTCACATTTCTCATTACGGCCGCCAATTTGTCTCTCCATCGATAAATACCTTTGTATGTATGCCTATTGAGAGCTGCGCTTGAGGCACGGTCTCGCTCCACCCATTCACTCTCTCTCTCTCGACTCTCTTACCTCGTTCTCTCCCTCTCCTCTCCCCCTCCCCTCTCCCCTCCCCTCTCCCACCCATCGCCCCGTTTCAGATGTCGTCTCTGTCCCGGACAGTGATGCACAAGTTACAATTTGCTCGTGGAATTGGGAACCGGGAGATGATTAGGGCGAATACGCTACCGTCCTTAACGAGAGCTAAGGTATGTTCTTAGCAACCCTTAAAGGGACACGGAAGTGATTTTCAAGTGAAGCTTATATGAAAGATTTTATCGTAATTAGTATAAAAACAAAAGGAAAAAATAATAAAAATTAATAGTATTCGAGAAATGATTTTTTTAAATTTCTCCCAACGACGACGCTACTGTGCTTAGCGAAAGGAATTAGGCCAAAAGCGACATTCTTCTCAACGACGGAAGCCCGGAACGAAAAAAACAAAATATGCGATTTTCGAGTTTTTTCTGCGATTTTTTTATTGTCACTATGTTTTTTCCTCACATTTTGAAACCTTAGAAGAATTTTCATAGAATTTTAAAACTTTTGGTTAGAGGCTGCTTCCTCCCTTTAAGTTAAGGTCATCTTAAGTCATTAGATCGTTCATTAATGCATATTTTCACTCCTTGATCTTGATAATTTCGCCTTACTTCGGGCCACACCTAGGTATATTTACCTTTTATTATGTGGTTCCCTAGCCCAAAAAGTGATTATGGTCAGGCCAATCGTAGTCCAGACTTGTCTGGACTGGAGCTATTGTTAGACTCGTTCCAAGCACAGACATTGTACTAGGGACGAAGAAGTAGCGTGAACTGCGTCTCTTAGGCTAAGAATAGACTACAATCCCCTCGGAAATGTCTCTAGAGACGAGAGTTATCATTAGCCCGAGGGGGTGTCACAATGCTCTGACAGAAGTGCAAATGTTAAGTGAAACGAGATGTCTAAAAAACCCTGATTTCGGTAGGAACTCTTGTACGGAAAACCGGAAATACTTTTGACTTTTTCAACATTTAGAATATGGTGATGTCATTAGTCAGTTAAGTCAAGTACCTTAGTAGGCGCTAACTTCTAAGTCATTAGCTCATTCGGGAAGAAGTGTTTCACTTCCTTCCCCCTGTAGCAATTAGCCAAGTGTGTGGCTCGGTCTTATGCTTATCCCCCGTAAGATGTTATGATTATGGCTTGCCGATAATGTCAGAGGGAGTACGGTAGTTCTACCGTAATCCTTGCAGTTGGGATGCTTCGCCCGCCTGCACATCTACGAGGAGAATGCTCGGTTCGTGCTCGCTTCCCTCCTCGTTCTTCTCTACCTTCTCCTCGGGGCCTTCCTCTTTCAGTACTTGGAACGACAGCATGAACTGGACCAGAAGGACCGGGTAACGATAACTTTTATTGCGATTATCTATATCTATTCTGCCTTCTCTGCAATTAGGCAAACTCTCCACTCCTTGTCCAGTCCGACCTACACAACATGTATGCCTTTCATTCGACTCCACCTCTTCACAACAATTAGATAGATACTGTAGCATCCCCCCTGTTACACCCATAGATAGATATACCCTCTATCCCCTCATATCTATACACTTATCGACAGATGTTTTTCTCACCTTTCGCTATCCGAGAATGGAATGGAATGGAATTGGTTACCATGGACAGCGAGTGTGAAAGGGGGAAGGGGATTGGGGAGAGAGGAAAAGTAGGCAGAAAGTGATACACTCTCAAGCGGCAATGCATATTGCATCTATAGGAAGTCAGGGGGGATATGATGATTTCGACGGGGGGAATTGCGGAAGAAGAGGGAGTTGAGGAAGAAGTGGCACAGGGGAAGCGAACTACCGTACACCCTAGGGCTACCGTAAACCTACCGGGATAGTCTTTGGCCCGAAATATCATGCAAAACAGGAGAAAATGAGGTGAATCCTTTGCAGTTCGCGACGAGACTTCGTCACAAGAAAGAGGAGATCTGTGGTCGGGAGCAGGAGTGCCTCAAACGACTACAGGCTCTCCTGGAAGACTTCGCCGATGTAAGCCCCGTCATTTCCTCCTTCTTTCCAATATCCCACCTATTCCCCCCTCATATTCCCTCTTTGAAGGCTTCGGCCCGAGGCATTTCCAACAGCGACCGTGATCGCTTCGACTTTTTCGGAGCTCTTTTCTTCTCAGGGACGGTCATATCGACGATAGGTGAGCAGTCCCTCTGGGAGAACAAGTACAGCTGACAAGTCGTCAGCCTCGCGGGTCAATAAGTGTGTCCGTATTCTCCATTTGGTTATGCTCTTCCCCCCCCCCCCCGAAGCCTCTCAACAGCTCATAATCTCGGCTCCTCGTAGTATTCCGTCTATTTCCAACCAGTCACACCCGCATGAGACTTCTTCTCTCGCCACACGCTTACATTCTTTTTGTCGTTTCCCGAACGGCGAAATGCGCCAACTTTCGAATGTCAAGGTGCGAGAAAATGCGAAGGAATTGAACGGCTAAGCGACGAATGAGGAAGTAAGAGGGAGGGGAGTAATGGCACGCGATTGAGCTAATAACACTGTCGTGTCAATTGACCGAGTCCGAGTCCGTATACCCCAGTTGTAGTACACACGACGCACTCAACTTTGTATCCAGTCACTTTCTATTTATCGACTTGGCCTCGAATTGCGTAGATACAACCAACGTACGATGACGGGGATTTCGAGGCAATTCCAGCTAGGATATGGGAGGAAAGGCGAGGGTGGAGGGAGTGATTCAATCTCTTCTCATAGATTATGCTGGGAATGTGAGCCAGCTAAGTTAGTTAGGGGGAATTATCCAATTATTGAAGTATGCCTTTTAGTATAAACGATGTACCGGTCTCGGTTGCCTTACCTTAGATTAAGCTGCGTGGTCCCTACGTGAAGGGGAAATTTGTGGATGATTACCTAGAGATGAGAAGGACAGATTTAGACTAGGACGTGCTTTAAATAGAAGGGGTGAAACGTAAGCAAAGTCGGCAGAAAATGTGTGTGAACACGAAGGAATGTGGTTGTGTTCTTACTCACTTTTCCCTGTAGTGTTGTTATGTCGCAAAAATTAACAGGAGTTGACTTTACAACACTTGGGATACTACTACAATCTATGAAAATAAGATTATTTGAAGTCCCCCCGTCCTATATTAATCCCCCCAGCTCCTTTGGGCACAATCCACTGACAACACTAATAAATTTATTAAAAACTAAGTAAAAACTAAAAATCTTAAGATGCAAAACCGGAAAGTGGAAAATTTTTCTAAAAATAAGGAAGACGAAGCAGTTTCGTTTAGGTTTTGGTACGTCAACCCCGCACACTCGTCTGGGCAAGCTAGCCTCGATCGCCTACGGTCTTCTTGGCTGCACCTGCTGCGTGCTCTTCTTCAATCTCTTCCTCGAACGACTCATCACCTTCTTCTCGCACGCCCTCAGGTATTCAGGCAACTTACTTGACAATAGTTTTGGCTTTCCCCCAGAAACCATCACCCCCCACTTGTTCCGATAGCACCCTCGAATTCAATTACCCTCTCTATTGTGCAAGCGCCTACTCGAAATCAATGAGCCCTCGTTAATTCTTGCAAACTCTTCTGCAGTATACTACTGCAAGCGACTGTCTTTTTGTTATCGCCATACGACTTGTCGTCAATTGTCATTCTTTTTCGAATTCTCGGTAGTTCTCGTGCCCTCAGGGCACTTAACTCTTCTTGTATCCCCGCGTGCCGTTTCCCACACAATCTAAAGCAAAATTAGCTAACATTCCGTTCGGGACCAAATCGTATTAGCGGCGTAGACATGAATTCCGTTACCTTTGCCCTAATACCATCCCTTTTGCCTCCACTGAATACATCCTGATTGCCCGTCCGGGTTCTAGGTGTCCTCGCTGATTTCCGGCTCTAAAAAAACTTCCTGCTCAATCTCTTCTTCTCATTAGGTGCGCCTTTTTTCTAGCACGCTCTTATCGCATAGATCAGTAATGCAAGGTGGTGCATTTTATAGTTCTTCCTTGAGCATGCAACAGATTTTTTCTTTTCTTTTCTTAACCAAGGTCAGTCCTTAAGCTAAGGCCGTTCCTTAAGGTAAGGCCGTTCCTTAAGGTGGCTCCACGACCGTAAGGTCGCCCATCGTCTCTCCCAAGCAACGGGTGAAACGAAACCCGTGACTCTCCTCGTTAACGATGCGGAATATGGAGACTCGTTGAGGTACAGACTGGGAAGGAGTTGTTAGGGGAAACAATTGGGAGAAGAGGGGAGGGGGGGGGGGTTAAGGGAGAATAGGGGAGGGGGTAAGGATGATAGATAGAGACATGGAAATAGATAGGGAAGAGATGGGGAGACCAGTCGGGGAGGGGATACCGCCTGATCCCGATCCTTTGTCAGCCAGAGAATAGAGAAGGGAGGGGAAGTTGTTGACTACGACCAGATAGATGCACCTTTCTGAACTCTCAACTTCTCTTTCTATTCTCTCCGCTCATGGGGAAGCTCACGAGCACATCCTAGAATAGAACTAGAAGGGAATACGGTAGCGAGATGGGAAGAGCACTCTACCTGGCATACCAGCGTCTGAATAACCTGTTTGTTATTGGGAGTTATCTCAGAAAGTCTCCAAGTACCATACCTTGTTCTACCGTAACCCTCCCCTTTTCTACCGTAACCTACCGTAACCCTCCCCCTCTTCAGTTCGTGCGGTCCGGTCGACCACTGGCGTCCTTCCGTGTACAAAGTCTTCGCGTGTCTCTCCACGCTCTCCCTTCTCCTGCTCTTCCTCGCAGCCCTCGCCTATTCCCACATCGAGGGATGGACCCTCACCGACTCGCTCTACTTTGCATTCATTAGGTATGAACCATTCCTATTGTTAGCTACCGTACAACAACAGACAGCTAAACAAGCACATACAACGAAACATTCGCACTAATTCCTAGCACTTCTTAGATTACACAAAAACGCAAAAACGTAGTTCTAAAGTTGGTTTACGACGTAGCTAGCGCTACCGTAATCCCGTCGAACCGTAACCTCGCGGGCTAATCTGTTGTCTTCAGCTTCGCGACCATCGGATTCGGGGACATGGTCTCGCATCACTCGGATTCCACAACCATTTCATCGGCTGTTTACAGGTATGAAGACAACGTCACTTGAACCGTGTCGGTTATGTTTCAGCGATGCTATATTAAATGGTGAGATCGGAGAAAGTCAGCGGATCTAGTGTAAAACGCCTAAAATGAGTTGCATAAAGCCAAGTTCTTGGCCATCCCTCAATCTTCTCTCCTTAAACCCCCCTTCAGACCCCTCAACTTCGCGATGCTGTCCCTCGGAGCGTGCTCCTTCTACTGTCTCTTCAACGTCTCCTCCATCGTCATTCGTCAGTTCCTCAATTGGATGATCAAGAAGATGGACGTGAAGATTGAGCCTGGGGGCTGCTTCAAGAGGAAGCCCAAGAGATACATGGGACTAGGACTGCGACCACCGAAGGGTGAGAATGGGGGAGGGGGAGGGAGGGGGGGAGGGAATACGGGAGAGGGATTGACATAGAAACACTCACGTGGCTACAAACTACAGGGGTATTATTAACCCTTTCTCCCTCAGGCTACGATATGACATCAGAGAGAAGTTCGATCGATTGCCAGGATGGACTACTGTCGCTCAAGGAGTTCCTCATGAACCAGCAGGTAATCAATCGATCGAGCGATACGGTAGGGGTTATGGCTGATTGACCTATCATAGAGGGTGACAGAGTGATTACCGTGGCCTACCGTAACCCTTTCGATTAATATAGCCTACCGTAACCCTTTCGATTACTATGGCCTACCGTAACCCTTTGCAGAGTAGCGTTCTGCTTCTCCAGAAGCAGTTGATCAAGAATGCGGCGAGAGAAATGCGGGAGATGGAAGAGCAGAAGATATCGGCTACGAGAGTTGGACCCATGGGCATTCTGGATGAGACCTTCGGAGATATCGATGACTGACTACTGTAGGGCAACTGGAGAGCATAGTTGAGGAAAATGTTCCATCTGTCGTCTCATTCCTACTTTCTACGAGAGAGAGCGGAGCAGTATGGAGAGAGTACAGACAACGTAAAAATAAGTTAGTTAAAAGTAGGAATCAGACGACTGACGGAACGTTTTCGTCAGAAAACACTCTTCCCCTTATCGTGATTACGATAGAGTCCAGTCAATGGTAGATGGTCGTACGATGAAAGTGCACTTATGTCGAGTTCTAGCCAGTCTCGGGGCATAGCTCTTTGAAAACTCTTTGAAAACACGATCAACCACCACGGCTGGTTTCTATACCTGTACATTGCTCCTACGGGTACTGTAGAATCCACGCTATCTTCGGAGATAGTAATGACTTTTCGGCCAAAACTATCCATGTTTCGTGTCACGAAGCATATCGGAATGAGGAAAAGGCGTAGACTCCATTCCAGTATTCTAGACTAGGCCCGTCCAACCTCTTTACGATCTGCTTCTGAACCATGAACAACTAACGGAACAAGTAGATTCTACCAATGCAAAAGGTTCTACCGATAGATCGTATTAGTCGTATATCCCTACGAGTTTTGCTCACTTTCTTCGTTCCTTCTTCTATGTATCAATACGTGTACACAACATATTCATGTAGATCTTCTCATAAGGTCTTCTAGTCTAATTAGGCTCCCCCTTGAGCACAATGTGCTCCCATCTCCGCATTAATTCATTGTTCCCCAACCGTCATTTCACCCCTTCCAACCCTTGTGATAACCTCACTCCCCCTATCCGGTATCCCCTTATCTCTATTCCTCCTCTATTCGATCTCAAGATATCTAACAGGTGTACTGTAGGCCTTCTGTGATAAATTATTCATTATTATTAAGGAATTGGTACTCGCAAAGTGACAATTCTCGATATTTACATTAACGCCAACAGACAACAGTATAACATACCCGTACAGTCGGTAGATTGGAAAAAAACGGATGGTTTGGTACGTTTCCATTTTCCATCTCGGTATTTATGCTAAGATTCGACTATGGGAACTACGATAATAAATAAAGGGGAGAATACGGTTAGAGTGTTCTCTGAGTTGTCGTTCAAATCGTAGCCTCGCCTTCTTTGTTCATCATTGCATAGTAGTCGAGAACCTACAATACACGAGGATAACCATAACACAAAGCACAGACTACATTTCATCTTACATTTGTCGTTCGTCCACTAATAATTTCAATTATATAACAACACCATATAAGCAATGTGTGAAGATGCTCGATGTACCGGCCGATTAAACATTAACCCTCGAGAATCTCTCGACAAGCGAATGCGCACACTTCCGCGCATGGCTAACATCTCCCTCCTTCGAAAGACAAAGAAGAGATAGGGACTAGGGTTGGCAATGTGAATGGCAAATGTGAATATTTTCCTCGCTCTCATTCACTTTCGAGACTCATGGAGAACATTCTTCTATGTGAATGTTTCCTGCTGCGGTGAAAAATGAATGACCGAAAAGCGAATATTCGCATTTCCAAAATGAAAGCGAATATTCGCGAAAGTGAACCGAATATTCGCTTTCGAGGAGGGGGCAGATTGTTGAGAGAGAAATGCCATGAGGTTGCCATGAAATGCCAAGAGCCATGGTCACACGTAAGGGGCCAATTCGATGCCGTAATCAACAGGAATTGCATGTTATTTCAATCAAAAGTTTTAAATTGTTCCGTATTTGTGACAACTCCCGTGGAACCTGTAATATCAATCCTCGTTTCTATGCCTTACGAGATAGCGAATTTTAGTTTTCGTGAAACAGAGCTCTAGAACCAAACGTGATTCATACGTGGGCAGCCTTCCCCGCAATATTTTGAGAAACGAGCCTATCAGTGTACGAAATCAAGCCTACCAATTGAAATTTTGTAGGAAATATAGGCCTACCAAAGTAAGATTCCGAACAAATATGGGCCTACCACCCATACTTCGGGTCGGTGCCCACGTATGACGTGATTTAAAAAATTTCCGCAATACGCACCAGTAAACCAATGCAAACAACAACTTATTGTCAGAAAAAACCTTATATCAACAATAGAAAATGCATTTGCTACACTTGCGATTTTTAAAAGTACATAAGATTATAGAAATAAAGAAACCTTGATTGACTTATCTTCCTTTTCCTCATAGAATTAAAAGCCCGACCGTCGAAGAAGAGAGAAAGAACGAAAAGCGAATGTTCGGTTCACCTTCGCGAATATTCGCTTTCATTATGGGCAAGCGAATATTCGTTTTTCCTCCATTCACTTTCCGTCTCTCTCCTTCACATTCTTCACCATTCCTTTCTCCGTGAGCGGGCGAATATTCGGATTCACTTTTCTATTCACATTGCCAACTAGGGTTACTAATAGGGACACTTCAAAGACCCGCATCTAATGGATACCTCAATGTCTTAGGGCACTATGCACTCCTTGATGAGTAAAGTGTTATGTATGCGCAAATACATAAACAAGCCAAAAACTCGCTTGACATTTTCTCTATCGCCTTCTACGCACTACTTACTACAGTATTAAAGCAAAGGAAAGTAATTAAATTACATCAGAAAGGCCACAATTGTTTTTAAAATATCTTACTTTGATTACTTTTGAGAGGCTCACACATTTTTTGATAGGCTCACAAGGTAGGTTTGAAAAATTACAATTTCATACATTGGCAGTTCTCAAAAGATTGCCGATAAGGTTGCCTACTAGAGCCCGCGAATCGATACCGATAGCCGAGTTTCACCGGTTACGTTTCACCGCCAACATTGTCCGAATCACATCTCCTACTAACTTGTAAGTATGGTGAGAAGCATAGTCCTGGAAAAACGTGCCTAATTGGATTAACTGGTATTGATTCGCGAGCTCTACTGCCTACTTATGTACTACAGTATCCCCAGACCCACCTCGTGACAGATACTCTCCATCTTATCCTTCGGCAACTCCGCCACGTGCTCCTCCCACCAATTCGTCGCGTTGATCTCTTCGTGCTGCGATTGAACCATTTTCATATTCTACTAGAGAATTATAGCCCAAAACGGGTTTACATTTCCTCAGAATTTCCTCAGAATGAGCAATTCTTCAAGAGAGTTAAAGTAGCAGCTCTAGTCTAACCTGTTTGAGCTTTATCGCAAGCCAGAAGAGGGAAACTGCTATGATTTGCGGCTCCCAAGCGAGGCAGAGATATGTATAGTACGAATCGTTGACGAGAGTCCACGCACAACGAACCAGATCAGCGATCTGAAGGCAAGGGATACGGTAGAAGGGAGTACGGTACAAGGGAGTACGGTAGCTGAGGAAGGAGGAGGGGGAGGGAATAATAGACATTGTAGAACACGTTCCATTCATTCTCTCTGTTCCCCTCGCGCGCGGTCGGCTCTCCATTTCGTCTGCCATCTGAGTGCCCCACGTCTATTCAATCGCGGAAAAGAGGATGGATCCTCCCCCCTGAAGACTTGGAGCACGGGGGGAGTAGCTCCAAACGAGGATCAAGAGGACTACTCAAGATTCTACGGCAACTCGGACTGAGTGGGTTTTTGAAGAAGATTCGAAGTTTTTAACCACTCCCATCTATATCAAAGCCCCTCCCTTGGATCCCCATCCACTGCTAGTCCTGATAAAAGTTGTAAAACTGAAAAAAAGAACACGTGTCATAACACTATATTAGAAAAGTAAAGAGAGATTACGGTAACAGAATGTACGCAAGGAGAGTCGTTGATTACGGTAGTGGTCATGGATGGTAATAGAGATCCTTGATCCAGCTTCTACTTTGTTTTGGGTAATTCGAGGTAAGCAGAAATGTCGCTTACCGTCTCCTGGCTGTGATTCTTCTTGAACTGGTTAGCATACGTCACGATGTACTTGTAGGGAAGGTCAATCTACAGAAAGCAAATATTCTGCCTAGTCTCCAAAATATTCTACCTTTATCGCAATATATTCCAATTACTTCCAAAAGGTAAAAATTTAACAGTATTTGCGATAGTTTGAACAACACTCGAGAGAGTTTGATGGAATCTCAGAACATCGAAAGACCGGAAAGACGTCAGCAAGCGTTGCGATAAAGTCATTTTCTCATGCAAATACTTCCCTCAGTCAACGATTGCATTGAACCGTGGAAACTCACGGTGAAATCGAACTTAATCGTCTGCAACAGCACCCGTTCCATGCCCATAATGTCCTCCTGAAGGAACATCCGACTTATATTTTCGATTAGAACGTTATTACCTTACTCTATTTATGCCTAAACAAAGTAATTAATAACGGACTTGTTTACTGTTAAAATGAGCAAGAACGGCACACTTACGATGAGTTGGTTGGACCCCATCGTGTATGCATCGGGAAAGAGGCGAATGGCCGCCAAGGCGAGGTCCTAAGGTAACCAACACATAGCCTTGCACGTTCTCATAGACATACCTAGTTCACTAATACTGGCATCTCACTTCGCCATTATATAACAAATATAAAGGAACGACAGCCATACGCAGACATATTGAGATGTTTATTAGCCTACCAGTGCCCTACCAATCTTGAGTTCGGACAAAATCAGGGTGGGGGGGGGGCTAACCTCCTTCCCCTTCCTAAATAAAAAAAAACTTACCTTGCACTTCTTCGGAGTTTCCTCCGTTTTTCCCGCCAAAAAGAGGCAACTCATCGCGGTAGCCTGCAATGTTTTTCATCATAAGATATGAAAGAATACTTTGCTCCGTTATGACCTATCGACATCAAGCCATTGCCATACAGAATATCACTAACTGTATTTAGAAGAAAATCGTCGAGAAGAAAAGGAATCATAATTTGCGCATTTATCACCTAACTCTCTCCATTCATCCATTCCTCGCATCTCTCTTTCGGTCACATAATGCGATTAAAAGGCTTGGCTTTTATTTCTTTTTTGTCTTCTTTCATATAAAAATCAGAAAGAAGACAACTGACGGGCCATGTGAATTCGATGAGCGAATGGAGCATGTAGAATCGATGGAAGTACACGCAAGCTGCCCCCACGGTCCCATTCTGTTTCCTGCAAACAGTTCGTCACTTGTAGAGTGCGACTACCGAATATATTCACATTGTCTCCATATCTCATTCTCTTTTCTTCTTCTCCGGCGGGGAATCTCCGCTCTCTCGCCGTGCCTGATCGCATTATATCATACGCTAGTCGCACTCTAGTCACTTGCGATTCGTCCGGAACTTCTCAATTTTGTTTAAGATATCGATAATTCACTCTGGGAGTCATCACATGGAAGCCTAGGCCGTCCTTGCAAGGGAATGGTCAGAACTCTTCGTGGGATTTTCGAAATTGAGTGATGCGCAAACTTTGGGTATCTCATAAGCTTCCGAAACCAGTCGTCAGAATCTGTAGAACGACGTCGACGACGAAGATACAGCCATTCTAGGATTTCGCGATTTTTCGCGCTTGCCCTGTAAGGGACACGAATGAGACGTGAGGTGTGGCTTGGGTGGCGCAGGTGGTAGAGAGCTAGACTGGGAATCAGAGACTGCTGGCTTGGAGTACTTTTTCTTACATTTTCTTTTGCGTTTTTGGATTGGTATTCGAATGTGAAGAATGATGAAACTTCTTTTTTTCATGACGTTTCGTGTTTAAAAGACGTATTCTGAAAACAATATAGAAAATTTGAAAAAAATGTTAAAGGAAAATGTCAGATAGTGCCAACATAGTGCATTGTATTATTTCTTCTTTTAAGGATAAGATTGAAAAAATG
The DNA here is from genome assembly GCA_900490955.1 of Micoletzkya japonica. NCBI lineage: Eukaryota > Metazoa > Nematoda > Chromadorea > Rhabditida > Diplogasteridae > Micoletzkya > Micoletzkya japonica. The sequence continues at coordinate 153,509 of LS860126.1, read as the reverse complement.
TGATAGCAAACAGCAATTTGGTATGGAATGCAAACTAGCAAAAGAGATGCTTCAAAACGGATCTGAACCTAGTACCATCCGATTCCGAGTCCAGCTCTCTACCACCCGCGCCACCCGAGCCACACCCCATGTCCCTTACAGGGCAAGCGCTAAAAATGGCGAAATCGTAGAATGGCTGTATCTTCGACGTCGACGCCGTTCTGCAGATTCTGACAACTGGTTTCGGAAGCTTATCAGATACCCAAAGTTTGCGCATCACTCAATTTCGAAAATCCCACGGAGAGTTTTAACCATTCCCTTGTTAGGTAAAATGTAAGTGAACAGGTGTCATAGATAGGCAGGGTTTACTGGTAGATTACTGTAGTGGACCTCCCATGCACAATGATCAAAAACTTATTAGCTAAAATATTCCTGTGCAGCAGTCTACCCAATACTTGCAAAAGTTGTGCAGTAAGCTACCCAACCACGGCCCTGCAACCATACCCACCTATGACAGGTGGGCATAGATGACACGGTAACCTTCCGCATATTTTTTGAGTATTGATTAGCCTGCTGCACATAAATCGCCCGGCGAAATTGGGTTGATTCTACGTTAGGGACAACTGCATAGTTTTGATTTTTGCTTTTATTCTATTTTAAAATACATGTTTCTAGGTCAATTTTTCACGTAAATTCTGAAACTCGACAACAAAATACACAATTGTGCGTTCATTTTTAGATAACAAAGAAAAAAGGTCATTATTTAGAGTAAACGAGGAGCAGACAACTCACAATCCATGGGAGGTGCCCACATCGATGATCGCCTTGACTCCCCTTCGTATCATCTCCAACTCCTCCTGATCCCCCAGTCCCGCCTTGCGACTCGGCGAGTTCTTGATCACATCCTCTTCGAAGATCCAGTCGACGGGAATCCGAGGAGGGGCCATCCTTCAATGAACAAGCTTTACAAGACAACAAACCACCGCTATTGCATGAAACGTGCGAGCCTGGGGCCAGAGGTTAGTCATAGCTGTCTAATTTCCAACAATTCTAGACGGTACAGCGCAAATAGCGAAAACATCTCCCTGATTAGCTTCTAGCAGCATAAATTACCAGCATTCAAACAATTCTTACATAGAAGCAAACTACCACACGGGAAAGGTTTGCCTTCTGCGTGATCTATGCTAGTCAGTTCTACCGCGCATTGCTACATACCCGGAAATCCGAAATCAGCTCAAATTACAGTGCCAATACACGATCAACGTACGGTAAAACTGAAGAGTTCAAAATCCGGACTAGCTCACCAGTGGTGCGCAAACAAGCTTCGTGTGCGCATTCTAAATGCCGGCCCGGTCGCACAGTCTACCAGATTGAGGGTTATCATAGATAGTTGCCAAAATCGGTGAAATGTCCGTGAAAGTAGTCGAACACCAGGGAAGCTGCCACTGTGGCGCCGTTAAATGGATCGTTACGGCTCCCGAAGTGATCAACGTCATTTATTGCAAGTTGGTCTACCGTAATCACGACCGTTTAAATCAACGCGCACAAAACATTTAAAATGCAGAGCGAGTGGCTAACCGCGACGCGTACGTGACGCGTATTGAGAATGGATTTTTAAGCCAAAATCTGACTACGGTATCAGCTCTCTAAAGGGAAGTTCTGTCCCACAGTTAGATGTAGGTTGCAATCGTACGTGGTAATCACTTGATTTCAGATATCTTGAATCGTCTTAGACCTCTAAATGGAGCTGCATTTTCAAGAACTAAGAAAAACTTAATCAAATTAAAAATAGATATTTTGCAGCTGTTCGATCTGCAACAAAAAAGGCAACGACCACTTCATAGTCGCATCCTCGTGTTTCCGTCTACTGCAGGTGCATTAATTCTAGTGTAGACAGTGATCAGACCGTGATGATAGTAGTTAAGGGAGGGGACTCCCTAACCACTTACACCTTCAACACTCACACTGCCAAGCACAAGTTCTGCAAGACCTGTGGCGTGCAATCCTTCTACATTCCCCGCTCCAACCCCAATGACATCGGTAAGTACGGTAACCAGTTGGGTCCCGAAGCGAATACCGTAATCAGGAGTCAATCCCCGGTGCATCGATTCGGATACGGTAAAGGGTGTGAATCGCACGGAGTACGACGGTCTGAACTGGGAGAAGACTATCAAGACATCGGCACCCGTCGCATTTGTTAACGAGTAGAGATCAAATAAGGTTTTTATCCACAAAACGAAAAACAGAAAAGAAAATAAATAAAGCTCAAACGAGATTTATGAGAAACGAAAAGGATACTCGGAGGGAAACAGTTGTAGGATCCTGTAAGGGGTCGAACCGATTGCTTAGTGCATCACATTAGCCTTTTCTTGCGAATGATTCTAAAATGACAAACTTATGAAAACCACATAAATAGCGTTAGTAAAACAAACAGTATAAACTTAGCTTTAAAAACCTGAATGAGATCGGAAAAGACTTATGGTTGACGGGGCAAGTAAAGCAGCCATTTTGGGACTATGAGAGCAGAGACATTAGCATAAACTAAGATCAAAATAGCTGCTCTACTAATCAACGTCAACATCAAGATATGCGAGATGACTTTCACTGGAGAGCTAAACTGAATTACGGTAGGGTACGGTAGGATGAAAGAGGAGTGGTGCGGTTCTATTAGCATTACCCACAGATTGAAAGTCAAGCTGACTAATTCAAATTCGGGGGAATACGGTATATCCTTGAAGCTTACGGTTACCGTACCCCCTTAGTCCTTAGACTTGGTCCGTCCCTTGGATGGACTCTTCGACGGGCTCTTCGATGACTTCGTCGGACTCTTCTTCTCCTTCCCCTCCTTAGCCTCCTTAACCGGCGACCTCAGCATGACATCCGTAAGCAGTTCCTTAGCCTCGTCCTTGCTCACTTCCACTTCGTCATCTCAAACTACAGTATCACTACCGTACTCTTGCAACCCCTACCAATAGCAAATGATCATCCCGCTCCAATTAGCATAAAAGCTTAAAAAACATGAAAATACCCTCATTGAGTCCCCTCGATCCCTTGGTGACGTCCTTCTCCAGTTGCAATTTCTTCCTCGCCAGTCGGTTCATATCAACCTCAACCCGATCACTCCAATCACCCCTCCAGTCCATCCTCTCCATTCTAGTTGCTTCCCCGCGCAAAATACACTCAAAAACCCCCTCGATACGTCTTTAATTTGCACTCTTGAGATAACTACAGTGCACTCTCTCTTCATCAATAGTAGTACCCTCGCTCGTTTCGACAGATTTCCTCCAATCGTCCCCTCCTCTCTAGTCACTCCACTCACGTGTTGTCGTATGACCGTGCACTCCACTAATTTTAACCCTCTAGTCTGTCTCTGCCAATTAGCACCATCCCCTCTGTACTTGCACTCTTTTCGCCGAGACCTTTGCGACTATTCTCTTCCCCTTCAGTGCAAGGCATGATCACGTGAAGCCCATACAGAATACGGTAGAATATGGTCACCAATATTTGGACTATTGTCAACATTTACGTGACACTCCCTCAAGCCTTCTCTCTTCTTACTCTCGAATACTCACCTCGATCGTATTCTTGGATATCAACCGCGTCACGTAGACAGTCTTCGTCTGTCCCATTCGATGACATCGATCTTCTGCCTGAATAACATCTATTCAACCCAATCAAAGCTTGAGCATGTTCTGCATTCCCCTCCCAATCTTTCATACTCCATACTCTACCATACTCTGAGATTCGTAATCCATTCCAACCTGCTTATCATTATACGGGTTGAAGTCTATGTCATGAAGGATGATGTGATTAGCCGACATCAGGTTGATTCCCAGTCCGCCGGCCTTCGTAGACAACAGAAACACGAACTGACCCGGATCTTCGTTGTACGAATTGATCATCTCCTGCCTGAACTCCCTCCTCTACTCCAAAAATTAGGCAATGTGAAACAAAGGCAATAATATTAAATAGAAAAATTCGGAGGAATATTACAGTTAGCAGTTTTGTTAAAGCATAATAGTACACTACCGTAATCCAACCTTTCAAGTACGGGGGTACTGCCGTCCAATCGGCAGAAGGAATGCCCGCGAAGGCGAAGGTAGACCTGAATACAGTAATAATAATAATTATTGTTATTAAAGAACCTAAAGAAGCTACAGGATTGTTATGTCCTTAGGATAGGACAAGAGGTTGAGAGGGTTGAGATGGGGTTAGTCGACAGAGGAGGGGTGAGTACGATAAGGATCCCAGCGGGATAGATGAGGTGCGATGAGACGAGACGATAGGGGCAACCACTCAGGGTTTATTCAAGACAAGGAATGAGGGGACGAGTGAGGGGAGACAGAGGGGAGAGACGAGGTGTTGGGAATATCCAAAACAGGTATAATGGGATTAACCATATATACAACACCTCCCCTCTAGATGCGAAGCATCTCACTATGGGGTCTATGTACAGGGGACAACATCCGAGACGAATCTTCTT
>LS860126.1:135579-146664 GCA_900490955.1 Micoletzkya japonica | reverse complement strand
AGTCGACAGAGGAGGGGTGAGTACGATAAGGATCCCAGCGGGATAGATGAGGTGCGATGAGACGAGACGAGAGGGGCAACCACTCAGGGTTTATTCAAGACAAGGAATGAGGGGACGAGTGAGGGGAGACAGAGGGGAGAGACGAGGTGTTGGGAATATCCAAAACAGGTATAATGGGATTAACCATATATACAACAAGGATATAAGGGGTTGAAGAGGGCAAAAACAATCGAAATATGTTTCAGCAGAGTCATGAAAGAAGGAAGAAGTGTATGATAACTATCATCCTCCTATTTTAGTGAAAACCAATAATTACCTCCAGAATGTCGAGCATTGACGTAAACTGCGAGAAGATAAGCACTTTGTCGCCCTGAATGGAACAACACTTATCATTTTAATTTTTTTTATGATACTAATTCCTACCTTATCTTTGATCTCCGGGAGCTTCTTGTCCAAGTACATCAGTTTGCCCGAATTGAGAGCGAGCGATTCTTCGAGGAGGAATCTACGGAGTAAGGTTACGATATTTTGGGAGAATAACTGAGGTACGGCAACTGTTTAAAACGCAATAACAACTGAATGACGTACTTGGTACAGGAGGGGAACTTCTCGCACAGTTGGTGCATTTGAAAGTCGGACAATCCCTCCAATTCCTCAGCCAAATACTCTGGCTTCTTCTTCGCGTACGTCTTTTCCTGAACGTGCACGGCTTATTTCAGAAGATGGAAACTCAACATATTGAAAACACGTAAAGCAACAGCATCCTACTATTATAGAATACTACCCACCTTGGCACAGAGAATCTTGGCAATCTTCTCTACCAAATGGTCGTCGAAGTGTCGTCTCCTCAGGAGGGGATGGTTCGCTGCTTGTCGCAGTCTCATGAGTCCACCGTAACCAGCAGAAGGGTCACTGTCCACCGACTAAAGGGGTACGATACTATCTCAGATATTATTATTGTTACCAAATCCATCCACAGCCATTTCCAAGTAAAATATTGCAAGGGGAAGTGTTGTAAATGAGAGAACGTACTCCGTGCTACAGTACCCCTACCGTACCTTCCTGAGTTCGTCGACCACATCGAGATACAAGTCCTCCTGCTCTTCGACCATCTCCACTTCCACGGTCTCCTCTTCCTTCGGGGGCAGTTCCGACAGAACCTGCACATCACCATCCTACCGTATACCTTCAACTACTTGGTATGAAGTCCCATCTCTACCGTAATCTCCGCGCTACCCTACTACCTGTGCCTTGACTCGTCGTAAGATATACGGTTGCAGAATAGCCTTGGCCTGCTCGATTCTGTCGTGTTGGTAGAGAAGGGCGTCCGATCCTTCCAGGGCTGGGCGTTGCTGCATATTCAACGCATTCATGCTGCTTCAATCATAATAATCTTAGAGCTCAATTCCAACAAAGTAGTATTGTTCTGCCTACACGAATACCTGCTTGAAGTGACTAAGTAGCTGGGTTACATCGTCGCAGTACTTGTTGAAGACCTAAAGGGAACACATAATTTAATTCTCCCGTCTCCTAAATTACCTTGGAAATGGTGAAGTACATCAGAGAGATGAGCTCTATGAGATTGTTCTGTAGAGGGGTTCCCGTGAGCAGAATCTTCCGCTTGGCCTCAACAATAAGTGCTTACTTGCTGAACATGTCTCATTAGAGTTCGACAGATGATCAATGAACACTTTAGTGTCTCTTCACAGTTCCTCCCCGTCTCGGATAAACAATTCTCGCCCTCTCGTCTATCTATCATCCGCCTTAATCTACTTCTGTCACAACACGAACTACATACCCGATTCATTTCTAATAAGCCCATTCTGAATCAGTGAATCACCTTGATCTTCATCAGACTCTTGTATCGATCCGTCGCACAGTTCTTCAGCATGTGTCCCTCATCGAAGATCACGTAATTGATAGAGAAGTTCTGAACGCTTCATTTATTTCTTTTTATCTATAGCTGTTTCTTTCACTTTTCCTACATTGCATTAGCAAGGTCTGCACAAAACTGTCTCCCATGCACAAGAGTTCAGACTGTCAAAAAAATTTGTTTGCAATGAACTGTGCTCCGCAGACAGTTAGCAACCTCGCCCAATTATTCACTACTCCCCCCGGAACTAACGAGTTCTCCTCCGTTCTATGAGTGTCCCCACTATACCTTGAAGAACTTCTTATCGTCCGATTTCGATCCAATCATATTGTAGGTAGTCAGCAGTACATCCACCTTCAAAGATTCCCTTCACCCTCTCCTCTTCCCCTTCCATCCCCCGATCGTTCTCTGTGTCTCAGGAGGTCTATCGACGGCATGTGATTGTTTGTCTGTTTGTCCGTGTGACCGAAGAGGGAGGGGGTGTGTGTGTCTGTGTGCAGCATAAACAACTTGTAGCAAGGACACGCGCGAATAAACAGGTGACCATCGTGTAACAGAGAGAGGGTTACTGTATGCCAAACTGACCATCATGGACAAGGACAGCTGTTTCAGTTTGGAGCCTGCCAAGGTATACAATGAGATTTTGATTAGCCTACCAATGGGGATTTTGATATAATGGGGTGCCTACCAAGTGAAGTTTCTAGCAAAAAGAGGGGCCTACCACCCGACCGTCGGGTCTCTGCCCATGTATGTACTTGACCCCGTGAGGCTGACTCTGGGTATGGGTCTTTTTTTTATAGTAAAAGACGGCTTGCGGGGGGAGGAGGTTTACCCCGAAAATATAATCAAGTACAATATTTTTCCCCTGGGCTGACTATATATACAACCAGCAAGCGTAGAATTGGTTTCCGATTTGTAGCCCACTTTTAGGGAGCCTATGAAACCTAACTCCCGCAGGTTGCCTCCCTCACCGTTTCTCGCTTTCGCTTGGCCGCATGCCGAATGTCCTTGCGCTCATCTTGCGATCCGTAGTACGTGATCAACTGAACCGAGATGGTAGAGACCAAAGATCAACGACCAAAGACCAAAGACCAAAGATCAAAGGCCAAAGACCAACCTTGAGTGCGGGACACCACTTCTTCATCTCCGAGATCCAGTTCTCGACGGTCGACGAGGGAACAACGATGAGATGAGGGCCGTGCACTGCATTCTTCTTGAGCCAGGAGAGAAACGCGATCACTTGGATCGTCTTGCCCAGTCCCTCAATCAGGCCTTCAAGTATCCCTCAAGTTTCTCTACCACAGTTCTCCCAACAACCGATTAGCGCGTCATCAAAGTGCAAGAAGGAAGAGATAACGAGACCGCAGACAGAAAACAATCACTTAGATGACTTGGCCATCTGTCATCGGGGAGAACGAGAACGCTAATCCTAATTATCCCAACCCTAAAGCCCTTCGGAGTGAAACATAACCCAGCCGGGTTCCTCCTCCACTCACCATCTCGTCGGCCAGAATGCAGTTGAGCCCCTTCTCGTGCATTTCCACCATCCAGTCCACTCCCTCCTGCTGGTACTTGTGAAGGTGCATACTGTAACCGACTTTTCCCCTCCACACTATGACACCAATCTGCGTATGCTCTAACATGCGTTAACCCACAAAACAGACATCTGCTAGTACGTTGCAAGGCCATTGTCCCCTTCCTAGTGCATTCCATTCGGGCCTTATCAATGTATATGTTTCATACATCATTCATAACAACGACGCGTCTCGTAACCATAGTTTTTTATATACGCGAAAGAGATTGGTCAAAAAGAACGCTCCCCCCCCTACCCGGGAGTAAGCAAGGGTAGCTCCACGTGCTCCCCGGCCTTCTTCGATACCGCGGCCTCCGAGTGTCGATTGCAATCCCCCAGAATCTGCTCCAGAACTCCTGCAACGAGCAATAATAGTCGCAAACATACGTGGGCATGGACCGGAAGTATGGGTGGTAGGCCCATATTTCTTCGGAAGTTTACTTTGGTAGGCCTATATTTCCTACATTTCAATTGGTAAGCTTGATTTCGTACACTGGTAGGCCCGTTTCTCAAAATATGGCGGGGAAGGCTGCCCATGTATGGTCGCAAACTCTAAAGCAGGCATAATAACGTGCAATAAATAAAGAAGAGAGCTTGCCTCGATTCTCAAGCATCTCAATGTATGCATCGGTAACGGCTCGAGCACTGACTCGAGGAATTGCAGCCAGCGTGGATTCCTAAAAGCGGGCTGGTTTGTTTGCTTCAGGCGTACACGATAGAAGCAGTTAACTGGATAATTTTACTCTAGCAAAAAGAAAGACTCACGAGTGCCTTGAAGTCCGCAAAGGGCCTCTTCTCAATGATGCAATCCGCAGTCTTCTCGACTATTCTCGGTGCTCCAAGGAGCGACTCCTTCGACGCATGGTTGAAGAAGGATACGGTAGTCTCGCGCAGCTTTCTCGTGGCATTGGACACATACTCCTGTAGAAGGGAACTTTGGGAATGCAATACAGGATTAGGTTAGCTTAGATGGGGATCAGGTTATAGTCTACTATGACTACGTCAGTCTGCAAACATTTTGAGCCTGACTGGTCGAAATAAATCGATACCGTACCTCTCCGCTGTCGCTGTCGTCAGTCTCCAGAATGGCCTCTTCTCCGCTTCCCGACATCTCATCCGAATCCGAGCGATCTGCTATCGATCGATAACTAATGAATAGTGGATAACTCACGACTTCTCTTCTTGTCCTTCTTGTTCTTCGTGCCCTTCTTCCCCTTCTCCGTCACCTTGACCGTCTCTTCGTTCCTCTTACTGAACAGACTGAGCGGAGCATCTTTATCCACGACTGCAATCACCATTCTCGTCGACCGCTTCGAATGATATGAGAAGAGCAGCTTACAGCGACTATTCCCCAGCCCTTCCCCTTCAACAACACAGTAACAGCCATCCCGCTCTGTGCTCTATTCTAGACAAAATACACGGGATACCAATATATCTTGAAATACCCCTGAAGGCCCCATAACCTTACCAAGTTCCGGAGAGCTCTCGCTGCCCAATCGAAGCTGTCGTTTCGTGGACACGATCACTTCTGCAAACAGTAGTTTGGCTTGGTTCTAATGCTATTTCTCATCTCAAACGTTGTAGTCAGGTTGAAAACGTTTTAGGCCTGACAAAGTGAGCAAAGGAATATGCGATGCATCGTGAACTATCGTGCAGCAAGGGTACTTACCATCATCGTCGTCCTTATCCTTCTCATCTTCACTCGAAGATATCGCCAGAGTCTTGCGGACCTTCTTCACGTCCTACAGTAATCCCATCTTACAGTATCCCTACAGTACCCCCCCCCCTTCTTCCCCTTCCCTACCTGATTCATCTTCTTCGTCGTAAGCATGCGCGGCTTAGCCAACCAGCCATCTGCAAAGTTAAACTAGACATCATCTCCAGGCATTGAGAGGTACGGTAAGTCTAATCACGCTACGGTACCCCAACCACAAGCAGGGAAAGATGACGGTACCTTCTTCATCGCTGTCATCCGATAGAGTCTTCATCTTCTCCTTCGGATCTCCATTCTCAAAGTGAGCGCTTAGATATCGACCTTGAAATAAGCCCTACCGTTTTGCGTGATCCGTTGGTGGCCGCCTTGTGCACCGGAGGCTTAGGTTTCGGGGCGGTGACCGCCTTGCGCCTTGCAGGCTAAAAGAAGCACTTATCGAACTAAATCCTGGTATTTATCTAGATCAAACAAGGATAAACCTTCTACATCACAAAAAATACTCCACTATACAATACCTCATCCTCGTCAGTCAACCCCAAGTCTTCTTCCTCTTCGCTCTCGTCGCTCTCTCCCTCATATTCCTCCTCTTCGTCATCCACCAGAAAGTCCCCCTCCTCATCCGAATCCGCCTTCTTCTTTCGCTTCGGGGCCGGAGCACCTGGAGATTACGGTGATCGGCTACCGTAACCCGGCTGAGAAGGAAAGCCCACGAACCGAACAATCCGCCTGTGTTCTTTGAGATTGACGGGAACTTCTTCGGGCTGTTGATGCGGGAGGCCATCTTGAACAGTGAAATTAGAGTACTCCTTCAACCACCTTCAACCTGAGCCAGCGACTTCTGCTTGAATGCCAATTCCTTGCGAAGCGCATCCGACGTGGGATTAGCCGCATGCGCTACACGGCGCTTCTCCTACAAAGTCTTCGTCCACCCAAGAATATCCCTTCCCACAATTAGGGGCAACAATAAAATAAAGACAATTAAAAAGAAAAAGGAACCCGACCCGTAAAACCCGTTCGATTACCTCGAATTTACTGGCTGACATTGTCTCGCCCAATACGGCCGGAGTTGTACCCAAACTGCAATCAATTACCGTTGCTCGATATGACTCTCACGTTACGCAACTACTGAAACATAACTAGACAGTTTTCGCAGAGCCAAAACCGGATGTCTACCAACTTTTCCGGAATTTCACCCAAAACCGCTTTCAAAGGGCTACCGTACTATGCGGTCAATGGGGTCAACTAGGTGACTGGATCTCCGAAATACGGTAGCTTTAATTTTGGTCGCTTCTTCCTTACGTTTAGTGTTTCTTGCTTGTGTTTGGTGTTATTTCTGGCTGTTTGTTGTTTCTCATCTGGTGATTGGTCAATGGGATCGTAGTCGGATCGTATCGGGGTCTTCGATTCCCTCGTGCACATCCTTCCCCCTCACAAGGAAGCGATCTGCTGACCGGTAGTCATTGGCTGCAGCTGTGATAAGAGACTATCACAAGGTATCAGGTGCAGGGACAGACTAAGGAACAGGGTAGTAATAGGGGGAAGGGTGGAGGGGAGAAGATGGGGGAGAGCACAAGGGAGAAACAATGCTCTAGTAGGGGGATGTTTGGCAATATCACATGAATTACTGGGGATGGTACGGTAAACAAGGGGATAGATCGAAGAGCGGTAGAAGGGAGAAGTGTGACTTTCTCCCCACTCCCCCCCTTCCCTCTCTGAAATCAAGAGATGCTTGAGAGTTTATCGAACAAAGCACCATAGCCAAGTCACACCTCTACACCCCTCTCTCCCCCTTACCCTTCCTCTCGCTCCATTTTATTACTCCCGGTTTCAAACGCTACCTTCCACCGCATTTTTCGGTCGGCCGTCTCTTTTTCGGTTTTCTCGAAAGTTCCAGACGGTCAAAAGACTAACTACACGTATGCCTATCAAGCAGTTCTAGGGCGAAGACTAGAAAAATGTTGATTTTCTGAAGACAATGAGGGAGACAGTGGCTGTGTACTGTATTCACGTGAACGTAGCATGGAGTATACTTTCATCCCTTGACTTCTTCAATATTGTCTCGATGGAAAGTGGCAGATGGCAACAATGCGCAACTATCGATAACTGAAACGGGTTACGGTAGTATCGATTGGGAGGGGAAGGAGAACTTCGATGAAATGAGAGGAATACGTGGGAATTGAAAGGAGGGAGCGGGGAGGAGTGAAGAGACGGTAGGGTAGGAGTTGTGAGAGAGTGAGGGAGGGAAGGAGAGTATCTAGGAGAGAGAGGGGAACTAGAGAGGGGAGGGGAGAAGGGGAGAGAGTACCTAGATCTTCGACCGACGCGTTTGGGTGCACATGGCGAGTGTGTGAACTGTCGAACCGGACTTGGGTTACGGTAGGAGGGGAGGGAGAGTGAGTTACGAGGGAATTGCGAGGGAGAGAGCGAGAGAAGGGAGAGAATTAGAAGGGAAAAAGGGGGAGAACTGCTTATTTACGACCCTTTGCAAGCTGCATTCCACCACCGTGTTCATGTCACTCCCTTTATCGATCGATAGGAAAAGGAACATTTAATAGTCAAGGGATACGGTAGGAGGGAAATAACACAGTCTACTTTCGAAAGTTATTGACTCCCAAGAGTACAAGGGAACTATTAACAAGTATTGGAGGAAGTAACTCATAGATAGTTAGAGTAGACAACAATCCACCGCACGTGGAGGGTCCATCGGATCAATCTTTCTTACAACTACAGCATGCACGGTGATCCTGAAAGGGATACGGTTGGGTGGAGTGTCGAGAGTACGGTAGAGATACGGTAGGAATGAGGAAACGGAGGAAAGAGGAAGAGGCAGACAATGGGGGGATGTCCACGTGCACCATATACCTCGCTCCCTCATTAATCTTCATTACCACGTGCTTCGAATCGACCGTTCTCCTCTTCCCCTCGAGAACAAACCTCCATTCAAGACTAGAATACAGTACACTCTCAGCTACCGTATCCCCGCCACATTCCTCTTGAAGTGGTCGTTCATTGAAAGGAAGTAATAACCGAATCTCTGGTGGGGTAGACTAACGAGAGACGGTGCAGGAGAGAGTTTAGAGAAGGAGAGGGGAGAGGGAGAGAGTGCGGAGGGGGAGGGAGAGGGAGCGGAGAGAGAGTGTTACGAGGGAGATTGCACAGGGAGGCAGAGAGGGGTGTCTCCCACCCATTCCGCTATAAAAGGAGAACGGGGACGTCCCCCCTCCGTCTGAGACTAGCTATCCCTTCGAGACTTACCCCCACATCACCCCAAGGGCATCCCCCAGGGCGGGTGTACCTAGAGAGAGAGAGAGTTACGAGGGACGGAGAGAGGTTAGAGAAAGAGAGATGAGAGAGAGTCACGAGAGACCCAAAAGCGCGCATGGAAGGGGGGCGTATAAGGGATGAGCGATGAGGCACATGATACGGGGATCCCCCTTCATAAAGGGAGTCCCTGCTAGCCCCCTCCCCTTTACCTCCTACCGCTTAGTTCCCTCATATTCCCTCGTAACCCTCTCCTTCTCCCTCATAACCCCATCCGCTCTTCAGCATGTCCTCCCTCTCTTCGCTCCCCTCCATCTCTCGCAAGGAGGTCTCCCTCCACGACGACTATTCCTCCGCCTGGATCATTCTCAACAATCTCGTCTACGACATCACCCAATTCCTCGTCGATGACGCCCATCCAGGAAGCACCGAGATCCTCCTCGAATACGTAAGTGGCTACTGTACCCCTTTCTCCCCTCGAGAGTCTTCCGACCACCGTAATCACCTCTTCCCCTCGGGACCTCATCGTCTGCTTTCAGTTGGGGATGGATGCGTCGTGTGTGTTCGAGTCGTGTGGTCACTCCCGCCACGCTCGTCGTCTCCTCCAGAATTATCTCATCGGCCAACTTCCCGACGGAGAGGCCATGGGAGCCGTCCCCGAACACGTCGCCTACGCTAAGGTAAGCCTTATCCTTAGCCTTAAGGTTACCTTAACCTTAACTCAACCTTAGCCCCATCCTTAGTTCCCCTCCCTTATTCTGCCCTCTTCAGATGGTCAACACCACCTCGCCTCTCGTTGTCTGATTCTCCACGGGTCTCCCTAGTCACTATGCAATTCCGTCTACCGTACTCCCTCCACCTACCGTACTCCTCTCCATGTCCAACTCAGTCATCCGACGGGTCAACTTCTCCACCAGTTACGTGCTCTCTCAGTGACCAGTTACCACTAACTATTAAGCTAGACCACCGCTTTAAAACCCCTCGACGAGTATATCCAATAGTTTTCTGTGTGTGTACTTTTCTCTCTTTACCTCTACGAAGTATCCATCCTTTTCGATGCGAGTTTGTTCATTGTTAATCGATGAAGAGGTGTATACCGTAACCGTGAGTGATTGATGAATGAGAGTAATGCAAGTGAGTGAAGGAAGGGAGGGGATGGGTGACGAGTTGAAAGGAGCGGAAAGAGACGAATAAGAGTTTGCATCTATCTAAACGGTCAATGCACATTCCTCGTTCCAGTGAAGGGTATCGTATGATTTACAATGAGAGGAGATAAAGGGGAAAACGGATGGGAATGGCAGTAGGGAGTAGTGAAGAAAACCGGGAGATGAAAGGTCGTGATATTGGAGGGGAAGAGGAGGAGGTGTAGAGATGGGAGATAGGGGATACGGAGGAAAGGAGGGGGATAACCCGGTCACTACCCGGTACATGGGAGAGCGAGATATCTCAGACGGCTTTCGCATTCCAATAGATTATGCTAATTTGACCCCCTGAATCTAGAAATTGCGAAATCTGCAATCTGAGTTCAACACTTTGGCAGGTTGCTGCATGAAACTACATAATATTTGATTTAATTTCAACGATGCGGCATTCAGAATCTTTGCTGCGTTAATATGGTCTTTCAATCGCCAAAATATCTCTTTTTCCATGCATCTAATATATACCGTACCCTTCCTCTCCTACAGTATCCCCAGAGTGTTCGAGAGTCGAGAGATCGTTGCTTGGACAGACAGCGATAGATGTTAGTTGTGTCTCTCGTTTCCTCTTCATAGATTGCGTCTCTTCTTCCTCCTCTAATCATCTCCTATCAATCGATGGCCCAACCAGTTCACTGTACCCAGTGCACGTGGAGACTGCATGATGCACAGCTATGAAGGGGGGAGAGTGGAGAGAAAGAGGGGGGAGGGGAGAGGAGTACGAGGGTGCGCAGGGAAAGTGGCCGCACTCACTTGTCTTCCCCCATCGTCTCCCCCCCCCCCCCTTCGACGGTGTAAACAAGCGATACTTTTTGTGTGTAGATAAAGGGAAGAGTCACGCAGTGTTAATGGGAGACTCGTGTCTCTTTAATGAGAACAAAGTAGACGATAGACGATATCTCTTGATTGATAGGAGGAGATGCCATTGAAGATACACTCTCAATCTCTTCTCTTCTCCTTTTTTCCCCTTCGCCAAGAGACGATTTTTCGAGAACATACTGTCCATTAGTGTAGTGTGGGAATGAGATAAAGCGAGCCGCGAGACGAGGAGGGTTTAAGGGATAGTTGATAAGAGTTACGAGGTAATGCGCGAAGTGCTGAGAGATAATAGGCAGGGAGAGGGACTTGCGAGGGAAAAGTCTTGCAAGGGAATGTACCGTCAAGCGAGTAAACATGGGCCCAAATTTGTAACATTTGGAAATGTTTGTAACAATTGTAACAATTGTAACAATTGTAACAATTGTAACAATTGTAACAAATTGTAACAAATGGCCATAATTCACTTCAACGTGGTCCTAGAGAACTCTAATTGGCATTTTTGGAATCCCTACGATGAGCTCTATCCGTCTGGTAAGTTTGGTGCGGATCTGACTACTTTGAAAATTTGCATAGTGTCAGAACGGGACTTTTGTAACAATTGTAACAAATTGTAACAAATGGCCATAATTCACTTCAACGTGGTCCTAGA
>LS860126.1:62718-130962 GCA_900490955.1 Micoletzkya japonica | reverse complement strand
ACCAAACTTACCAGACGGATAGAGCTCATCGTAGGGATTCCAAAAATGCCAATTAGAGTTCTCTAGGACCACGTTGAAGTGAATTATGACCATTTGTTACAATTTGTTACAATTTGTTACAATTGTTACAATTGTTACAATTGTTACAAACATTTCCAAATGTTACAAATTTGGGCCCATGTTTACTCGCTTGACGGTAGAGTCTATAGACTGGTAGATCGATTACCGTCATTCCTAGTCTAGTTTCTAGCTTTTGGTCACTGTTAACGTTTTTTCCGAAGTAGCGGGTTATTCCCCGATTAGACGTTAGATAGATAGTAGGTGTCAAAGATGAAGCACGCCCTTCACAGTCTCCACATGACCACTGTTCCTCCCCTCCAACCGGTTGTTATCCCCTTTCATCGTCCCCTCCTTCTCTTCATTCGTTTCCCCTCCAACTCTCATATCACGAGATCTCTCTTTACTCTTCTTCTGCTTTACTCATCGACAGTAACGAATGTGCTCAAAGGGACGAAATGGAAGGGGGGAGAGAGGAGACGAACGGAGATTAACACTGACGATTACTTGCGGCCGAATCTGAAATGGGTTACGGTAGGGGTACGGTAGGAGAAGGGTTGCGGTAGTTTAGGGGGGGGGGTACTGTATTCACGTGTTCAGTTCCAAAGGGAAGTGCTGAAAGCGTAACGTCATGGCAGAACGAATCTTGATTCGCTTTGTTTGTTTGCCAACTGGTTACAGTACTCGGTTACGGTACTTTGGGTGCGTAGATTAAAATGATGAGCACAGGAAGGGTGTAACCCGCCTCCGACCATCTCTTTATCTCCCTCCTCTTCACACCTCTCACCTAAGTCGTTCCGCCTTGTTCAGCGAAGTGACAAAATCGGGTGAAGGGGCTCGCTTCTCACTGAAATTCAGGGAGAGTTACGGTAGACGTACGGTATTGGTCGACCTCGAAGTATGCCAGAAATATGAATACATTTGAGGAAAGAATGGGTCGAGCAATAGGACAAAGAGAAGAAATGCGGTATTACTAGGGAATAGAGTCGTACAAAGTGAATACTGCCATGCTGTCGTCATCGTCGAAGCCTCGTGCCATCTTCTCCCTGAATCAGGGCGTATTCCACCCGGGACCGGGGGGACGGTTGTTTAGATTACGGTGTTTTTCGGATAGGCGAGGAAATGCGACAACTCGTTTCGCAAGTTGGCTGAATCAGCGCAATAAGGTGCTGTGAAAGTAACTTTTGCAGTAGGTATCTGTGTGACCACGTACCACATATGAGTCACGGAGGGAGTAATATTAAACAAGATTCAGGAGAGGAGGCAAGGGACTGACTTGAAGCTATCTAAGAAGGGCATGCTCCTCTTGCCGTATCTCAACCGTCCAGCTCCATTCAAGGCAGAGGCAAACTCAGACAGATCTCCCGACTTCTTCTCGTATGAAGACGCTCTGAATGAATGCAGTCATATTACAGGTTCCACGGGAGTTGTCCTCAAAAGCGGAACGATTCAATACTTTTGATTGAAATAACAAACTATTCCCGCTGATTACGCTGTCCAATTGACTTCTTACGTGTTACTATGGCAGAAATTAATAGAATCACAAGAAAATTGGAGGCGAAGAGTAGATCAGCGCACGTATTTGCATAGACAGTTCGCAATCATTTGCGTACTGTTTGTCAACTTTCCTGGAACTTGTAATAATCACCAATAATAATGCCTTAATACTATTTTCCCATCACCAAAGCCCTTTTACGCACTTTAGAGCGTGCGAAATGACATTTCAATTTATCTTAGAATAAGGGCAATGCTTCTCTGTGCTGTGAATACTCAATCCCCAAACCATCACTGTCTCGTCATCTTTGTTAGTCGTCTATATGCGTTTCTCTAGTTCCCGTGACTGGGAACTACACGAAATTGCCTATTCACACACCTACAAATACTTCTCACACCATACATTCTAGGGTTCTCACGTTGGCGGCTTCGATTTTCGATAGGGAAACAACCGATTTCACTTTTGAATAAGTGAACAGAAGCTATCCTTGAGATATTTAGTCAAGCCAGCTCTAGAGACCTGTAAGGAATCAACAATATGCAAGACCGGATGGAACTAAATTGACGTTGATTCTTATATTTCTGTGCGTACTTTGATTGCTCCGCCAATTATCTACAAACGAAAGATCCCCCTTTCTAGCCTCGAAGAGGTCCTCTGGATATTTTCACTTGGTACGGATCCGCTTCGTCGCAACAAAGTAATTTAGCTGGCATTCAATGAACTCGACCAATTACTCCGCTCTTACGCTTCTTCCAATTCACTCCAGCAGCGTTATTCCATGACTAATATTCTACTAAATTCAGAATTAGCTTCCCAATTTCGGTCGAATTTCCGCATTTTACGATGCCAATAAAGGTTGTATTGTGCAGTGCTGTGGCTACAGTATGCCTCGGCAGAGAATGGCGCAATTCGTTCCAGGAATCAGGAATACGAAATGAAGAGTAACAAGCGCCAGGCTACTCAGGTTTCACGTAGTCATTCTCTACCACAAGAAACTTCGGTGCTTGGGCGGAATAGTATATCCGAGGCTGCGAGATACGGTACTATTCAAGAACTTTTCCGAGAAAATGTCTTGAAAATATCCTAAGCTGGAGATTACACAGGATAAAGGCCGTTCCTGGGGATATCCCAACGATCAGTAATTCTCCCTATGGATTTCACATCCATCCAGGCTGTCACCTGACAATGAGACGGAAAGAGAACAACAATTTCATCCCCTAAGGGCTTCTCTTGCAGCACTCGAAACCTTCAGTAAGAATACCATCAAACCTAGTCTTCGGATATCTTGACCCAAGCCTATATATCTCTTTTAACACCCCCATTCGGTTAGAGATGCATTAGATTGTAATGCATCCCCCCATAGAAAAGGCATATGAATGAGCCGAGAAATGGAAGCAGAATGTAATAGAGAAGGACGAATCTTCGCAGCTATGCTTCGCTGACTTCCATGTAACACTGAACGAAATTATCCAAGCTTCAAGAGTTATGGGTAAATTTTACACCGGCTGGCTTAGGCAAATTTGAAATTACGTTGACCATTTGGAGTAAAAGAGTATTTGAATTTACCACATGTAGCGTAAAGTTATTTCGCTCAGTGATGTCTACTTGTTTTTGAGAACGCTTATCTCTTCGTCGAAAACAGAATCGAAATACGGGGCTCTAAGTGATGCGATCCCTAAGTATGCCCCGAGGGCACTTACGGTTCAGCCAAAATGGTCTGGATAAGGAGGAAGAGGATGAGGGGAGAGGAGCAGCTCATGGCGGGGGAATGGGATAGACTGACTGGACAAGAGGACCCTCCCTCTCGTACTAACTCGCATGGCTTATGTTTCACTTAATCTCAATACTATTATACTTCCCCCCCCCCCCGGCCGACTATTGTTTTCGCCTAGGGGGATAGCGTATCGAGCAGAGTTATTTTTAATTGAGCCCCGAGGCTATCTTTGAGCCTTCTGCCCTTTGATGTCAAATACTAATATCGTGGATGACTCGATTTCAATGGTTCTGGATATCAAGTGAGAGAAAGTATAAAAGGAAGAATTAGATGAATGAAATCAGCGACGGACTGAGTATAACATAACATTATTG
This sequence comes from Micoletzkya japonica, assembly GCA_900490955.1. Taxonomy (NCBI): domain Eukaryota; kingdom Metazoa; phylum Nematoda; class Chromadorea; order Rhabditida; family Diplogasteridae; genus Micoletzkya; species Micoletzkya japonica. The sequence goes on along the minus strand of LS860126.1, from coordinate 127,322 downwards.
GAAATAATTTTTTCGCGTTTTCCACCTTTTCTTATGTGTGATAATTAAACTGACTCTAATCTAATAATATTCTCCACAAGAATTCCCCACTTACACAGCTAGTTGAACTGCTAGGATGAGTACCGCAGAGAGAGCGAGACTGCCTTGCATTACCTGAGAAGGGAGGTGTGAGAAGTGAGGGGGGATAGGGGGAGGGGGAAAGGAGGATAAGGGGATAGGGGAGTAGATGGTAAGAGGAGTAGGGGTGAATACGGGAGAGACAAGCTGTATGTACCCTCAGGGGGCGGGATTAGCCCGAGGGGAGGTATCTATCCACAACATTCTAGACCTTTGGAAAGCGAAAATGCTAAGACCCTCATCTTTGTGAACTTCTAGTATATCCTAAAGTGGGAGAATGATGTTAGCTATAGCGCGTATCCTGAAGCCCTTCCCTTCCCATTCGTAATCCCTCATTCGTGGTGTGCGGCACACCGATCTACCGTATTAGTAAATGTCGGAATGATGTTTCGCTTTCCAAAGGTCTTGCATTGCGGCAGAACACTATGTATCTAGTCTACTGAATATTGCATATCTCCCTCCGACGACCCCTCCTGAGTATCATAGAACATAATAACATCAGTCGATCGGGAGAGTCTTATCAGTGATTCTCAAGCATGAGAAGGGGTGGTATCTAAGAGGGGAGGAGGGTTTGGGCAGTCTTTAGAGGTGGAGTAGTCAGAAGAGCGGCATGGAGTCTTCCGACGAAGGAAATGTCCGGGTCTGGTAAGACGATTGTTGATTCTGCACAAATTGTAACTTGTGAACCGACGATAACATGTGTTTTGGTACTGACAACAATCATTTGAGACTCTCTAGCTGTATCGTGTTGAACATATTGAATATGTCTCATCAGCGTATGGTTGATCGCTCCTTCAAAATTCGTGTTTGGCACAGCATAAATATTGATGTGGAATGGCACTCGGAAAAGGTTGCGGCAAGCATAGAAAGAGTGGGTGAAATTCCGCCAGCTGAGTAATTCTTGGGATATCCTCGAACTATTGATTAAACTGTTTTTAAGATAGCATTTTTAGGCTGGAGAAGAACCAGGAAGGAGAATATCAGACGAGTCTCCCGTGGACTACGAAGGAATTCGAGACCGAGGAAATGAAGGTATTCAAATGATGTCATATTTTTCTTAAAAGCATATATTGTTAGAAGGAAATATTTGCGTAATCTAAGTGGAGTTTGCCGGGACTTAGGGTGCAGGCTCATTAGACGTACGTAATTGGGATTCTGCTCCGTAGAACGAGTAATGCGACGTGAGGGATGGGGGATTGTCTAGCTTGTTTGGCTGATGGGAGAGACCAATCCGCACTATATTCCTTTGTTGCGACATTGCTCAGCATTAGCTTAACAGGGGTCCCTTTTCTGGCACTAATTACGAGGTTACACGTGATGTGAGAGGAACGTGAAATTTGAGAGGTTTAGCTCTATCTGTGCATAGGTTAAATTGTCTACATCTAATTTACGTAGTCCAGCGAAGAATACATAAAATATGCAAAACCGAGGGATAATTCAGAAACGTCGTCGTCGGAAAGCGAATTGGAACGGACTGTTCGTGTGCGGTCTTATCTGCACTATTCTATTCATGACCATATGTGCCGTCTCCCTCAAGCACTCCTACAGAGAGGTGGGTCGAGGGGCAAATCGAGGGTCATAGGGACATCAATAGACTCGAATATCCTCAACTCCGTCAGTTACTTTGATTCGGAACTCAGCTTTGCACATTCTCGTGAATCGCGATAAAGACCCGATAGGATCCCTGATTCCTTGAAGGGCCCTTCTGAGGACATTGTGATCCCTCAAGAGCGTATTTTAGACATTCCTTCAGTTGCGTCCTTTTCAGAAAACATATGCGTCTATTCCTTCAATAAACTATGTCTACGAATCAGATCGTTCGGATATTCGCAAAATGACATTCGTATTCGCGCGGTCCCTGAAAAGCAATCTAACTTTGTATATAACTTCTCGCCTAATTTAAACAGTGGGGAATGGCGGGAAAAGATGCAAAAGTAGAATTGTAGGTTTTCGACATTGCTCTTTCAGATGAGAGATAGAAACCAGGGGGTTGAAAAGTGCTCAGAGGGGCCCTTTAAGAATGAGATGTCGTTCCACCGAACGAACGTCAGTCTTCCCCGCTCTCTTACTCCCGGTAACATCAGCCTCTACCCCTACTCCGATTCGTACATCGCCCTTACTCAGTACAAGGATTCCTTTATCGTTCTGGTAGGCATACGACTTATTTACAACTGTGAATGGGAAACGAATAGATTTTTTAATCAAACCTCTTCCTAAATTCCCGTTACTTTTTATCCTTTTGGGGAGTCTCATGAAGGAGATCCGTTTTCCGTTCTCTAATGTTTAAACACGTTTAGCCTCCAGACGTACCGTATTTTTACCAAATTGATAAGATCATAAGTATAGCTTAATAGCAACAAGCGTAGGCAGAGCATTAGTCTGCCGTTGGTCGTTTATCTCATTACTCTTCATTCATTCGTCCCGGGTGAAATCCTCTCAATTGCCTATTCCTCACTATCGGAAAGCGAAGTTCATTCCAGACCAACTCGTCGAAACCTTTACTGAGAGTAACGGACGAGGCTGTCTCCGATGGAATCATGAAACCGGTAAATATTATAGCAGCTATGAAGAGTCTGTGATTCGGAGAGACTCATCTCTCCTCGGAGGATGCATTTACTCCTCATTTTTATCGAGGGATAAAATGCTACGCATGTGATGAAGGTGGATTAGAGCATTAGCGAGGGTGGATATGGAATGTAATAGGATGGAGATAAGTGAGAATGGATGATATTCAGGTAACGAAAGATGTCTTCTGTACGCGAACCGCGTGTTACTCCGCTAATGGAGGTAGGCCTGGCTTGGAGAGATTTCGAGACGATGAGTGAACCGTCGCCATCCCATTGCTAATGCGAATTGGCGAGGGTGGAAGGAGGAAGTTATGCGAGGATATTTTGAACGAGCTGTGTATTCGCACACTCATTCCTCTCATATCATTCCAGTCTTTCGAATTCCTGAGAATACACGAACTTTGCAAAGGCCACCGCTGCAATTACTCCCATGTCATTTGGAGAGATATGACAGGCAGGAAACGTCGAATGCGACATATTATAGTTAGATATACAGAAATCTTCGCAGCCTGCGTTATTTTCAGGCGAACCGACAAAGATAGACACAGCATACCAAAATAGATAGTGGATTTCTCAAGCTCAAAGAGCATTTTGGAATGGCGCGGGAAATGTACACCACCGAAAGATCCATTGCTGTTCTCGATAAGAAATCCACGGTATTATTGTATGGCTAAATACATTACATGCCATTACAGGTATCTATGAGCAAAGAGATACAGTACCCCTTGCAGGCGACCCCTCTACCCTCTCCCCCATCCACCTCCCTCGGGGAATGTCCGTCCATCTCACGTATCCCTGTGTCTCTCTCAACTCTGACTCCTGTCGTCTTATCCTTAGAAGGGGCGACGATCTCTACGTTGCATTTATGAGGAAGGAATACAGGACGAAGGTGGTTACGGTACAAGTGTGGGGACGACTGCGAATTGAACCCGCCGACTCGCTCAAGGTTCGAAGAGATCAAAGACCAAAGACCAAAGACCAAAGATCAAGGACCAAAGATCAAAGAGCAATGCAGGCCTTCTACTGGGGTCCGTCCGAGGTGGACTCTCGGGTGGTTCTCCTGGAAGAGGGTTCGATCTCCGTGTGTCCCCTCGCCCTCGTCTCCACCACTACCACTGATTACTTCGCTCTTGCAAAGAGTTCCTGTCATTCGGTCCGTGTCCCTTATCAGACACTGTACAACGGCGGAATGTGACGTTCCCGATAAGGAGAAGCTTCGTTCCAATGTATACGTGGAACGAGATAACGAGACCACAAATAGGACTACATATCTACAGTATCCGCGTTCAGAAAATCATCGATAACGTGAGGGAAGAGGCGCAAGTGGACATTCTTATGCTGAAGAGGGGATACTATGCAGTGGCTGTGAAGGCGAAGGAGGGAACACTGACGAAGTGGGCAACGGCTGTCTATATAAGCTGGCAATGAGAGATGAAGCTGCCGTAACTTTTTCGGAAAGATTCCGCATCTGACGATACATCTGCAATCTACTCCCAAACACTTTACGGAATATTCCGCAACTGTTCACGGAATTTTCCCGCTGTATCGTTCAGTCCGGAATATTTCCGAAAAAAGTTACTTTTCTTAGAGTAATAGTATGAAGACTGAAAATATCTATCTAACGGTAGTTGTTAACTCGAATGAGCTCCACGGGGATATTGTTTCTGTGTGTGGCCTCAACTCCTTGTGAAGTTTGTTATGAGAAGCGAACGGAGTAGTGCACTACCTAGACAAGAAAAATTCTCCTAGTATTTATTCCGTCGATTTGAGAGTGAAGTTCTTCGTGATCGGGGGTGGCGAGGGAGTGCAGCACAAGTCGGAGTGGTCGATCGACGTGCATCCCCCTTCCATCTCGGTCATTCGGGGACAAGTGTCAGCCTTCCAAGTCTGCCATCTCCACCGTACACATCTCATGTGTCTCGTGCCCCACTGAACACTCTGACTGATTAGACTGTTCCGTCAGTAAACACTCTTTCCTCTCGTCTATCACTTTTCCTGCTCCAGCTTTGAAAGTATGAAACGGAATTAAAACTCGTATTGTATCATTCCAAAGTGACGTGCACTAGTCGACTAGCTAGTCGAGGCCTTATCTATTGTCATACTTTATCTGTACATCGCAGACTACAGTATCACCCTAGTTAAAGCTTCTCCAACCATTCCTTCACCATACTCAACGATTCTTCGTGAACTTGACGTGCATTTCTACACAATTTGTTCTTCTTGTTCACTTCGTAGTCACTGGAAATAAAGATCGCATTTAAATGTTCTCTTGTGGTGAAAGAGTTATCAATTTCCATATATTATCCACTAGCTGTATTTTAGGCACATATCTAGCGAGACGCTAAAACATAAAATTTTCATACCCCCATAAGGTCTCATATTGAAAAAAGGATGCTAACCTGTAATATTCTCCGTTTTCTAGCGAAGAAAGTGGAGCGAGGCTGAAATGGTAAAGTAAGAGGAGATCAACATGAACTAAGAATGAGAGATATATCTAACGACAGTCCACGATAGATAAATAGACGGATCCCTTCAATATATTATACCTCAACATGAGTGGAGTCTGAGCCCCTTCCTTCGGTGATTTCATGAAGAATTCGAGAATCGGGGAGAAATAGTTCTGTGCGAACTGCAGGGGAGTGTCCTGTAATTCGGCATTCCAAGAGTTTAAAAAAGGAAATTCGAATTCTTTCTAATGCCTATCTACTCATGGTTGAGCGAAAACCTTCCGTCAGTTGTCAACATTCTTATTGACGGCGAGACAACAAAAAGGTATGAAGAGAGTGTAGACAAAGTAGGAATTAATTTGCTGGCGAAAATGTTTGGTCCGTCATATAATATTGCCGATAGCATCGCATTTCCTACCGCAAGAATATTGGTGTTCACAACACCCGGATTGCAACTGTAAGCGTTGAGGCCTTCTTCTGCGAGGATTTGGGAGTGACACACCTGCAATGATCATTGCCATTATAGCTCCTGAATCGAGTCCGACCACCAAATTTCCGTGGTTATGTTTCATGAAAGACAGGAAGCAATTGTCTCTCTTTTATAACCGATAACTGAAACCTAACCTCGAAAAAACGGACTAATTCGATTAAATGGTTGCGCTTCAGGAGGTCTAATTGCCATCAGCTAACAATATTCAAAAAGAGGGGGAAAGTGATGCACTTATGCGTGTTCAACTTTTTACTGTCTAGCTTCTTAGGACTCTTATGACAGACACTAAATACAGCATAAATACCTCTGCTAGTTTGGCTCTGCAATATTGTTTGTAAGTAGAGGAAAGAGGAGATGCGATGGAAGAGGTGGTTGCTTGTTGTTGGAGGAGCGAGGAGACGTATACCACCCGACCGAAGGTGACGGAGAGACGACGGAGGGCCTCGATGAACAGGAAGTGACCGAGGTAGTTAGACTGCAATTATGCTTGGGCATAATCTTCCGTCAGTCGTCTCATTCCTATTCCAGGTGAGAGATCGAAGTGGCATGGGGACGAAGTAGGAATGCATTTACTGACGGAACATTCACGTCGACAGTGGTATCTATGTTTATATCTTGCCGCTGATTTTGTGAAACTATTGATGATCCGCGAGGGAATACTTTGTTCAGATGTGGAGCCAACGCAACTCTGAGTTCTTCGCTCTCAGACACCCAATGTGCACCCTTCATTGCCTATTCCTCTTCGTTCCCCTCTAACATAACGACAAACAAAGAACCCGGCTGGGATATGTTTCACCTGCAGTATGTACTCGCAGCCGTCACTTGACGTTCCCTTTGTCCGAAGTCCGCCGGCATTGTTCACGACGACGTCAATCTTCGGATATTCTCAAGTGTATCTTCTCTATACCTACTTATATCTATTACTCCATAAAGTTGATTTGATGAAAAAGGAAAACTGATCCATCTATCCCCCGATACTATCAAGAAATTAACGTACTCTTAGCTATTAGCTTCGCGAAATCTACGATCGTTTGAAAGTCCATGAGATCCATATGTTCTATGGAGATTCGAGAGACATCGAGGCCTTTCTGAAGGAAGAACCTTGCAAGATCTCACGAGAATTATTACAATATCTATGAGACTGCAAACAGAAGAAGAGGAAGAAGACAATCCCCGTTTTCCCAACGCCAACTAACCTACAATAGGTAGATTATCGTAACCTACCGTACCTCTTTGAGTAGGTTGCATGCATTATTAGCCCTTTCCATACTCCGACATGCCATGATCACGCTCGCTCCCCGCGCAACGAGTTCCTCCGTTAGAGCAAGTCCGATTCCCGAATTCGCACCTGTAAGTCTCTCCTCTACTTACATAAAGTACCCACCCATCTAAATGGGTATTTAAAAGGAGGCGGATGTTTGGACTACGATTTCGTTGCATCTCACGGCCTCGTGTTCTATGAAACATAGTTTACTGAGTGCCCGAATTCTGGGCTACGGAATGCTTCCGAAAGGGGAGGAAAATTGGTCCACTTTTTCCGCCTAGTGAGCATAACGAAAGCGATGTTTCATCTTTTCCTTCATAAAGACGCCGTCATGCCTTCCGGTATCCCCTCACAGACTCTTTTGACCTTTTCCCTTCTCTCCGTTTTTCTCCCCCTCCCCCTTCTCTTCTCTCCTCTTCTCCCTTCCGTTCTGCCTTCTTCCCCCCCCCCACATCATCCATTGCATTCTGATTGTGAGCAGAACAGATACAACTCTGTTTCCGGATCTTTTGTCGAGATCGAGATTTACCGGAAGATAATCCATAAAATAAGATAATATTGGTTGGAAGTAGGTGAAGCCCTCACCGGTGACGATACATGTGAGTCCTTGAGCAGAGTAAGTGCACGGTCTGATGGTTCCCTTCACTAGTCTCCTGAGAGAAGAGATGGCAGTACGAGATAGAAGGGAAGGACTGTTGTTAGTGCAAGATCCCACTCTTCGATAGGCACTTGTTCAACTTTTTTTCCTTGCGGAAAACTCGCTACGGCACGAAGAGAGTAAGTGCATGCTGAGATTGTGAGAGCTTTGGCACCAAAATTTGAGACTACAAACCTAGTTATGGGCATTCTTATGCTGAGGTGCCAGGCGGAGATGATCACTAGACTATCAGCAAATGCTTTGTTGCAAAGGCTGGGGTTTGGATAATGGCAAGTTGAGATGCGACTATCGACCCCCGTTATCAATCATTGTTGACATGATCAAAGTGAACTGTGACTCTCTCTCTCTGTTTCTCTCACGATATAGATCACATTGCAGTGTAGCGTGAGGTGGGAAAGCATAGAGAGCGAATATAAAAGGGGGAGACTGACCGAAGGAGGTAGAGAATGAAGGAGAGCAGAAGGATGAGGAGAAGGAGTTCGAAGAGCATACTGAAATGGGTGAGAGGGTGAGAAAAAGCGAAGAGAGACTGGTAAGAGGTAAGAGGGAGGGAGAGGGTTGGGAGGGAAGGCGGAAGAAACCATCGCTTCTTTCTATACCATGTCCTTTCGGTCACCATCTCAGCTCCTTCCCTTTTTCTCTCCTCTCCTCTTATCGGTCGATTGATTTGTACGGCATAACATAGAAGGAAGAATGAACAGAAGAAAAAAGACGTCGCTGTATAATGTCACCACTCATGTGCTTAGTGATTCCTAGTTAGGAATGTCTAGAGAAGGTTGATTTGGAGAGGATGATTGCATGAAAACACGGCGTTCTAATAGTACAATAGTATTGCTTAACAGGTCAAGAGGAGTGCTTGGCACACTTGTACCTGTTTTTATATTGTATATACCTTTTGTACATGTTTTGCATGTTGTGTATACCTATATATGAGGTCGAGATAAGATACGATTAAAGACATGCAGCTAAACATAAAAAGTAATACCTCAGTGAATCATTCACAACGGGTCGACCGCTTCATCTGGATATATCTACAGAATAAATATAAAAAGGCGATCTTCAAGCATAATTTAGATTCATTGGTTCGTCTGTTTACTGTGAAACCATCTTCCCGAATCCCACATTCTTAATTCATCCCCTCAACAAGAGAACGGAAAATGAGAACGAGAACGGAAAATGAGAACGAAACCATTCAAATATGAAAATGGCACATGACAAAAGCAGAGACGAAGAAAGCACAAAGCCAATGGCAGGCTACAAATAACGTGGAGATATATGTACATGTGAGGAGGTCACAAATGTGTTCCAAAATTGGCATTAGGCACGGGTACAGCAATAAACCCTTCACAGTTTTCGCATTTCAACCTTTGCTCCAGACCGTGTACTCTCTTTCAGTCTCACTATCTAGGCAGTCCTTATCCGGATTCACAGAAGAAGGGTTTCATGAGTAGCATGACTTAATCTGAGGATGACATGTTCCCTTCTGAAATATGCATGACCTGCGTGAACTTCCATCCCATTCCAATCCCTGCAATCGTTCCAATGCAATATATATCCTCTCTCCTTCCGTAAACCCCCGTCCCCTTCGTCGCTTCGTCAATGACTTTGAGAAAACGACCAAATTAAGGTTTCTCGCGTGCGCTGTGTCTCCGCTGTCATCAGATCTTCGTCGTGTGTCTAGCCCTTCTCCCGCATCCCCCCTATTCCCCCCTTCACCCCTCCCCCCCATCCCCCCTTCACCCCTCCCCCCATCTATCCAACTGGAATCAGGGGAGGGACTAAGGGGCTGGCTTCGTTTCTTCGTCCACTCTCTCAAGTAATCCCATTCTCGACTCCTCTCCCCCCCCCCGTCCCTTCTCTTCTTTATTCATCTTTCGTCAGCTGCATTAATTAATTGTCTCCAATGTGTCTTGCCTTGCCCTTCCTCACTGCTCCCCCCTCCCCCTTTTCCTTCCCTTGCATAAGTCAGTCTCAATATCTCAGATGACTCTTCTCCCTCTTCTTCTTCTTCTCTCCTTCGTCTCCTCTTCTACTGCACTCTACTCGAGGTTCGGCTCGCAATTTCCTGCTCGGTAAGTTGGTTATGTACCTACGTGTAGGTATGTACTTCTTACTGTACGATTACGGTACCTTGTGGAATAGCACGCTATAGCGAAAGAAAGCACGCGTACTATAATAATGACATTGGTCGAGACCTTTCCGGAAAGACCAAAACTATGAGTCTCTAGTCTAATAGAGAGTGTAGCTAATGATTGGGGTAAACAGGAAAGAGTTCATTGTCCTTCCTGTCATTATTCGACCTCTTATCGCATCGTCTTCAGATCGATGGAGGAGAACACAATCAACAGGGATATTCTAGAGGGCAAGCCACTGCAGTTCCACGGGCGGTTTCGGTAAGCAAGAGGCGAGGGGTGCGAGGGGTTCCGAGAAGGACGGGACAATAGGCTAGATTCAGCCGAGCTCCCCGTTGAAGTATCTAGCTACGCATATAAGACCCGGTGAACTAAAATGTCAGTATTGTATCTTGGCACAGAAGCAAAATGCCAAGATTCCACCTGGGTTCTTGGCATTTTGCTTCTGTGCCAAGAACCATTCTTAATTTTTAGTTCTCCGGGTCTTATATGTCTTTGACCTTGATGTTACTCACAATCAAGTATACCAGCCAATCGCTGCTTATCTCACAGCCGTATCACTTTCGCGACTGAACTCCCCGCCGTCCGTCGAATGCAATTACATTCCAGAAGCGGGCACAAGGACGTGTTGTCGCGATTTCTGAATGGAGCCGTCTGATTGGATGAAGGGATCGAGAGTTGAAGAAGAAGAAGAAGAGAGGAGAAGAATGAGAGAAGATGAGCCGATAAACGCTTTGAGTAGTAGTGCATAGAGTGGTTTGTCGCGAGTCTGGCTAAGTGAATGGGTGTCCCTATCGCCCCCTTTATCTCTCCCCCCCCCCCCCCTCTCACTGAGTGCTTCTCCCTCCCTCTCCTTTCCTCCCTATCTATCTCCTAGTTAATCGACCGCGACCAAATGCAGTTAGTGTTCGTGTGTCTTACGGAAAACCGACCCTCTACAAGCTCATTATTCCTACTTTATGCAGCTTTGTGAATCACACATCTTCTCACTCCTACATACATACGTTGCAAAAACGACTCGTTCCCACTACTCGTTAGTTCGGTTACTCAAGAGTATCTTGTTGTGAGAAGGCATAAACTATGTCTCTGCGAGCTATCCATACATCATCTTAGCTCCTCTCAAGGTTTTCCTGAATGTGGGTGTTGGCTGTAGTGGAGGACTCTCACGAACACCTAGTAGACAACATTGCGTGTTCATTTGAATAAGCATGCGGCATACATCGAGACTCGCGGCCAAAGTACAGTTGATGGAAGGGGTTGTTTGTGATTTCGAGTTTGGAGGGAAGACAAGGAGGGGAAGAGGGAAGGGGAAGATAAGGAAGGGGAGTCAGTGGGAGTCTCGTAGTCACTCAATGCGGCTGCTTCTCCTATCGGCCTTTGTGGCCCTTGTGGCTGCACGATATGTAAGAACCTTGCCATCTACGAGAGACTAGGGATGTCCTAGTGGTATCTAGGATACTGTTTGGACTCTTGCACTTATAGAAGTATTGATTGATTCATAGGTCGACGATGAGTTTCGTCGAGATCGAAGGGACACACAAATTCACGATTGGCTCACGGCCGAGCAGGTGGGGAGAGATCAAAGATCAATCTCATAAATGGATGCAGAAGGAAGAGATCGGCAAGCTCAAGATGTCGGCGAGTGCAGAGGATCTAAAGAAGAGGATCATTGAGCTGTACAAGGCGTTGCCTGAGGACAAGAAGAAGGAGTGGAATCCGAAGTACAAGGAGGAATGCGTCAAGTGGGTTAAGGAGGTAAGAGGAGAGATAGGGATAGGAAGATGAATGCGATTGAGACTTCCACTGACGAGGAGAAGGAGAACTACAAGAAGTGGAAGGCTGAGGGGAAGTTCGATGAGATCAAGGCACAGTACAACAAAATCAAGGGAAGACTCGCCGAGGACAAGAAGAAGGAGGTGAGACTACGGTAGATGCGTGAAGCATACTTTGGACCTTGAGGTCGAGCTGTGGGAAGACGAGTGCTGGGCTCTGTGGAAGGATGAGTTCCCCAATGCTTCCAGGTATGTATTTCATCTCATCTCATTAACTATCTAACTGCATCAGAAACCGTCGATCGATGGCTGATCTCATCGAGAAACACCTCTCCTTCCTCGCTCCTGAACAGAAGAAGGAACTGGAAGAGATGAAGGCCGCGGGAAAGACCGACAGCGAAGTGAAGGAGAAGTGAGACAAATTGCCGATAGCTGAAAGATTAGAGGAGATGACCAAGTAGCCAAGTACTTCATTAAGGGTTGTCGAGTTCACGATGGCCTACTGGAAGGAACAGGGAATCGAGACGTCGAGCAAGGACTTCCTCACATCCTGCTACAGCTGGATCAAGGACGTTACCAGCCCCGAAGAGGTCGGGATCTTTGTTATTAGTCGGAGTGCTCCGATTCGTAGTCGACCACATCTAGAATGGTCCATTGGCGCCGTAATCATTGCTATGGCGTGACTGCAATCTGTCAACAGGAAAGTGTTGGCCATTGGGTCTGTGCTTATCGACTAAACGACAGATAAGAGTGGAAGTGAGGGGTGAAAGGCACGGAATCGGAGAGTTACAGTGACAGATACTCGATTGACTGCAGGAACTAGCTCTGAGCATTAGTTGTCATTTCAGTACGAGGCATTCGAGAAGTTGCATCACACTGATCACGAAGCGTGCAGGGTCAAGGTACGATGGGAGCAAGGCTTGGAAATGATGATTGGGTTGAGGTTCGCGAGTTCCTCGCGAGACTTTCTGTTGACAAGCAAGAGAAGATCAAGAAGAGTCTTCCCCTGTGCGATGCTGTCTGGTACAAACAACACAAGGAGGAACACGGTGGACACGACCACTCGCACCACCATCACAAGGCAAGTCTAAGTGGAGGATCAATGAGCAATCGGATATTCAGAGGTTCGTGAAGCGTCATCTCAACACGATGCACATCGACCAATACCTCCATTGGCTCAATGCAGACCAGAAGAAGACGGTGAGATAAAAGGGAATAGATAAATAGCGAGAGATAGTTGATGACTGTGATCACTTTGAGGTCGACGATCTGGAAGCAGCCGGCACTCCCTATGAACAGATCATAGAAAAGGTCAAGGGCTTCTACGGAGAACTCGCCGATGACAAGAGGAAGGAAGTGAAGGAAGACTTCAAGGTGCGAGCGAAACAACAACTGAACGAAGAGACTATTGCAGCTCCGTTGCTCGTCGTGGGTCAAGGATGTGGCCAGTCCCGAGGAGTTCGAGAGCATCAAGACTCTCGCCAAGGACGGAAGCCATGACCAACTCAAGGAGAAGCTGAAGGTATTCAAGGACATGTTTAGCTGCTTCACGATAGCTTTGCAGGTGCAATACGAGAAGCTCGATGAGGAGAGGAAGCACGAAGTTGACCACATTCAGGACATCTGTTTGTCTGCCTGGTCCAAGAAGGTTGGACAATACTCACGATATAAAGATACGATCTCTTTTAGGACCGCTTCCGTCGTGAGGAACCCGAATCTGCCGATTCGCTCAAGGAGAAGTTCCTCGCTCCTTGGCTCACCGATGCACAGAAGGCGGAGATGAAGGGGCTGGAGAAGGAGGCTCTGCATGAGAAGATCCTCGAGTGGTTCGATGCGACCACTGGAGAGACGAGGACACTCGCTACTGAGAAACTGCAGCACGGATGCAAGCACATCATTCGAAAGCTCGTTGGAGAAGCCGCGGCTGATGAGTTCAAGAAGATGAAGGAAGCGGGAGAATCGAACGAGAAGATCGGAGAGAAGGTTATGGAGGCCATTGGAAAGATCACCGATGCAGAGAAGAAGGCTAAGGCTACGAAGGTTGCTGAGGGATGCAAGAAGGTGTTCGGAGTATCGAGGAGAAGACGAGACCACCATCATGGACACGGACCCGAAGAGTTCTTCAGTTGGTTGAGCGAGGAAGAGAAGAAAGAGGTCGAGGGACTCAAGGACAACAAGGAAGCACTCTACGCTAAGCTTATGGAGATCTGGGAAAAGTCGACGGGAGACAAGAAGAAGCAGGGAACGGAGAAGCTGAAGCATGGATGCAAGAAGCACTTCAAGATGACTTTTGGAGAGGACAAGGCCAAGACTATCAAGGAGATGAAGGAGGCGGGGAAGAGTGTGGAGGAGATCGGAAAGACCGTCGACGGATACATCGATGCTCTTGATACCGAGGACAAGAAGGTGAAGGCAAGGAAGGAGTTGGCTGCGTGCAAGAAGGTCTTCGAAGCGCCTGCTCGATTCCGTAGAGACCACCACGAGGGACACGAACACCCCCCTGAGGAGATCGTCGAGAAGTTCCTCTCGTGGCTGACTCCTGAAGAGAAGGCTGAAGTGAAGACTCTCCTAGAGGCTAAGCAGAAGGACAAGGTAGAAGAGAAGGTTATGGAGTACTACTCGAAGACGGAGGGAGACGCGAAGACAGAGGCTACAGAGAAACTGAAGCAGGGATGCAGACACTTCATCAAGCCTCTTATCGGAGAGGCCGCCGCTGCTGAGATGAAGAAGGGCTTCGAAGCGGGAGAGTCCACGGCTGCCATGAGTGAGAAGCTCAAGGGATTCATCGACCAGATTCCCGATGCTGAGAAGAAGGCCAAGGCGGAGAAGATCTATGCTGGGTGCAAGAAGATCTACGGAGTCGCGAGACTGAGAAGAGACAGCAAGGATGAGAAGTACAAGGAGTTCCTCACTTGGCTGACGGCTGAGCAGCACGAAGAGGTGAAGGGACTGGCTAGCAAGGGAGACAAGGAAGGAGCACACAAGAAGGTCCTCGAGTACTTTGAGAAGACTGAGGGAGACGAGAAGAAGGTGGCTGCTGAGAAGCTGAAGGGAGCCTGTCGAATGTTCTTCACTGACATTCTCGGAGAAGAGAAGGCGGCTGAGATCAAGAAGATGAAGGAAAGCGGAACGAATGTCGATGAAATCGAAAAGAAGATTGGAGAGCTCGTGGAGGGACTACCCGAAGGCGATGCTAAGAAGCACGGAAAGAACGCCCTTGAAGGATGCAAGAAGGTGTACTCGGTATCGAGGAGAAGAAGGGACCATCATCATGGACACGGACTGGAGGATATGACCAGTTGGTTGAGTGACGAAGAGAAGAAGGAAGTAGAGGCACTCAAGGGAGACAGGGAAGCCATGTACGGGAAGGTCATGCAGTTCTGGGAGAAGGCGACGGGAGACAAGAAGAAGGACGGAACGGAGAAGCTGAAGAACGGGTGCAAAAAGCACTTCACTCATCTCTTCGGAGAGGACAAGGCCAACGAGGTGAAGGCAATGAAGGAGAGTGGAAAGACCGTGGAGGAGATCGGAAAGGCCGTCGAAGGATTCATAGCTGGTCTCGACTCAGACGAGAAGAAGACTAAGGCGAAGAAGTCGATGGAGGCATGCAAGAAGGTCTTCGATGCACCCGCTCGATTCCGTAGAGACCACCATGAACACACCCCGGAGGAGATCCACAAGGAGTTCCTCTCGTGGCTCACTCCCGATCAGACCGCCTCGCTCAAGCCCCTCTTCGAGGCTAAGGAGAAGGACAAGATCCATGAGAAGGTCCTCGAATTCTTCGAGAAGGCTGAGGGAGACGTCAAGACGAAGGCTGCTGAGCAATTGAAGAACGGATGCAAACACTTCATCAAGCCTCTTATCGGAGAGGCGGCTGCGGCCGAAATGAAGAAGGCAGTCGAGGCTGGACAGTCTCCGGCTGCGTTGAGTGAAAAGCTCAAGGAGTTCATCGCTCAGATCTCCGATGCGGAGAAGAAGGCGAAGGCAGAGAAGATGCATGCTGGATGCGCTAAGATCTACGGAGTTCCCGCACGATTCCGTCGTGATCACCACGAGCACAGTCCCGATGAGATTCTCGAACGATTCCTTCCGTGGCTGACTGATGAACAGAAGACGGAGGTGAAGGGACTCCTCGAGGCGAAGGAACGAGGAAAGGTTCAAGAGAAGGTGATGGAGTACTACTCGAAGACGGAGGGAGACGTCAAGACACAGGCTACGGAGAAGCTGAAGCACGGATGCAGACACTTCATGAAGCACCTGATTGGAGACGACGCGGCGGCCGAGATGAAGAAGGCATTCGAGGGAGGAGAGACCCCCGCTGCTCTGTCGACGAAACTGGAGAAGTTCATCTCGGAGATCAGCGACGCCGAGAAGAAGGCCAAGGCTGAGAAGCTGCATGCCGGATGCAAGAAGGTCTACGGAGTGAGCAGGAAGAGAAGATCCGACCCCTACGAAGAGTACAAGCAGTTCTTCTCCTGGTTGACTCCCGAACAAGCGGCCGAACTGAAGACTCTTCGAGAGAAGGGCGATGAGGAGGCGACCGATGCAAAGCTGAAGACTTTCATCGAGGCTCTGCCTGCTGACAAGAAGCCCGAGGTGTACGAGAAGCTGAAGGGAGCCTGCAAGCACTACGCGATGAAGACTTTCGGAGAGGCGAAGACCAACGAGTTGAAGACGATGAAGGAAGGAGGAGCGGCTGTCGACGCGATTGCAGCGAAGGTCAACGGATGGGTCGAGGAACTGACCGATGAGAAGGAGAAGAAGACTGCGAAGAAGGCCGTCGAGAAGTGCCAGAAGCTGTTCGTCCCGAAGAGAATGAGACGAGAGGAACACAAGCACACGCTAGCGGAGGCATTCAAGTAAGTCTGGTAGGGGTAGGGAGGAGAAGTGGGTGGGAATGGCTGATCTACCCTTGCTCTACATTTACACTCAGCGAAATTTCACCGCCATACAGCACCTAGTGAATCATTCACCACACAAATTTCACCAGCCCGCTGGTGAATTGTTCCCCATTCACCACCGGGCTGGTGAAATTTGTGTGGTGAATGATTCACTAGGTGCTGTACGGCGGTGAAATTTGGCTGAGTGTAGTACCCACCATTCAGGGAGTACCTCAGCTGGCTGTCGGACGACCAGAAGATGGAGATCAAGGCCATGGACGAGAACGGAGCTGAGGACAAGATCCACTCGAAGGTCATCGAGTACTACAAGGTAAGGAGGGGAGGGGACGGAGGAGAGCAGTCCATGTTGAGGAACTCACCGGAGCTGACAAGACGACTGCTGGCGAGAAGCTGAAGGAGGGATGCAAGCACTATCTGAAGAGTCTGCTGACGGAGGAACAGGCGACGACGCTGAAGAAGTTGGGAGAGGCGGGAACGAGTCACGAGGAGATTTCCAAGAAGTTGGCTGTGTACATCGAGGGAATGACGGACAAGGCGAAGCAGGACAAGGCCAAGGGACTGGCTGAGGGGTGCAAGTGAGTTCGGGAGAGGGAATCGATATATTGCGCGTCTTTTGCTTATCTGTGTTATCCTGATGGTATTCTCCTACCGACAACTATGAATCTCTGTTAAGGGTCGTATACGGCGTTGCCTCTCGCAGACGAAGGGAACTCGATCTGTTCGTGATGGACACGGATGTGGAGAAGGACTACGGGGAAATGGTGAGGAATTGGTGAGGAAGGTCGTCTATATGTGTAAAGAAGGGCTTCGAAGGGGGTTGCAGGAGTGGGGTAGATTGTTTCCCTGACAGATCGAGTTTGACGACGAGCCTCTTCCTGTCTACGTGGGGGATCGCGAACCAACCTACGACGAGTATTGATCCACCATTGACCTCTTAATATCTGTGCTATTCACTATTTATTACCCATATCATCTCATTGTACATGGAATAAAGCTCACGTAACGCGCCCCCTACACACAGTGCATACAGAAAGAGTAACCTAGTAAGGGACGGAGAGACTGGGTCGGTTGACGAAGCTGTGAGTTCAGGAAGAACGAGTCGGAAGGGAAGATGAGTCTTCCTCGGTCGAGAGGGAGAAAGAGTGGGACCGGGATCGATGGGAGAGGAACTTGCTCAAGGTGCAATCGATCACTGTCCGCCACTCGTGATAGCTGTGTTCCGGTGTTATTTTGATCTCTTATCTAACATCGAAATTCATCGAGCTCTACCAATACGCAACGGAGCTCAACTTTCACTTGTTGAGCGTTGATCGAGATGGTTGCCATAACTGGCCATTAGATGTGTTCAGAAGGAGTGGTTCAAGACATTAGAGGACAGTGACGATTCATCAGCGCTAGACGTTGTTCGATCCCGGTAACTTACCGCTGACCATAGTTTACGTCGACTCTGGGTTCAGACAGAAGCGCAACTTCCATCACTACATGGAATGGATGACGGAAGCTCAGAAGGAGGAGATCAAGCATCTTCAAGTATAACGGGTTTATCTACTGAGACAAAGACGGTTTGGCTGCAGGGAGACAGTATGAAGATGTACCAGAAGATCTTCGACTACTTTGACAGTCTGAAGGGACAGCAGCGTGAGAAGGCTAAGATACAACTCAGAGGTAAGACTACATAAATAAGGGATATTGTTAACGGAAAGAGGAAAGAAGATAAGCATTGCTCATAAGGTGCCTGTCGCCATTTCCTCCGAGCTGCGCTTGGAGAAGAACAGGAATTGAAGTTGAGGACGATGAGAGAGGCCGGAAGAAGTTGGAAGGAGGTCGAAGCGACGATTGATGCTATGGTCAGTGAAGATTAGAGTTCCATATGAGAGTTCTTTTGATGCCTATGTTTCACACATCATTCATAATCGCGACTCATCTTGTCACCAAAAGCAAAGCAACATATTGGCCAAAAGAACGCTCATCTACATCTCTAGTGAAGATACAATCGACTTAGTCTCACTAGTTGAGTAGTCTGGACGGTCGATGAGCTGAACGTATCAGGTGGAGCAAATCGAGCAACCCGGCATGAAGAGCCGCGCCAAGGCTGCCACTGACCAGTGCAAGCGTGTCTGGGAATAAGTGTCTTCCGCCATGGTCATCTAACATAATCTGAGTTATCCATGTATTCTCTCGAACATTCTGTCTATTCGCGTCCCTGTATTCACTATGTTCCGCGTTTACAGTTTACACTTCCCGTAGCGATAAACTCACTGTGTAAATCATCAGTCCCCAACCATTCCAATGTGGCCCCTGCTCTTTCTTCATCTATCCTTGGTGTCTGCGGTAAGTCCAGTACTCTCCTATTCATTGATCTATCGTTGTAGGCCCCTCGAGTCAAGTCGATCCAAGATGAGGAAGGTAACACTCTTATGTAAGCATCGTAGACCTCCATCATAGGATACATAGCCGAGCACGACCACCGAACCCCGGAAGAGATGAAAGCGATCAATGCTGTTATCTACCCTGAGTCCCCTCCCGAACCTCTCGGCGCAGACCATCTCAAGTGGATGACAGCGAGACATGTATATGGCCAGAGAAGAGGTTCCTCCCGAACGTGTCCTTGTAGAAGTTCATAGTGAAGAAAGCCGTGGACGGCGGTGCGAATGTGTGGGAGGAACTGCAGAAGGTAGCGGATCTCTTCTACGAACAACACACGAGGAGACGAGCCCAATCACAAAAGCTAGTACCCTAACCCTTCTTCGCCTTCAACTCCTCATTCAGACCCCTCGAAGAGTACTGTCAGACGAATCTACGCAGACTCATGGGGGAAGAGACTGTAGAACGCTTGTTCTCGCTACACAAGGAATCGGCGACTCCAGACCACATGGAAACCGCTCTGGCGAATGCTGTAGGAGACTTGGTCGAGGACGAAGCAAGAAACGAAGCAGGTTAGGGGATTACTGTAGGAGGGTACTGTATCTACTTCAGTGCTGTACGTCCAATTCTGTAAGAAGATCTACAGAATCGTCACCATTGAGCCGAATCAGCTAATGGCCTGGTTGAGTGATGATCAGGTTAGTCTCGTGCGTGGGAATAGCTGAGGGAACTGTTGAGAGGGCCCAACTGCAACTTCTCATAATCGATGGACTCGTGAAGGACGACGACATCTACGAACAAGTCTTCCACTTCTACAACCAGTCCAATGACAAGGTTATATGACGCATTTTCTGAGAGACTCGAGCAGCATTCACATGGGCTTGGTACAAGGAATTTTATTTTTAAATCGATTGAAGTGAACTTTTTCTGGACCAGAATTTCATACTGAATCCAATGGTACCAATTGCTAAGGTGAGAAAAAATCGTTTTAATTTATATGAGCTCAAACTCGAAAATGGATTTAGTTTTGACCCAATCGCAGGGGAACAGCTGTAACTCATTTCTGTGGCGAAATAACTGCATATGTAGTTGTTCAGCTTTTCCGAATCAGCAGAATCTTGCGCATCTTTCTGGTCGGACAGATTTTTGATATAAATGCATAATTCTTTCTTTTTGTGCAAAAATTAGAAAACCGGCCTCCTCACTTCTTCGATTTTCGTTCAAAAGCTATCTGCTGCTAAATCCGGATCTTGAGCGAAACCCGGTAAAGTCGGAGTGTCGGTTTTTTTATTTTAGCATAAAAAGCGAGATATTTCGAATCGCATAAAAATCGGTCTGACCAGAAAGATGTGCAAGGTTACGCTGATTCGGAAAAGTTAATAATGTTTTCAACACCGAAGAAGTAAAGAGGACGGGTCGAGCCAATTTTTTAAAAATTTTTTGGGACCTGTTAATTTATTTGGGACCCTTCAACTTTTTCGGGGCCCGTTAATTTTTTGGGGACCCGTTAACTAGAACAGAGCCGAAATTTTTTGCCATACGCGAAGAGAATGAGAAGAGTTGCGGCCAGAATGAAAGCGAGATTGGAGAGGAACAAAAGAGAAAAAATGCATTAAAAAGTTGTAGAACATCCCCGTAAAGCACAAAATGTTTTCCACTGTGAAGGGGGGACGTTGTCTGAACTCCAGACAGAGGCCATGAGCCCCAAACACGGCGTGCCGCACATGCTCAGCGGCCTTAACTTTATCACAGTGGGGGGCGGACTGTTCGGACATCTGGACCAGATCCGCCCACGTTGAGTGGTCTTTTGCGGGGCGTTATATAGTGGAAGAGAGAAGTGCGGCCTAGACCAGTCGGGTTGGGGGTTATTGGGGGCTCAGGGTCATGAGCGAAACCCGACATGGGTTTCGCTCATCTGTTGGAGTACCGTCTGACCAGAAAGATGCGCAAGGTTTCGCTGATTCGGAAAAGTTAATAATGTTTTCAAGAACGCAGAAGTAAAGAGGACGGGTAGAGCCGAGAAGCGGTGCGTACCGTAAGCGGCGGCATGAAGTTCCGAGATTTCAAGGCCAATTATCAGAGAGGCACCCGAGCGATATCAAAAAGGGAAATAGCGTATCTAGGGTAAAATAGCGTATCTAGCGTAAATTCATCTAGATTTTGAATCCGGTGAGACCGTTTCTGAAATCGAGCTACTAAGACCCGCTTTTGAACGAAAATCGAAAAAGTGAGGAGGCCGGTTTTCAGATTTTTGCACAGAAAGAAAGAATTATGCATTTATCTCAAAAATCTGTCTGACCAGAAAGATTCACAAGTTTCTGCTGATTCGGTAAAGTTGAATCTTGCCACAGAAATGAGTTACAGCTGTTCCCCTGTGATTGGGTCAAAACGAAATCCATTTTCGAGTTTGAGCTCATATAAATTCAGATGATTTTTTCTCGCCTTAGCAATTGGTACCATTAGATTCATGATGAAAATCTGGTCCAGAAAAAGTTCATTTCCATGCCTAGCTCGAATCTCTGTGCCATGCCTAGCTCGAATCTCTGAGACAGTGCGTCATATTCCGATAATCTTTGATATCTGAAGGCCTGAATCAGGAAGAGGCACAAGAATCGATCGATGGAGCCTGCAGGCGGTTCATAGCTGATCTCTTTGGGGACGACATCGTTGAGGTATCGACAACTCTTTTCCAAACTTATTACGGTTCATCTTTAGGGTATAGAACAGATGAAGGAGGAAGGGCAGGACTCGCAGATCATTGCGGCTGCTCTACACCAGGTAATCAGTCTTTGCATCGTGGTCTTTCATAAACGTTCTCAGCACATCAACGATGTAGACAGTCACGATGCAGAGCATGTGACAGAGAAGTCGTTGTGGTTGTGCGAGCAGATCTACGTTGGATACACGGGGAACTGCGAGTGCGGAGGGCGGGTGAGTAAGGGTTACGGTAAGCTCTATTTGATCCTTGGAGGAGGTCATCGCTTATTTGCCTCTATCGGTACACGATTCAGGCCGACGAATGCAACGAGGAGAAGAAGTGCATCGGATGCAGGGGGAACACGGAAGGGGCCATGTGTGAGAAGTGAGGAATGGGAATCGGGGGAAGGGGGGACAGTACGAGTCTCATAACACTACTACGAGGTAGTGTGTTGGCAGAATGGACGGGAAAGGGCAAGTATGGTGCGCTGATCAAGCGAAATAGCGAGAGCGAATGAAGAGAAGCAGACAGTAGATTACGCATATTTGCACTTTTGCTGCCATTTTGCCAACACTAGTACGAGGGTTGAGATGTGTGGAGGGATTCGAGTGGACGCTGGAGGCCGACTACTGCATCGAAGCGTGCGTGTGCAATGGACACGCCTTCGCCTGTGACGACCATGGACAGTGTCTGGTCAGTTGAGAACGTGGTCGCAGTCTAACGACTAGAGATGTGCGACAGTATGATGATTGTCTATCAATGATAGTCGAAAATACTGAAACTATTGGTGAAAATCACCAATAGCACAAATGTACAACTCCCTCAGAGCATCTTTCTTATATTGCTAGGAGCCCACCTCAATACAGCACTTACGTGAACGTTCGAGCTATGTAAACTCGATAAGTGAACTTGCTAGAACTGTACCGACTTCACGACGGGTCGCAACTGCGAGATGTGTCTGGAGGGTTTCGTGGGGGATGCGACTGTTGGAACTGAAGCGGATTGCAAGGAGTGCACGTGTCTGTGAGCTTTTCATGACTTAATCAGGGGATTGGAGATGTTTAACTTGTTCTTTACGTGTGAACAGCTCAGTGTTCTACACAGTTCTACTCCGCTCCTCCCCTAAATACTTCATTTAAGGGGCGACGACGAGTGTGTTCTCAATGAAGAGGGCACTGTCTTGTGTATCCCCAACCCCAACTCCACCCTCCCTATCGATCCAGCCGAACTTTCTTCCCTTCACGAGTCCTCCCTTATCCTTCTGTCCAATTCATCCGTAGTTGACTGACGTTCGTTACGTGTTTACCAAGTTAAACTAATTATAATCGTAATCACAAATGAGTCAGAGCCCATCGGAACTCAATCAGAAACTGAGCAGAGTGACTCATCGGATTGCTCTGGGCTAATGTGTATAGACTTGAGTCTCTCTCCCTCCACTCTATCACTTCTCCCTATCTCCGTCCCCCCACCCTCCCCCTCTTCTTTCCCCCCAACAACTGTCTCTATTGAACCCCTTCTGACCAGAGGCGGCTCCATCCATTTCTCTATAAAGCTCCTCGTTGTCCCCCAGTGTTTCATGTCCTCAGAGTGCATCTTGTCTAGGGTCTTTCTATTCCCTCTTGCGACTCACCCCAAACTGCTATCTCTTGCTGCTACGCTACGGAACTCATTCGGCAAACACCTTTTCTGTAGACTTTTGATATCGGTCTAGATCTTTGTTTATTGCCTTCGTTCTGTCTACTATCTGATAGGAAAAATCACTTAAAAGGAGTTCCATTTGTAAGCCATTTAGTGTAGCTAATAGAAGTTGACTATGATCCTCTTCTTTTTTTCATGGTAACAAAATAGTAACCAAGAAAAAATCAACAGTGAATTTTTGAAAATTAGTAGGTGTACGGTAGCTTGCGATAGGTACGGTAGCACCGCATGCGCGTCAGCTCCAAATGAGTGCACGAGTTGTGTGACCTCGGGCGATCGGGGTGTGTTTTTTGTCCTCGTGATGTCTCTACGGTCTCTCAGTAGATGCTCCGTTCCGTGCTTCTCGTCTCGCTTCTCTTCGCTTGTGCCATGTCTGCCATCGTCGGTGGAAACACTGCCCAGGACGCCAATGACCCCGCCCACCTCGTGAGTCTCCAATAAATACATCAGACCTCTGACTGAGAGTCCTTGCAGCTGTTTCATGCGCTCCCTAATATATTTTGGGTACTATGTTGTTCTTACAATCACACCCAATTATGAACATCAAAATAACTCTCATGCAGAACCCTAAAATGCAGTTCTCTGGGGAAAATAGCAGATTGATAAGAATTCACCAGAGTTGTACAATCACACTCAAGCATGAACATCAAAGTAGTTCATTTGAAGAAGCACATCGTGCGTGGCTCGCTTAGTTATGTTATGGCCAAATACACGTTATTGTCTGGAATTGAGCTCCCCATTTCGTTTATTGTTTATTTTGAGTCACCTGGACAGGAAATGCCGTAAACACGATAACGCCGCCCCTTTGCTTGTTTACAGTTCCATGCTAAAGAGAGGCATCGATCGCCATTCAGTTCCCTTTTCCCCGTCGCTGACTAGTCTGCTCTCTTCTGATATGCTTGGTGGTAATCAGCAACAAAATGCTAGCGACCCGGCGCATTTGGTTAGTCTAAGGCTTCATTAATATTTATAAAGGGTTTATCTTTTAGGAGAAGGTTTGGCGCGGAGTGAAGGGTCTAAACGAGGGATCGAACGACGGAGCGAACCACCTCATTCCGATCAAGGTACTCTGGCCCGGCTCAGTTATGTTTCAATCTCTGCTAATGACAGGTTCTGTCGGCCAAGTCTCAAGTCGTCGCGGGAGTCAAGTGGACCTACGAGGTTCTCGTCGGGGAGTCGAACTGCTCTCGTGGAGATGTCGCGGCCAAGGATCTCTCTAAGGTATTACTTATTCCGGTTGAACGAGAAGTGCAGCTTGAGTAGAACAATGCTGATCTACTCTGTTGTTGTCTTACTGATCATCGTATTCAGGAGAAGTGCGAGCTGAAGAAGGGCGGTAACCGTTCGATCTACACGATGACTCTGTGGGAGAAGCCGTGGGAGAACTTTGAGCAGTTCAACGTCGAGAAGGTCCGATCGGTTTCCGCCTCCGAAGTGCTGTAAATAATGTCCGTTGTACACCCGTTCAAGCGTTGCCTTACTTGCATTTTATTGTGCTTTCCCTGACTCGTAATTACGTGGTACGCGTTGCCTCGATAAAGAAGTCCGCTTTCGATTCGAGTTGTTTGAGTGATGAGTCATTTTGTCGCTTGGTATACCCTTGGGATGAGAGGTGGCATGAAAAGCGTAAATATTGTTAGAAAAGAAGCACTCACCATGTTATAGCATTATTTTCGATGAGTCATGAATATTAAAGTTCTCCTCTTTGCCTATAATAGTTGTAGCTAAGAATGTCGGAAGCTCCGCGACGTTCACTTCGGATGCGCAATTCGAATCTCCCTCTGGTTCCCCCGGTTGACAAGGAGGGTACGGTAGCCGGATCGATTAGGACCAAGAGAAAGTCGAATGCGGAGAATGGTTTGTAGGGGAAGTATATAGCGGCGGTTCAGATGAGATTTAGAAGTTGCGAGTACAAAGAAGAAATCGGGAGAAGACGCGGAAGTAAGTGAAGAACAGGAAGCCCGGTCCAGTCAAGGTTTGTTTCTTTTTCTTAATAGGTCCGTTAGGGCCATGTATGATGATCAATTGCTTTTTTGTCAGTTATGAAAAATGGTGGTTTTTCAGTCACAAGACGACGTAGTTCGCGATTAAGTACGGTAGATACGAAGAAGGACGAGGTTACGGTAGTTGAGAAGAAGAAGAGACGCGTCAGTGGAGTGGAACACGGTGGGGGTTACTGTAGGAGAGAGATACTAGGGCGTACTGTAGGTCGGTATGCAATTAACGAGGGCGAGTAACCATATTCAGATGTGCAAGGAACAAGCAAGAGACCGCCGAGAAGTCGAAATTCGCGTATTACGGTATCGACTGATAAGGGTATGATGGGTTGATGTTGTTGTAATCGTGGGATGCGCATTGAGTAAGAACGGCTTGTAGATAGTACAATTACAGAAACGAAGAAGAAACAAAAGGGAGCGGCTGAAAACGATACGCAGAAGAAACGAGGAAAGAAAGGTGAGTATTGGAGGGGAGATTGTATTATGTTGGGATGCTTACAATTGGTTCACGGATTACTTTATAAATGATGCGTTTAGATGCGTCGCCTGAGAAGACTGAGGAGGAACCGAAGGAGAGCACTGTAGACATGGGAGAAGACGTGAGGAAAGAGGAAGAGCAAAATGAAGAGAATGAAGAAATGAAAGACGATTTGAAGAGAGAAGAATCTAACGAAGAGGAGAAGGAAGAGACTAGCCAAGACTCCTCCGACGAAGAGGATACCGTGGTCTACAGCAGACGTCCTCGTCGAAGTTGTGTGGCTACGGTGAAGAGGGTTACGGTAGACGACGAATCGCATTCGTCGTCGTCTTCTGACTACGAAGACTCTTCTATGTCTTCGATTGAAGATCTCGACGTGGAAAGGGAGGAGAAGAGAGCAAAGCGAATGAGGGAGAAGGGGAAGGGAGTGAAGAGGGCTGAGAAGAGAGAAGAAGAAGATGAGGGGGATTCTGATGATGAACCCCTGATCAAGAAGAAGAAGAAGGACACGATCAGACTACCCAGAAAGACGAAGGCTAATAAGCACAGATCCGAGGGTACGGTAGGAAGGAGGAAGAGTACGGTAGAGAAGAAAGATACGGTGGCGAGGAAGAAGAGGGACAATGTCGTGTCGGGGCCACCCACGGGACACTATGATGTGGATGAGGAAGAGTGAGTGGGCATGGGATCCCTTATTGTTAGGCTTCGGGAATTATTACGGTTAATTGGATTAGTTAGGCTAAGTAGGAATGAGTAGATGATTCATGAAGCTGAGAAAAGAGGTCATGCTATACTAGGTGTACGTGTTCGAAAACGGAATACAGAGAGATAACGTTGCCTGAGACTCTGTGGTCTAGAGAGTATTACAGAGACAAGGAAGCAGTGGGGTTGGGTTGCCTAGAGTGTAGGGAAACGAATGGAGGGTTAGCTTGGGCTTGGAAATATTCGGATTGTTATATAATTATGTATGAATAAGCTTTCATTCAGAATGGCTGCCTGGGAGGCGAAAGCTGTGGTTATGAGAAGGAAGATGAAACTACTGGAGAGGGACACCGCGAACAAGGGAGAGATCATGGACAGAGTCAACGCTTTCGTCGCGAAGCAACTTGTGGTACGGTAGGGGGAGTACTGTAGGGTTACGGTAGTAGTGATGTAGCGGGCACGAGTAAAGCATTACTATTGGTGGTGTGTAAATTCGGAGGTTTCTCAGGTTGTAGGAGGAGTTTATTGAATGTTTTTAAAGGGATGACCATTCAGTACCGTAGTCATGTCAGTGGAGACTAATTTGCATAGCGAGAGAGCGAAGGGCACAGAAGAGAAGCTAATCGAATCCGCAGGATGCCGTTAGGAATTTAAATATATTACGGTTCCGAATGGAGCTCTTTAAGGGTCGAAAGACGGAGATGGGAGAGAGTGAGTCTGTGAGGGCAGTTCGACTGTTGGAGAAGGAATTTGATGAGGCGAGGAGGGATGAGAAGATGACTGTGGCACAGAGACTGAAGAAGAGTTTGGAGAAGAAGAGGGAAGAGGAAGACGAGCAAAGTGAAGAGGAGGATGAATGGGAGGAAATGCAGGTGGGGGGGGGGCAGGGGTACGGTGGATGGGTTTGGAAGAGGGTTATGGGGATTACTGTACACACGGGAGATGATGATTTAATATAAGAGGGAATGGTAAATGGTTACTGTGAGAGGTTGCTTACTGTAGAATGGGGAATACGGTAGGTATGATGGAAGAGAAGGGTTACTGTAGACCGTGGACGATGCTACAGACAAGGGAATGCAAGTGTACGCGGAACATCCAGTGAGTAAGGACGAGGTGGATTGGAAGAGCAAGTTAGTATGGTAGGGGGACGTTACGGTAGACGAGGGGGAGAGGGGTGCGGTATCATAGGTGGGCACGGTTGCAGGTACGGCTGTTGGGTAGCTTACTGCAAAGCTTTTGCAAGTACTTGGCTTTAGGAAAATATCTTATTGCAAATCCTGCCCATCTATGTAGGGTATTGTGAGCAAGGATAGGATACGGTGGCTGGAGTACGGTAGTCCTTATTGATTTGAGGTGGCTGAGGGCAGAGGTCAATCGAACGATGCGCCAGCGACAGGAGATGTGCCATAAGGTACGGTAGGGGAGAGGGAGGTAATTAAATTGATTTAATTATAGGTGCACCTGCTCTCGTTCATCGCTCACCTCGTCCACCTCCATCACATGGCCACTTCACCCGATTCCCTCGTCGCCCATACCTTACTCTCTCTGTCGGGAGAGAAGAAGGGAAGGGAGCTTATCGAGTGGTTCGATGGAATGTGTAGAAGAGGGAAGGGAGGGAAGGAGAGGAGCGACGAGGAGAAGAGACTGCTCTGGGCGTTGAGGAGTGGAGAGGTGCACACCGAGAGGGATGAGGCCATCGTCAGTCTGCTTTGATCTTTGATCTTTGGTTTTTGATTCTTGATCTTTGATCTTTTATTGGTGATAGAACCTAAAATACTATAATATGATTTATTTCATGATTTTCTATGTGATATCTAGGAGCTATTATAGTGGGGAATACAAGGCAATATTCAGCTTCTCTTCTCGTTCCTGTGCGCTAGTGGAGCGACGGCACGCATTGTTGTGCGGTGTGAAGTGATGAGTAAGACTGTACCAAAGGCGATTACGGTATGCAAAGGTTACGGTAGTTATAACGTATCAGGCTTTATCTCACGCCTGGTAGAATGATGGGATTCAGAAAGGTTAGAAAAAAACTACAAAAATGTGGTTGAGGGAAAGAAGAAGACGGAAGACAAGAGGAAGTCGATCAAGAAAGAAGAAAGAAATGCAGAGGAGATTTATTGGGTTGAAGTGTGGAATGAAGAGAATAAGACATGGGAAGGTAGTGCTTCTTACAATTAGGGTATTTTGCTAGTTGCTTAATTATAGTGTTCATCTTTTCCGATCTGAAAAAGTGTTATTTGGGTGCTTTTCTTTTAAAAAGGATTCCATTTAGCTACTCTCGGCGAGACCGAATCTCGCATTGAAGATGTCAAGGGCAGGGAGGGGCCGGTACC
Source organism: Micoletzkya japonica (assembly GCA_900490955.1). Lineage (NCBI taxonomy): Eukaryota > Metazoa > Nematoda > Chromadorea > Rhabditida > Diplogasteridae > Micoletzkya > Micoletzkya japonica. Next base: position 98,701 of record LS860126.1, on the reverse strand, counting down.
GTACTATTTGGCTATTGACAAGGGTACGGTAATCAGTTACGATTCATTTTGCCACCATTTCAAATATCGATGTAGCACCTACCGTAATCCCTCATTCAGATCGAGGGATCAGTGACGTCTCTGCCCGCTTTGTCGCCCCGTCGGACTACATCTCTCGTGAATACCGTAATCGACGAGTTAGCGTGGAGTGGTGGGAGGATGTACTCGCTAATGAGGTAGCGCATGCTGATTGTATAGATTAAATAGTTCTAATATTATCAAAAATAAAAATTATATCATTTCATGTAAAAGTAAACGAGTAATCCGAATTATTTCCGTTATTCTGCTTATTTTAGAGCTGGAACACGGATGAAACCCGGCTTCGTTTGGAGAAGAAAGAGTGGGAGACAATGTTGAAGAGGCAGCCGATGCCGACTATAGTGGCACAGTTCAAAGATCATCCTCTGTGAGTGCATAGGGCATGGCTGAAGAGGGCATGCTATTGGACGCCCGTCATCAATTACTACTATTGATTCGGCGTATCTCTTGGTTTACAACTTGTTATTACCTAATTAAGATGACATTACTGCAGGTACGTACTGGAGAAGGACGTACTCAAACTACAGATCATCTTTCCCTATGATACCGAACCATTGGGGGAGGTTAGGGGACACAAGGTCAGTGGGTTACGGTAGGAGGGGGAGGGTACGGTAGGAGGGGAGGTTACGATAGGCGATTGAAGATCTTCGCTCGGTCGTGTGTTCATCCGATCAATACGGAGAATTGGTATCTGAAGATGGGAAGGCAGATTAAGATGAGCATCGTTTTTAAATTTTGATAATTGAGATTGAAGAAATACTTTATATTAATAAATATATTAATAAAGGTTGGATATTAATAAAGGTTGGAGCTTTATTCTAATAAGCTGTTTTCACGAAGGTGAGGTGCCCTGCCGTGAGAAATGGGACACGAATCCGTTTACGAAGGAGAAGTATCCCGTGTATCTGTATGGATATTGGCAGACGGAGGAGTACGATGCAGGAGTAGTGGAGAAGGTTCGTGGTCTAGCGATGAGGTCTTGAGGAGAGCGAGAAAGTCCAAAAAAGGACTAAAATTGAAAACCATGCTTCACTTCTCGGCAAAATCTATGAATAGTCAAATTTACAGGGTCGCATTCCCCGCAATGACTTCGACAACATCTATCTGTACCAGCCTTCGATGTGTCCCAAGGGAGGCATTCATCTCACTTCTCCGGGACTGATGAGGGTACGGTAGTCAGTTTGCGATTCGCTATCACTCTGAAAGAGTACTGTAGGTGGCTGAGGAACTGGGAATGGACTACGTCCCGGCGGTTATCGGATGGCACTTCAAAGGAGGAAACACCATTCCCATGTGAGTGTGAGATACTGTAGTACTGTAGCAACGGTTAGGCAAGTTGTAGGATTAAATTACTGGAAATGTAGATGGGATTTCTGCACCTTACAGTATGAATGGAGCTGTTTACGTGAAGAAAGACCTGCCTATGTTGGTGAAGGAATGGATCAAGTGTGAGAAGCGATGGAGAAAAGAAGAGAAGGAGGTGAGAGTATTGAGTAAACAGTTGGGAGACAGATTATGTTGTGAATGTGCTTTAGAAACGAACCGAAACTGCTCTGGCCAACTGGAAGAAGCTTGTGAAAGGAGCGATTAGACTCGAGCTGATGAGGAAGAGATTCGCACCGGTGGAGGGAATGAAGGATCGGGTACGGTAGGATACGAGTGGTTACGGTGTTGATTTGAATTATGTGAAATATTAGGTGTAAGAGATGATTGATTGATTGATTGAAGGAGACGGAAGAAGCTGTGAGAAATGAGCAGCAACAGGCGTGGCCTGCTCGCCAGTTTGGAGGGGACATGTTTGAAGAATGATGGATTACGACCATCCACTAATGAAGTACAAACTTCCCTGTTGTTTGTATATACCTAACCTGTTATGTTTTGTTCCTGCTTCATCTAGTAACTATCTAATTGAACCAGTAGAGTAATGTCTTGATCTCGTTTTGCTTTGCTTTATCCGGTTGTGTTCTATGACATTTCATGCTAAATTTCGTGCTAATCTTTGTAATATACTAATTTCGATGTAACTATTGGTAAATAAATTTTTGTCGTGTATCACTCTTTTTAGCAATGGAAAAAATGAGTTCTGAAAATGGGTTACGGTACTCACTAAAGTTCAGGGACTCTTGAACGGATATATTGCATACGGTATGTCTTTGACACGCCCTTTTGAAGTTTCAACTTTTTGCTGAAAGAACTAACTTTACGCTGCAATTCGTGTTTCTTAATTTGTTTTGTCCATCTAGAATGCGAGTATACGTACAAATTGGACACTGAACAATATCGGGCGTAGTCGTTCTTGTTAAAAATAGTCAATTTTTAGTTTTAGGTGAAAACTTCAAACTTGATAATAAATGGCGGAGGTGCCGGACTTTGTGCTCTACGAGCACGCAGTTGGATACGCTTTACTGAAGATCAAGGAGTTCGAGGATGCCGCCCTAATCAGCAAGGAGGTAAGCTTATTTTCGATCCCCTCTTTTCAAAGTAGATTTTGGGCCTTTTGCTTGTTTTTATTTACAGGTTGAGCAGTCGATCTCTAACGTGCAGAAGTTCTCCGGAATCGTGAAGCTTGCTGCTTTCGAACCCTTCAAGAACACCGAGAATGCTCTTGAAAATTGCAATTCCATCTCCGAAGGTAACCCCCTCCCTTTATACTCCTTGTTGTTTCTCTCGCTCTTTTAGGTATCGCTCATTCTGATCTCGTCAACTTCCTAGAAGCTAATTTGCCCAAGAAGAAGAAGAAGGTGGTCCAGGATGTTTATGTGTGTTATTGTAGATATTGAGGTTATCCTGGGTATCTCTGACTCTCGTCTTTCTGGATCTCTTACTGAAGCCGTGCCTACTGTCAAGCCTGTGTTCGGAGGAGTCATCACGGAAATTCTCAGAGGTTTGTTCCCAGGGGTAATTAGCAGAGGGCCATTGACCTATCGTAACCATTCAATAATTTTCACTTACAGGAGTCCGTGTTCACTTTGAACATCTCGCCCGCGAATTGCCGCATCATTCGCTGAACAAGGCTCAGATCTCTCTGGGACATTCATACTCTCGTGCCAAGGTAAAATAATAACGTGTACGGGATTGGTAATATGCAGTGCTTGCCTTCTCTAAAATAATCAAAAGCTTTGGTAGCACTAACTTATGTTCAAGGAGTGTTCTTGTAGGTGAAGTTCGATGTGCACCGAGTGGACAACATGGTCATCCAATCGATCGCCCTTCTGGATATGCTCGACAAGGACATCAACCTGTTCGGAATGAGAATCCGCGAATGGTTAGTCCCATCTGGTCTTCAGGTACAGAACTTTCCGAGTTATCTTTCTGTTCAAATAGGCAACATTCAGGTACTCGTACCACTTCCCAGAGCTCTACAAGGTGGTCCCCGATCAGTACAAGTACATTCGATGCGCCGTTGCCATCCTCGACAGGTTGGCGGAGTGCAATTTTGCACTATTATTTATATCTATGCATTTAAGCTTGATGAGCTGATAAGAATTGTGTGCAGGAACAAGATGGGCGAAGACGAAGAACTGCCGACGAAGCTGAACGAGATTCTGGAGGACGAGGAGAAGGTGAACGAGATCATCGAGGCAGCCAGGACCTCCATGGGAATGGACATCTCCGACCTCGATCTGGCTAATATCGAACGGTTCGTACAATAGAAGAGGGAGGGAATAGATAGTCAGAGTTTACTAGTAGATTACTGCGGTGGCACGTCTGTATAGGGATGCCGAGAATACTCAATCTGCTGCAGGCTACCCAACACTTTAAAAAATACAGCAAAAATACACAACCCCGCATTATTTGCAACCGTGAGCACATATGGGGAGAATATGAATTTGCTGGAGATATTTAAGTTTTAATGCTTGTACTGTCCCTGAAATCTTTATTTTTTCCTTTGATTGTATTAAAACAAAAAAATAGCAATAACGTTGTCACTCGAGCGGCCAGTTTCTTTTTTGATAACCGGGCCTCGATGTCGTGTCGTGCTGCTTCGTCTCCATACTATAAAACAACAACAATAAGAAAAATTGTCAGCGAACGAATTCCTGATCAGGGCCTCAAAGTCATGAAATTTGCTGCCGATTTTCATCATAATCTATTATTGAATAAAAATCTTCGTCAGTACGTTTTGACGGCTATGCGCTAACCGTACACATTTCGGCACCGTAGGTTACGGTCGGAACGGAATATTCTAAACTGCGTTTACCGTTCAATTCGAAGGTGTCTGGGATTGAATGTACATTAGAAAAAAAATACTGCGATATAGAACTACTCAACACAAGCAAGGAATAGCTGGAAAAACATGAAAAAGAAAAGAAAACGGGAAAAAACGAAGCCTAGAATATTCCGTTCTGATCGTAACTACAATTCCGACTTACGGTGCTTAATGCATAGTCGTCAAAACGTTCACGTACGTTGAGTTTTATTCCATAGTATGTGAAAAACTGATCTAGAAACATGTATTTGCATATCACTGCCGCCGAGGTCGATACCTCTTCTCCACGGTCGATACCATGGGGTAACAGAATACAATACATGCCATGCTATGGGGTGCCATGGTAAAGGCACGGAGTCGTGTGTTCGAATACGCTTCACCCCGCCTTCATCTTGAGAGGGGAGGGTGGGCGCGTATCGTATCACCTATATTGAGAGAGAATGAATCAAAATCTTGAGAATCAGGATTTTGATTGGTCTTGACGGTTAACCTTCCTGGTGTATTTTGAGAGGCGGGCTTAACAATGTGCGAAATCGTAAATTATAAAGCCTGCCAATTCAATTTTCTAATAAGCCTACCACGAATAGTTCGGGTCGGTGTCCATGTATGTTCCTGATACATACACACATTTTTTGAGGGTAAGACCACTGAAATGAAGAGTGCCTGTATTCAGATTCGCGACGCGCGTGGCTTCCCTGTCGGAGTACCGTCAACGTCTCCACGAGTACATCAAGGACCGAATGTCTGCCTGTGCCCCTTCCTTGTCGGCCTTGATTGGAGAACAGGTAGACGAGCGCGTCCGTTCTCTTTCCCTTTTATATGTTTGCCCATTTAATGGGTTCAAACTTGCGATCACCCTTTGCTAGGCGAAATTTCGAAATACTCTTCGCGAAATGACAAGGCTTTCTATAACTTTTATATCTCTCTGTTCTCTGCGCTTCTCTGCGAATAGTCAAAACAGTATATCTTCCTATCGCAAATGCTTGCGTGTACGGCATTCTTGGGGATTTTCCTAAGTGGTTGTTTACTGTCACAAAGATTGCATATCTGGTTATAAATAAGTATGCGGTGGTTGCGTAACAGTCGTTTTAGTCTGCAGAGATGCTCAATTATGCATTTGTCACACGACTCCACCAGAACCCTTTATCGTGTTTCCTCTTCCGTAGTTCTTTTGCCCTCAGGAACTGGCGTATTTAAGATGTGCGTATGCGATTGCATAGGGAATGAGGGAACGAGACGTGAACGAGGAAATGAGTCTGTTGTTTCCGAATGGGGCTGTATGCGCATGCGTTCAGGCTGTCAATGAGATATCGGTGTATTGGAGGATCTTTACACTAGGGATGGCAGAGTGAGAGTGAAGGCGCAAAAACAGTGCACCGCTCAGGCGAAATAGTGAAGAGTCTTCACTGAAGACAAATGAAGGCATTAGTCAGGTTGTGAGGTCATGCATAATAGCACTTTGACACCCATTTTACCATGCCTACTTTGCACGTGCTTACCACCCATGAGGAAAGATAGGAGTCGAGGTACTCTCAGTTCGATATTACCCCCCTCCTCTTGAGGTGGGTGCCCGTCTCATCTCCCACGCCGGTTCCCTCACCAATCTCGCCAAGTACCCCGCGTCGACCGTCCAGATTCTCGGTGCTGAGAAGGCCCTCTTCCGTGCACTCAAGACACGATGTACGTTTAGTTACAACTCGTTCAGCTCTTACCGATTACTAATTCCAAGCAAGCAACGATAACAGGGCAGAGCCTTCTCCCGATGGACTCGTGTCATGTCGAGCGATCAGTTTGTAGCCCGATAGCTTATTCCTCAAGAGTTTGTTGAACAATTTCATAGAACCGAGAAAAAAATCTCACGTATTGTGCTTGTTTCGTGGGCCCGCAATCGAGATGAAATGTAGTGGGAAGGGGAAGGAATGAGATGAGGGGGGAGCGCGTGCTTGTTTGTTTGATGGATGGACAAAGATTTCATGGTAGACAATTATCTGGAAGCTGCTAGTGGGAAAGAAGAGCTAGGCAATAGTTGTAGGCGGCTGAGATGAGTAATTGAGTCCGGGGAATAGTACGGAAGAACATTAGTGGGAGAGGAAGAGAGCTATGGTCTCTTCGGTCTACAGGGGGAGCTGGTTGGCTAGTTGGTAAGGTGTATCTCTCTGATCTCATTGATTCAGCAGGATAATATCTTTCTGTCTTGCAGCGAATACGCCCAAGTACGGTCTCCTCTTCCATTCTTCCTTCATCGGCCGTGCCTCTGCCAAGAACAAGGGACGAATCTCGCGATTCATCGCCAACAAGTGCACTATCGCATCGCGTATTGACTGTTTCTCCGAGGTGAGAGATTGTGAAGGGATACTAAGATACTATTGTAAGGGAAGGACGAGGAACTAGTGCCGCGCGTGGGGTATAATACCACACACGTATATAGCGAACTTTGTCAAGTCTTTTTTGACTGTTTCCTGCACCTGTATGACATCAGTCGTTATTACATATGTGAAATGGAGGGGGGAATGCGGGGAGAGTGTAATTTAAGGTTCCTGTTCCTACTTTCGGCGAGTATCTGAAGGAGCAGGTGGAAGAGAGGCTGAAGTATTTCGAGACGGGACAAGTACCGCAGAAGAACCTTGAAGTCATGCACAAGGCACAGGTACGAAGGAATGTGTAATAGTCGTGTGATTATGGAGATCCAAAAAAAAATCACTGCAAATTTTGTCCGTCTGTCTCTGTGTGTTTGTGTGTCTGTTTGTCCGTTCCTCGATTAACTCCTTTAGTATTGCGAATTTCAAAAAAGTTCTTACAAGACCCCTATTCAATTCTTCATCCCTCGGGACCATTTTTTACGTTTTTGAAAATTTTGAAAACTGGCTGAGAAAATCGATATTTTTGAAATTTTTTCATAAAATCGTCTACTTTTGTCAGAATACGTTTCAGAACACGGGGATAATTTTTCAAAAAGTCATCAGAGAAAAACTGAAATTTTTCAAGAGCACGTTAGCAAAATGTGCAAAAACGAATGGATCGAGTGGGATCCGAACGTGCCGTGGGAGCCCTGTGTTATGTGTCCAGGAGCGAAGCTCCTGGACCATATAAGCAGGGCGACCGCGGCACGCTTCGTGGATCGCCGGGTACAGCGTAGTTTTGCTAGTTTGTAATAGCAAAACATAGCATTCTCTTTTGACTTATGAGGAATGCTTGTTGCATTATTCCTTGTTGCAAGGGGTGTTATTTGAGGAGGATGCGGAGGGAGCTCGTGAGAAGGTCTTGAAGAAGAAGAAGAAGGCTGCCAAGAAAGCCAAGAAGGTGAGAATACTCGTGAGAAATACCTCGTACTCTGTCTGACTACTGTTACTACTTTCTCTAGACGGCCTTCCCCCGTATGCCAGTTGTAGTGTCTGTACTAATATTTATGAGACACTTGGCGAGTGGAACAACAGTTAGACAGTATAGTATTATGCTGATAGAAGCCATAAAACGATTGAGGTTAACCTATTTGTAATGAGGAAGTTGTGTTTAGGCTGCGGAACAGAATGGTCATGGCAATGGGGATGTGGAGATGGAGGAGGAAGAGCCACCCAAGGTGAGCAAATGGTGGAAGTGAAATCTAGGTTTTGAGTTTCCAATCCAAGTAAAGTAGCCAGACTAAACCCCTTTCGTGATCACAACTTTTTGCCTTCAAAAATGTAATCGTATGTTATGGGGAAGTGGACGGAGATAATGGGAAGATGAGTAAAGAGAAGAAAAGTTGATTGTTTAGAAGAAGAAGAAGAGAGTATCGGAGACTGTAGAAGAGGAACAGGAGAATGTCGAGGAGAAGCCGAAGAAGAAAAAGAAGAAGAGTAAGGTTGTGGAGGAGGAGTGAGGAGAGAAGGAATGGTTGTTGATATCTGTTGTGTTTCTTCTTGTTGACCCTTGTTTGTTTGCTCATTTCAATAATAGTCGCTAACCAAGCTGTTACGTCTTACGTTGTTTGTTACTCTCGTTTCTTTGTTGTAGTTTGACACCAAGTTCTCATGAAATAAACTAGTTGTTCTTTCGAGACTGACAATAATACATTATGCAGACGAAGTACTGTCGAATTGTTGACAGAGTTGAGTCATGATGATTGCCGGAGGCTATTAGGGGTGTGGTTTGGGTAATGGACCGGGGGAGGGCCACGCCCCCTTGAGGGGAGCAAGCCCCGCCCCCTTTCCATGCCAGTCATGCTGAGGATCTGTCTCGTGCTCGTGCTCCTCTCTCTTGTTCAGGTAAGCAATTCTAGGATATTGGGGGTGGTGGTATGGATGATGTCTAGTCTGTACTAAAATGATGAACAGTGGTGTAGTGTAACTACAGTATCAAGTAATAGCCAAGCCATATCTACTGACTACTGTAGTCATGAATTCGCGACAGCCCTTAGATTAGCGCGATTGATGTTAGGTCTGCAGACGCCTTGCACACACATTGCACCTCTCCATAAACAACCCCCCCCTACCCCTCTTCCCATTCGCCGAATAACCTATCCCTGCTAATCCTATCAACGTGTTTCACGTGTCTTCGCTCCTTCTATTAGACTCGTGAGAAAGTCCCCCTATTGGACTACGATACCTTTCCTATAGGCGAGTACATACAGAACCTCAACCCCCCCCCCACCTACCGTACCCCTACAGTACTCATTGCAGGCCGAGTTATACGACGATTCGGTCGACTCACCCGTACGCGGTGTCAATCCCATTCAACAGGGATTCGGTATGGGATACCGGCAACAACGATTGATTACGGTACGTATCGTATGCTACTCGCTATTCTTCAAAAGTGGCCATAAAGAAGCCTTTGCTTCATAAGAATGTTTTTCTAGTTCGGTCCTCTAAGGCTCCCAGCACGCTTAATAGGGCTTCACCCAAGTCCTAAGGTTTCTCAAGTCCTAAATAAGCCCTTTAATTGAGCGGTCGCTGCGCGATAGGATCAAGTCGTTGAAGAACAACTATCTGAAGGACGAATTGCGAGGTTCCGTCTTTGGATAAAGTCTCTAGTTTTCGATAAATCAGTCTTGTTACCCGTAGACAGGTGAATGCACTTCGCATATTGAATGAAAGCCTTGTGCCTGAGATGTATGTATGCATGATAATTAGAAGAGCGAGAGACTACACGATTCACTCTGCACAACCTGATATCAAATGAAAAGGGGAACAATCGGGTAGTAATTGGCGAACCCAAGCATCAGTTATACACGTAATATAGATAAAGTAAGGCAAAGTAGGGGAAGTGGTCGAAACATGACAGGAAATGGGGGGATTGGGATGGATAAAACCGTGAAACAAGGGGGAATGTGGGGAGGGGAGATAGATATACCTACTTCTTTCTTAGAACCGCTACCCGGTCTGTTTCCGCTATGTGGATATTCACGAAGGGGAAGGTCGGAAGATATCTGAACAAGATTATCGGTACTTCCTGATATCCTCGATCTGTCGATATAACCTATATAGCCTACTTTCTCAAAAGATGTCACATTCCATTCCTTTCTCAAAATGCTAATAAGGAATGACGAACGGCAGAGCCTCCGTCCACATGGGTGGGATGTCTCTCATCTCCCCATCTATCCTATTACCTATTCTCCACTCCCCCAACCACTCACTCGATACCGTAGTTCCTGTATCCCTTGGCGATGGCCATAACCTTGTGTCCGGGATAGTTCCTCTTCACCATTGCCTGTACATTCTCGATTCCCGAGCCGACGAGGAGAAAGTCGAATCGGTCGAGGATGTACTGTGGAAGGCCGTCCGTCTTGTTGTACCTACAAGGGTACTACCGTAACCCGCCAATTAGGTTACCGTAACCCGTCGCTACATTGTCTACCGTAACCAACGGTGAAGCACTCACTCCCAGGCATCGTACTGTTCGAGGAATCGCGATATTCCGTTCTGTGCAGAGTAGTCATCAATGTGGACGGTCCGGGGAATGCCCCTGGAAATAGAAATAACGGATGTCATAATGCGATCAGCCCTACGATGGAATGGCGATAAAGGGAGGCTAGGCTCGTTCGTTGCACAACAACTTCGCTACTCCAGCAAAGTTCACAGGTCTAAGTAGTGATGAAATGGCAAAAAAGACGAAAGATGAGCGTATTGGCTGTGCAACCTGTCAATCCTCTGTGAGTGCTGCAGCCACATGATAGCCTCGGCGCCGGGGTAGTTCCGATTGGAGGCCTTCATGAAGAAGGACGTCGCCCCGACATTCGACACGATCAGCGCCCATCCCAGCAACCCCAGCAAGAAGCGGACCATCGACTTGTCGCGGTTCTCCCACCTACAATACGGACCATTCCATTCCGCTCTTTTTGACCAGTATCTTTCGCTGCTTTTGGTGAATAGACGCGTCACGGTTATTATGAATGATAACCTCAAAAGGACCCGAATGAACTGTTCTACTACAATGCTCCATCTACTCCGCCACGCCTAGCACGCAATGGAAGCGCTCGAGTTCGCTACATCTTTGCACATTGCAGACGCGTGCTCCAACCTTGGCCAAGAGATTACTGTAGTAGGCATCTCGGAAGCCCTAGAATGGAGCAGGAAACGGGGGCAACTCGCAGCAGTGTACTCACAATCTGGCTGAGAGAGCTGCCGCGGGGACGGTTAACAGGGGAACTGCATAGATGATGAAACGCAGCTCCTGCAATCGTATCGCGTTACGCGCTCTTTAATATCCATCATATACTATTACATCATGCTCACTAGTCCGACCACTTGTACGGCCCTCGATGCATACATATTAGGGTTGGGAATGTGAACTATTCTGGAACATGAACGTTCTTTTTTTTCAAAAACATATAATGTGAACTAATTAATGAATGTGAACGTTCACATTCATTAATTAGTTCACATTATATATCTTATCCGTATACCTTATGAGGCAGAAAAGAGTAGAGGCCGACGAAGGTGAGAAAGGGAGCGATGAGGGGAAGAATACGGCGATCGAAGAAGGGACCGATTGGAACGAAGAGAAGGGATCCGAGACACGCACGGGGAAGGGCTGAGGTGAAGTACCAGAAGAAGTGTTGCGTCTGAATGAGGGGGAGGTACGGTAGGGGTACGGTAGGGGTAAGGAGATCTAAGTAAGCTTGTAGCTGGATCAAGGACATCTTCAGGGTGGGCTACGGTAGGAGGAGCAATATACGGTACTCACCCCGTACTCGTGACTTCGGTTCTCCAATACGTTGAACTTGATCACTTCGTATTCCGGCCACAGGACTCTTCCCCAGAAGAAGGAATCGAAAGGAATCGAGGCCACTGAACGGGGATACGGTAGCCTTGGCTAATGACACATCAAAATATGATTTTTAAACAATGAATTACCATAAAACACGTAAACTAAAAATAAACTAAACGCTAAAAAAATTAAAAAGATGCTAACAAAGAGAGAAGAAGAGTGACTGGAAGGCGATTCCAATGGCCGATAGATGGATGGGATCCGCGAGTGGAATACGGCCACGGATGACAGAGGGAAGGAACATCGGAACGAAGAGTAGCACCAGTTCACATCTGCAGATCAAAGATCAAAGATCAGAGACCAAAGACCAAAGATCAACCAACCTGAACACTGCCGTCACGAAGACCGCCCACCGTGCAGCCGTCACTACCTCGTCGTCGATCCACAGTGCGACCACGTAGAGTACTGTAACGAAATTCAAACGTGTTTTCCCGCCAAAGCCAGAATTCAAAAATTCTTCAGCTGACCGGTCCCCTCAACGTACCTACGGCAAGGGCGAAGGTATTGGGAAGAGGCCGCGAAGCGTAGAAGAGAAAGTGGAATTGGGTAGTGACGAGGATTCTGTAAGAATGGGGGAGAGAATAGGAGAAGAGGGGGGGGACGGGGAATAGAAGGGAAAACAGAGGGGACCGAACCGAGGTTCTTTCCCATTCACTCTGCTTGTTAATACAATAATCAATACTATTATATAAAGCGCTAAACGTCTGTGTGACCAAGCAAAGAACGCTCAACTCAGAGTTCAAAGAACGTTCAATCCTTCACTATAAGACTTCCGTATGGGATAGAAGGAAGGGACTGGGGTACGGTAACGGGGGGAGGGGAGGGGAGGGGGTCGATGGGGAGGACGCCAGCCGTTGATCGACGAGACGTGCATGAGGAGACAGGAAATGTTAGCAGACAAAATGCGGTTTGGCCAGCCAGTCGGGGCGAAGCGGCTGGTAATGACTATTAGTATTATTATTGATTACCTGAGAAAGACGGCCGTCTGATGCCCGAGATGTCTCTCAATGGAACGAGCGAAGCGAAGGAACGACGTCACTACCGTACACCCGAGGATTATGCGGACTGCAATGGAAGATGATACGGTAGACGAGTAGAGCGCATTCCATTCGGGTCTTTTTGATGGCTGTGCTTCACCCATTTCAGAATAGGAAGCGATGCCGTCTTGCATATGCATCAAAGAGACGCGAATGGAATTCTCCATAGGTGAGCTGTCAGCTTGCATAAGCTGTATCGAGATCGTTTGTGACAGATTGTCCACGACACCCACACTGACCTAGCAGCAGCATCCACATCTTCTGATACTCGAGAAAGGGCTGGCAGAAACGCGCGGGAAGGGCGGCGATCGCGAGGTAGATGGGACCGAGGAAGGTACGGGGCACCACTCCCGGGAAGGTCAGATGGTCATACTGTAATGGGAGCTTCTTACAATTAGATGGGGAAGAGCTTCCTAGAAAAGGCTGTAGGTATCCATAAATAGAAGCTATTATATCTTCCTATATTATAGCTATTATGTTTTATTATATCTGTATATTCTAGCTATTATATTTTGAAATCCTGCAAACAACGAACCTTGTCAAAGTTCCATCCATGGTACAGCAGATCGTGTGTTGCTTGTATGTTGAACGACTCCTCCACCTACAGTAATCCTTTGCTACCGTACCCCCCAGCACAACATGATCATCGTATACTACAGTATCCCCCATCTACCGTATCCCCTCACCTTCGTTCCGGGAGTCGTGACCACTTGTACGATGGTAACGACGATGGCGATAAGTTCCGACCCATGGAGGTCCTCCATCTTCCACGGAGCTACAGTACCCCTACTGGAAGGGTTACTGTAGACTAATAAGTTAGCTCGAGAGGTATAGAACATGTTAGAGGCCACACGTAACTCCACACATCATCACACCAACTCGAGAGACTGTTCAAACATCATTTATTAGCCAACAATGAGATCAACAACTACAATAGATAACAATAACAAAGCGACGACTATTGGTCTACTCTAATATTCTCTATCTACAGCAGCTAATATGAGTATTCCTCAGCCTCAACTACTACGCAGGACGGCTTCCCCATCCCCAACCTACGGTATCCCTACCGTACCCCAATCAACTCCTGGATCCTCGTCACTTCCCTCTCTGCATTCTCAGCCACGGTCCTTGCCTGTCTTCCCTTCTTCTCATTCTTCGTCGCTGCCCTTTCCCTTTTATCTCCGCGGCTCCTTCAAAGACAAACTTTCCATTGCCATACATCACTCATTTCATAAAGAAGTCTGCCCTCTCGAGTAAAGGCGAGTCTTAGTAAAAACAGGAAAAATTCGGGTTTTGGAGTAAGATGAAAAGTACGCAGAGGAAGCCAGTCGCCCTCGCAAACCAACACAATTATCAATTTCCATTTCGAGCTTAAGAGATTTGCTCACGAAGTAAAGAGGGCTTCACATGGACCGGTTCCGTGTTGGAAAGGGATTCATTGTCAATTACACATTGAGTCTATCGTATGGGGGATATTTACAGTTTTGACTTAGTATGAGGATCAACATAGATCGTATTCGCTATGGGACATCAGAGAGAAGTCAGTATTTTATTTTGTAAAGTAAATGTCGTCGTTCCCTCCCCCACCGTACCGTTCATCTCTCGCAATCTGTTCATAGCGCTCAGCCTTTTCCCTGTACTCCTTGACCCTCTCCTTCGCTTCCCTCAACTTCTCCTTCAATCCTCTTCTCATCTCCTCTCGGTGACGGGCCTTCAATTATCCACATCACTTAGTTTACTTAAATTTGTCCTAAAACGAATAACTATTATATTACTTACATTATTTCTGAGTTACACCATCTCACATTTGGCTAGTGATGCATATGGCAGAGAAAAAAAAACCCAAACATCACCATCATTACCGATTCTATGACACCACATCTTCTCTCCCCCCCCCACCTTTTCCTGTCTCTTCATCTATTTTTCTGCCGGGAATTAGCACATGGTTTGTGGAACGGAGAGCAAGGTGAAGGGGGGGGGGGAATATTGTGACAGATTACATGGCAGTCCCTCTCCTTTCTCTCCCTTCCCTAATACGCACAGAAGAAAGCAACAGTTCGCTCATGCATGCCTAACACTTTACAGCGAAGACATAACAATATGAAGGATCTTTCGAAGGGGGGGGAATAGGTTGAAGCGTCGAAAACTGGAAGTAAAATTTTTTTATATAAAAAATAATCAAGATTTTCATGTCTCATGGTACATCTATAGAGTACCGTACCCCCACAACTACAGTATCCCCACGTTCATTTACCTCAACCTTGAGTGCCAGTCTTGCATCGTGTCCCTTCACACTGGTTACTTCGTAATCGGCGGGAGAAGGGGAATCGAGGGGAAGAATGTCGATTAGGTGTACTGTAGAGAGACGAGAGACGAGGGGAATGAGGGAGGAGAGGACGGACGGGGGAAGGGACGAGTGGAGCACTCCTGAAGGGAAGGAGGAAGTTGACTGTTGATCATGTTTTGCAGAACAACCTTAGTGAAGGTCATGCTGATGAAAGTCTTTTTTTTTTAATTTGCGGCTTTCAGAGCGACGTTCGTTCTACCTCATACATGTAACCCATTGCTACAAATGCAGCAATCGACTAGAAATGTATTATATTTAGAACATGTTTCACGGTTTTCGTGATCGACTAATAAGCCGTAATCGGTTAACAGGTCCAAATCTCAGGGCAGAAGCGTATTTACCAAATGAGATGCCCTTCCCCTCTAATCGACTAATTCCAAGGCCATTGGGACTGATTGGGCAATTGAAGAACGACGTCAGAAAGGCTAATGCGCGTCTGATTTCCAGATTGATTCCGAGAATGCATCCCATGAGATGTGAATAGAGGAGAAATGATATGGCGGTTAGCCTCAAAAAGGGCATCCTCCCAAACTACATATTAGGGAATGGAACACATTGGAGAAGTATCTGGGAAAGGCTCATTTCTTCAGGCGATTATCAATGAAGAAGTCTTTCACAATCTTTTCTGAGAAAGAGCTATTACAAGTTCCACAGAAGTTGTCCAAAACAGCGCATTGAGAACTGTCTATGCTAATGTGCGCGGTCTACTCTGCGGGATTCAGTTCTATTATGATTTCCAAATTTCCAAGTAGTCTATAGTCGCTGCCACAAGTGCATTTGCATAAGCAATTCGCAATCGTTTTCGTACTACTGGGCAAGTAATGTGGAACTTGTACTAACCTTCGAAGGGCGTCTTGAGAGGGACCCCAAGGGACTGTTTGAGGGATCGGGCTGTTGAGACCACGGCAAGCAGTTCGTTCACTGCCCCTTCGAGAGAAGGGTCGATTGAGGAGGGAGAGGACTGGAACCACAGTTTCCTTACTACTTTGCAAACATGCGGCGTTGCATTATGTTACTAGCTCTGCCAAGCCCTCTTTCTCAAGTTTGAAGCATTCTGTTGGGAGATGGCCATTTTTCATGATACTCCGAACAGGCAAGTCCAACATCACCAACGACATCACACTACTACTGTATCTGCGATTAGTGTATGCAGGAAATAGACGGAAAGCGGCTTACGGTAAGAGGGGCACTGTAGGCCGAAGGATCGATACGGTCGAGGAGAAAACGAGAGATGAAGGGCATGAAGACGGAGAGTTGAACAAGACTCTGCAAAGGGGGGAATCACGGGGAGAGGGGTGGAAAGCGTGAATAGTTGTCTACCTGTGAGAGTAGCCGCTTGAGCGTTCGACTGATCACGTAAAGCCTCTTCGTGTCCTCATTCCACATCGCCTCTTTCGTCATTTCCTGCAATACAATTGCATCTTGTACGTGCATAAACTATATTTCTTTGTGAATATTATTTAAATTTATACAATACTTTGTTCAAAAGGATCTATGTATGTACGAGGAAAATGTGCCGTCAGTTGCCTCATTCCTAATATTTACAACGAAATAGTGAAGCGGTACGAAGAAAGTCCAAACTTTGCATGAATTAGCTGTCGGACTGAACGTTTTCGTCAAAAATGTCCATCTACATCTCATACCAAGTAGACATCCGACAGATCGGAGAGGAAGAACGAATGGAGTGCGGCGAGTGCACGGTGCGGAGTGTCATCTGACAGGGAAACGTCGACCGAGTGCAAACACGACGACAGACGGGACACGATCCAGTGGTCCTGAACGGAATGGGATAGGGATGGGAGGGTTGCGGTAGGGGAAGGGCAGTGTGGAAGCAGTGATATTAGTTGGATTTTTGCATAAGCAGATCATTATCTTACAATTTTATCTGACTTCCATACATCGATAAATAAAAAAAATCACTTACAATTGCCTCTTCTGATCCCTCCTCTGAGGTGTTATTCGCTCGACTTGCCAACTCCTCGGTATACGATACGATATTCCACAGCTTATTGCAGAACCTACAGTAGCCATCTTCGTTCAGTTCGCGATACTCCCGCTTACCGTAATCCCTCAGTGGACAGTCCGACAATATCGATCGGCACGTCGGAAGATAAAGTATCGTGACGAAGGAGAGCGAAGCGAAGGGCATCGGGACCACAACGGGGAATTCCATTGGGGAATTGGGAACGGAGCGAGGAAATGGCCGTGTCTTAGAGGGGTACGGTAGGATGGGCTACGGTAGGGAGTACGGTAGAAGGGGTACAGTAAGGGTGAACAAGGCGTCCAGAAAATGTTACCCTTCTCCTTGTCCGTCAATGCACTATCTCTCAACCGATCTTCCATCTCCTTCAGACCGATTCCATCCAAAACATCGAAGGGATCGACCACATTGCCCAGAGATTTGCTCATCTTTCGACCCTGAAACTCCATCATTCCAGCGTGGCTTCGCATTTAAATTACTCTTGCACGACTAGCGTAAAAATAACAAGAATAAGAGCAATCTACACAGCTCTACTCTGCCTACATACATAGAAGCTACCGTATATTACAAGCGTCAAAAAGTTCGACATATTTCCGTTCCGAGTTTTCTCGATTCCTACCTGTGATCAGGGGATAAATACTCATATTTGAAACACATTTCGCGGTGGGGGTAATTTGCCAGTTGCGGTAGGGCTGCCATGTAAATCGAGAATTTAGAAATGCGGTGGGGGTGGTTTTCCACTGCTGTATGGGTCATTATGTAGTAAAAGACGATTTGCGGCGGGAGGGGTTACACCCCGAAAAATGTAATCAAATACATTATTTTTGCCTTGCCTGTGATTCCTCTCCTTTGAGAAAACTTTTCATTTATCGGTTGTCTCGGACCTCTTTAAAAGTAAAATGATGGTTTTGATTCAAATAACGAACGCCTATAATTTTCTCAAGGATTTGAACCTCGCCACAAGTCATACATGGGCAGCCTTCCCCGCAATATTTTGAGAATCGGGCCTACCAGTGTACGAAATCAAGCCTACCAATTGAAATTTTTGTAGGAAATATAGGCCTACCAATGTAAAATTACGAACAAATATGGGCCTACCACCCATACTTCGGGTCGGTGCCCACGTATGCTACAAGTATGTCAAACACCGTGACGCTTGTAATACCTGTCCATCCCTGACGAGTCCGTGTAGAAGAACTTTCGAGAACGGAACTTGACCATTCGATAACCTAGACATCGATTTTAAGGAGGGAATTTTGAAACATAGACATATGACAGAATCTTGCCTCATAGTCAGCGCGATCATCCGTGCAACCCAGAATCCGAGAATATCGTGTCCTGTTTCGAGAAGGGAAAGGGGAGGGGAAGGCCAGTGGGCCCTTCCCTCCATCCACCCACCACTCACAAGGGGAACCAGCGCAGAACTGAAATGGAGCACTCTTTGGATCAACTAGCTCAATATTGTAGTATGCTCAATTTTTAAATTTTATTTTTTTTTTAAAAAAGCAAGGTTCACCCAATGTCTTCCATTCAACACCAACAAAATAAATAGGCAATCTGAAACATACCTGAACCAGGTATCGAGTACATCCTCGTCCTGTTCAATCTCTCTCGTTCCCAACTTCTCCTCAGCCTCTTGTCTACTCCTCGCAATCGTCCATTCGCTCAATCAATTGATAATCCACCGCAATCTTCTCCATTATTACCCTTCGTCTGGTCTTTTCCACGCGGGAATCCGATGTCCCCAAACAAGTTGTCGACTGAGACACCACGGTTCGGAATAAGAGAACCAGTCTAGGAGACGCTGACGTTGAGGAGCGGGAACGATCGATATCTGAGAGAGTTGCGTCTGGCGTCTAGGATTACGGTAGCCCATTACACGTCAATAGATGGATTTTTGGTGGAAAAACGACGATGTAAACTGGTGAAAGGAGTTAGTTTAGGCTAGATTAGTCATTTGAAGGGGGGAAAGCGAGCATACGTGGGCACCGACCCGAACTATTCGTGGTAAGCTCATATTTATTAGAAAATTTGAATTGGTAGGCTAAATAATTTACGATTTCGCACATTGTTAAGCCCGCCCCTCAAAGTATACCAGGAAGGTTGCCCATGTATGAAAGCGAGGGAGGAGAAGAGTGACTTACCCGTGCGTCGTGTAACGCCTTCTCAGCCTCTGCGTGCAGTTGCGTACAGTCGAGAAACCACTGCCATTCCTCGCGGGCCTCCACCACGTCCCCTGGAGTTGGGCAGTTACTCTCGAGTATACGAGTAGATCACCCTTCCCCCCTCTATCCCCCTATTCCTCCCCTCCCTCCTCTCTAGCTTGCTATTCTGATCTCCCCCTCACCGTCATCCTACCTTCTTTGCCTCTTCCCTTCTCTCGACTCTTCCTTATTACACCCCCAGCCTATAGGAAATAACAAAGATCAAAGATCAACCTGTCCGTGAGCACAGTGGAATGGAAGAGGAAGTGTCGACGCTCTTTACAAGCGCTCCCTTTGCGGCGAGCATTTCCAAGATCTGAAATCACATAGAAATTGCATTTCTATTCAAGCGAAGCCCATCAATTTCCCCTACCGTACCTTTTCCCTCGCATCATATCTGTCCATTCCGTCATACGGTGTCCCTCCACACAACCGCCCCCTCTCGTCGATACACCGCCTCAAACATATTTATTACAGTGGTAACTACGCACATAGAATCCCTACGATTATAACTCATAGCTCTTTCAACCATACAGTACAAGATATAGATAATATAAAAACTGGAAAGTATACCCCCCCCCCCGAAAACTGTCACACGAAGTCTTCCAATCCCTAACTTCTTCACCCCCCCCCCCACCTACCGTACTCTCGCATCCGCCACCACTCCCTCGATCTCGTCCCAATGTCTCGCAGCGATCGATGCATCCAATCGATCGTGAGCTGGCGTTATCTTCAGGACTCCTGCAATACTTGCGATTGTAAGGGAAATATTCCACTGTCCCCGCCGTATTCTAGACCATCTGGTCTTTCACATGCATATCTTTCATGTATGCATCGAGCACAGTTCTGGTTATACTGAACTACATGAAAGAAGGCTATGAAAAGAACCGTAACTACCGTAATCCTCTAAGTACAGTACCCAGTTTCTCTTCCCTCCCGATAACCCACCAGTTCCCTTGTCCAATATCACGGCATCGTCGACCACAACGGGCAGAGCCCTTCCGTCCACTGGACTCCTCACTCGTTTCCCTCTCAATTCATTCGCCCTTCGATCCTTCGAGTGAATGGCCAGAGCCACATCCGCATACAGAGACTCGGGGCGGGTGGTTGACACGGCGATGAACGAACTGAGACAAAGGGGATACGGTAGGCGGGGAGGTACCGTAATCCATACAGACCCGACGATCGGGTGGTGGGAACCTCATTTACTCAGAAACGTAACTTGGTAGGCGCCACATTATACACGATATCTAATTGGTAGGCTAAGAAACACCTCATTGTCAGTTTATGCATTGAAAGGCTCGTAACTAGAATAATTGAGCTGCCCATGTATACCGTAATCTATGCAATTGGACGGAAATCGATCGATACTCACCCCGGACTACCCTCCAACTCGTACCGAATGGTGTGCATGAGACCAAAGCGAACGTTCCTCCTTCCCTTTCCATCGGGCGAGGGAAGGGACAGGAAGCCGCCCTTGGGAAGGTCTGTCTTGTCCACTTCCTGCAAGGAGAACGAGAGATTAAAGATCAAATATCAAAGGTCGAGAACATCCAGTTGGTTTAACTATACGTACTATGAGGATAATGTCTGAGACGAACTCAAGTATGTTTCAGGCGTGTCATAAATGTTGGATCAGTTCCGCTATCGTTATTCTTAGCGGCACAAGAATTGCAAAAGTAGAAGGAGAAGGAACCTGATCAGAGAGGGAACTGTTGAGGGAAGGAGACCAATGGACGAATCGACGGGAACGGAAGATGAGACCATCCGAGTGCAGGGCGCAGAAGGCACGCACCACGGCCGACGAGAACGACTGCAAAGATCAAAGATCAAACTACAAGAGATCAAAGATCAAAGATCACACCTCATCGAGCGTGTAGTACTCCTTGGTCCAGTCAAGCGAGGCTCCCAGCCGCGAGAGCTGCCGCCGTATGCCCTCTGCATTCCTGTACTCGTTCCTTGTCTCAGAGACCAAAGCACAAAGCACAACGATCAAAGACCAAACTAGACTCTGACCTCTCGGCCAACTGCTGGCATCGTCGGACGAACTCTTCTCTGGTCATATCATGTCTGGTCCTTCCCTCCCTCCTCCACAACTCCCTCTCCACTACGGATTGCGTCGCGATTCCCGCATGGTCGAAGCCAGGCAGCCACTCGGCCTGCAATCATACAATTTGCCCATAGATGGGCACGGTTGCAGGTACCGTGGTTGGGTGACTTACTGCAAAAACTTTTCATGTATTGGTTGGCTCACTGCAAAATAATTTCTTAGCGAAATTGTGCGATATCTATGTACGGGAGGACCACTGCAATAAGTTGCCGGCAGCCCACGTATGAATTTGCCAGAGCATAAATCCTAGGAAATGATGCTAAGTACACTTGATATTATACGAAAGCATTTTCAACGCATAACTCAATAAATCATCATTACAAACATAGAATACGGACAATTTCAGTTGGGTTCAGTTCGTCGACAGCCCAGTTCCCATACCTTTCCTCCCTTGATCCTCGCCTGTCTCACAATTACATCCTCGATGGCCACCGTAAGCGCATGGCCAATGTGTAGTCTGCCTCAAATCAGGACCGTCCCTTCAACTTCTCTTCGGGATTGAAACAATGCACACATACATGGGAGAAGATTAATCGTTCTTCATAATCCTACGCAGTTATAAGTGATGCATGAAACATAAGCACCAAACGCGCGTGATGTTGCCTAGAGCGGCGAAGAATGAAGAGAATCTCTTCAAGAGAGGCTGAGATAAAGGGAATGAAAATGAAGCATTACCTCTCGATGCTAGTCTTGAACGACTTACCGGTGACATTAGGTGGAGGGAGGACGAGACGAAGGGAAGGGGAAGATGAGGAAGGGGAGGAAGACGTCGAGGGGACGCACACCTCCACACTACGAGTCACGAGGTCGACGTCGAATGACCTCAACGAGAACCACTTCAACTCCAACTCATAGCCTAGGTGAGTACAGTAAGATACCGTAACCCATCCCACTACCTCTAGCAGTACGAACACGTTTCACAAACTAGTAGCCCCCCTCAGAATACCAACTTGGGAAGTCGAGTAGAGGCTAATCTCCGTCCCGTCCATAGTCTCCTTCCACTCGTCTTCGTTCCATTCAACATCAACTCCTTTTCTAATTGTCCGTTTCAAAGAGCGCCTAAACCGCGCAACGGCTCAGAAAACGCGCCAGCCGTGATCTTGGCGCACTTATGGATATGGGATGGCTACCGTAACCAATAAGGGGGGAAGACAAAGTGATTGTTGTGGATTCTTTATCAGAGCGAGTACACGATTCACAGGAATGAAGATGGTACAGAACGAGGAAATGAAGAGGAGAAACAGCGGAGAGCACCTACGAAGGCACGGTTGACTGGAACGAAAGGGAATACGGGGATCGAAGGGGGAAAGAGAAGGGGGAAATGGCTGATAGAGATACTCTGTATAAAGTAAACAATGGTGACGAATGAGACCAAAGGGGCAGCTATGCTTTTTAGTCATGACAAAGGATACGGTAAGTATGCTGATAATAACGAACCAACTGTGACGGATTGGGCCCGAAGTTGGTGAGACCCAATACCCAGAACAATTGGTTCGACATCTTCAGCAAGGACAACAACAAAGAGAAAAGAGTAAACAAATTAACATCTCAAAATAGTCATCTAACCTATGTTATTACCTATAATGCATATAACAAGGCAATGTGACATGGAGAGATGATATGCAAATTGATGATATTATCCAAAGTATTTACAAACCACTAGGCGGGAACTTAATAATTTAGAATACCTTTGACTATAAAACAAGCATGCATTATTATAAAGCAAAGAGAAGCTTCAAAAAAATTCTAAAAGTGAAGGGAAGAACCATAAACGGGAAGAAAAATTATATACCGGAGCCTGCCAACGGGGATAGAAGGTATGGGAGACGAAGAGAAAGTGAAGAGGTGATCTTTGATCTTTGAAGAGGTGATCTTTGATCTCTCTATCGGGAGAAGATCGCGTCGAGAGAGACTACCGTAACCCAGAAGAGGGATCGGAGTTCGGTCGGCCATCGCAGTCCGTAGTTCTTGTGAGACTCCGCCATTCCCTCGAGCTGAAGTTATGACGATAAGATAAGATAGTGAAAAGATGCTTGAAACAGCCTTCGCGAACAAGACCCATTCTACGACTTACAATTTGATTACTAGATTCCCCGCCTCCTTCTTCCTTCCTTGGCTACCCGTCCGCGTACATGACTTACATTGGGACAGACGATGTCCTCCTCGAACCGATCGCACATCGTGTGCAGACGGGCGACGATTGACAAACGGCGGACGCACCACGCACACTCGCCCGCCGAACACGCTGAAAATAAGGTTGATCATCCCCTGCCTATCTTACTTACTTAGGTCCTACTGGGTATAACATCCCATCAGTCATCAGCTACCCTACCGGTAGCCCCCAAGGAGTCTATCGATTAGTCGTCCCTTCAATTCCTGCATTCCCCCCCCTGACTCACCTCCAGGCCCGTGTATGCCCCTTCCCTCTTCGACCCTCTCATTCTCCTCTTCTCCCATCGAATACATTGCACTGTCCACTGATGACACTCCTTCCTGCAAATAGGATCATTTCTCATTTCATCAGAGATCCAGTTCATTATCCAACTTGAATACGGTTTATCAAAATGTTCCCTAAGTAACCGCGTTACTATTTCTTGCGAGAGAACGAAGCGTTATGAAGAGAGTAAAACAACATAGGAATGGGTTTAGCGGCGGGACTTTTTGGTCAAGTTACTGGTAACATTTGGAGATCGCAGGTGAGACACAGCCGTGCAAAGGCGCCAAAAGGCGAAGTGGGCAGAATGCGGTGACAACTTGTCTCGGCTAACGATAACCCGCAGGTAAACAGAAGGGTGTGCGAGATAAGGAACGACAGGAGAATGTGCGTGGACACGTTGAGAAGAGCGAATTCAGAAGGGAACGTCAGACTGAGGGCAAGGTATTATCGTAAAAAGTTCAAATAGGAACGATGACAACTGGCGAAACGTTTTTCCAAAGGATACGCGTTTTTTGCGTCACCCATTTCGCAGCACAAGAGGATCAGCTTGATCGCAAATTATTAGGAAAAAAATAGATAACAGCTGAAGGGCAATCTATGATGGGCAGTGCAAACGAAACTAATGAGAGAAGGTCGATCTTGATAAGGAAAGAGGGAGAGAATAAGTAGGCTGGCATGAATGAGTCAATGAGAGACTGTGAGAGGGGAGGGGCCAGGGAGGGAGAGGACTCTGGAAGGGAAAGAGGGAGGGATAAGTCTGTACGAGGGAAGGGGGAGGGAGAAAAGGCAAAAAGCGCAGTCGTCCCTCTCTCACTGCCAGCTACCACACTCGGCGGCTGGGAGGGTGACGCATACGGTAAAACTGTGGTGGCCAGGAGGGGAGGGGGGAAGGGGGGTGAGAGAAGCATTCATACGTTAGAGATAGCTTACTGGTAAACCCCGAGATGAAATAAGTTAGCTAGCGTACCAGAGGACTTGCACCATGAGAACAATACAGTAATTATTTTATTTTTTATTTCATTTACGCCGGAGCGTGCGGTCAAGCAATTGCATGTGGTGATATAAGAATAGCATGACGAAGTGATATGAATATTGATTGTAATTTATGGGGTAGGACCCCGCACGCCACAGCTTACTATGAAATTACCAGTACCGCAGTGCGAAATTAGCCCCACCGCTGTGCTAAATTCTCGATTTACATGGATACCCTACCGCATCTGGAAAATGACCCCCCACCTAATAATTTCAAGCATGAGTATTTATTCCCTGACCTGCGCCTATGGAAACAGTAGGCAACAGTTGCTAAAAATGGAAGGTCATCCCGACTGACATAATAATCAGAGAAGATCAAATACTTACAGGCATTTATCGCTACTATTGCCTCATGTAGGCTAGAATGTCCGGCCCTAGTCCTAGTCCTAGTGAATGAGCCCTTACCGAGTCCGTGACAGATTCGCGTTGCTCCGTGCTTGGCCAGTGGACACTCATGATCTGAAGGGAACGAAGGTTAACGAGAAGAAACACGAGACTGCCACAATAACAACACTGTAGGAACGCGTTAGAACCGAGGCAGTGGAGGGGGGGGGGGTAAGACTGTTTCAAGTATAACCAACTTCTGTTAGATCACGTTAGAACGTGTAAGACTGACAATGAGTCAAGATAATTCTGGATTTGAAAGGGAAAGCTCCATTAGATAGATCGTTTCGGGAGGAAGATTGACAAGAGAACGATAGGAGAAGGGAGGCACCTGTGAATGTGATGAAGACACAAAGAGGAATAGTTGAGAGGAGAAGACTGGTCAATTACATCGATGATTACACATGCAGACCACCCAGGGGAACAACGGTGGGAGGCAGATGGATAGTGGTTACCGCATATGAGAAGAAGAGAAGGGGTAGAGACCACCCACGACCCTTCCAATACTCAATCACTGCCCTTTCCAACTGCACCGCTCTCGTTAACCCCCTGAGGGGAGATTCACAAAAGAGAAGGAATAGGGATAGAGATAGGCTCATGCGGTCACTCTCTCAGCATAAACAATAAGAGAGGCGATCAAGATGCGGCTGGATGCTAAATTATTTAGAGTTGAAGAGGGTGAAAAGCAGCTGAGAAGATCACGGGACGGGATGGAGCGAAAGGCATTGCTATGAGGGGTGAATGAGTTAGTGGGGACATGCTATGATCATAGCTGAAGGGGAAAGGAGAAGAACAAAGAGAGGACCGATTGAGGGTTTGAGTGGAGGAATGACTTGTGAAGGGACAGAAACTCGTCCGAGTGTGACGAAACACGAGAGATCTAGAGATCGCAATCTTAAAATTCGCGCCAAAACGTGAAATGACGCCACCACGGTAGCAAAAGATCAGAGCGCTGCGTAAATGCGTGGATAATGGCCGTTGCCTGAAAATATCGACGTAAATTCAACAGGTTGTTGTTCGTAGCTACGGGGTCCCATCACGAAGTCCCTGAAAATTATTTGTTATGGGGTGTTGAACATTGCAGTTTCCCAGCACGAAAAGCCTGTACTGTCGGTGGTTTGTACGGTAATTTTACCAACTTTCGACGTTTTCCCAGAACTTCGTTTAGCCCGTTGTCTGATGTTTGTTGTATTTCTTGGCTCTATTTCATTCGGATTACTCTTATTCTGTGCAGGGATGAACACCGGACCGAGGATCGTACCAAGCCGATGCGAATCGCCAGTGGTATGTCGTGTCGTTTTTGCTGTTCGTTACTTTTTTTCTTCTGATAAGAGATTCTAATTGTTACAGGCATCCTATGCAATCGGAGAAGTATATAATTGAAAGACGTATGTTCGCTATCTTGTTTCTGCGAGTACTCTTCATCGATGTGGAAGATGTCTATGCTAAAACGGCTGGTAAGCCTTATTTTCCTCTTCGGCTTTGTTATTTGACAATAATATTAGGCAGGATTGAAGTTACCCCGATTGGGTAGCTTACTACAGTGGAATTGGCTAGCTTGCCGCAGAAAAAATAAAGTTTGCTGGTCTTTTCTCGTGCTCTAGGTTTATTCATGCTTCAGGAGGCTCTTCATGATTTCGTAGCACTTGATCAGTTGCTCGACGGCAATGTTCTGAGTTTAACTATCTTGAATTCACGGATCTTGGGTTACAGTGCAAAGGTTCGTCTTCAACTTAGGTAGTTCCATGCTTAAGGGATCATTATGGAGGTTTTTTTCTCAGTTGAGTCGTTATTTTTAAAGAAAACACGTTGACTTTATTTTCCACATTACTCTATTATTTATTTATTTTATCGTTTACGGAGTATCCGTGCGGTCGGGCGAATTACAAGGAAATATGACGGCGAAGAGAGAGAATAGAGGAGAACGCAGTGAAATTAAATAGTTACCCGAACGATATTATTATTTTTTAAATTTAGTTTTTTTTTATTTCAACTTTTTAATGATTATTTCCGTGATATACGTTGCTATTATGTCCAGATTAACTTGCATATGCTGCAGTGGAGGCTAATTGAGTGTCTGCACGATGTAATTAGTAAATGGAGTCGTTTCCTCCGGGGGATGTAGTTGTGTGGGATGAACGGTTGTTGAGCAAACAGGAAGGAAGGATTGGGAGGGAGAGAGATAGGATGCAATTACAGGCAATGATTCGAGAGGGAAGGGGGAAGCACGTGTGAATGGGTTGGGATGAGTGAGAGGGAATAAGGGAGGGAGGGGGGGGGGAGCAAGTGAAGGGCCAGCTGCAACTCCAATTAGTACACGAATTAGACTCCCCCCACCTATCATCTTGCTCCCTATTATGAGTGAGAGCACTGCATTACCGCATTGTCTTGGCACATTCTCGAACGTTTTCACGCTTTTTGGAATATAATCATAACTTAGATCACGTTAGATCATAGGAATTTGCGGTAAGAGGAAAAAGTGGCGGGCTCTCTCCGCAAACTATCCATCGCAAGGTGAGATCGTCAGGATAAGAGGTGGTGAGGAAAGGGGAAGACGGTTGTGAAATAGTGGTCGATCCAAGTGACTAATGACATATAGGCCCCCTTCTCCATTCGTTCACTCTTCCCATTCACGGCAAAAAGCGAGGAAAGAGAGAGTAGGCTAATGTCAGGTGCTCTTTTTGTGGGTGTGCAAACATTGGGGGTACGGTAGGAGGGAGGAGGGGAGGAAGGTTGGGAGAGCGTGCTTCCCAAATGACATTCAGGAAGTCTGAGATGAATGTTTCTTGATGGTTATTAGTTGATCCTGGTTTGCAACAAAGGTTAGGCCACTCAGGAAAGACTCTCCTCCATCTAACAAAGCCTGCGGTCATTAGCTGAAAAAGCGCTGAAGAGGAAACATACGGGTGGAGGGAACAGGGGACAATGATGATGAATCGTATTGGAGTACAAGGAGGCAAGTCCTTGGAAGAGTGCATGGGAGGGAGGTGTAGAGGAGAGGAGAAGGAGAGGTACAGAGAGAGAGAGAGAAGTATGCCTTGCGGGAGGGGATGTTGAGTGACATGGGAACATCGAGAGTATAAGGGGAGGGGAGACTAGGGAGAACAGCTAGAAAGGACAGTACAACAATACACGTGGCTGCATAAACTGCCCAATCTTTCCTGCATAGTTGCACCTTAATAATTTTATGGCAGATTCCACTGCACTGTATCTACTAGAGATCTGCAATCGAGCCCTTTTGGCCAATATGTTTCATCTTTTTGACGACGAGACGTGCCGCGGTTATGAATGATTTATGAAACGAAAACTTCGGTAATATTATCGACGAAAAAGTTCCGTCAGTAAACTTCATTTCTAATTCTTCTGCCTTTCTCAACCATAAACGGAGCGGTCCTCTTCTCCCTGTCATCCCCCGCTCCACTCTCACACTCTCCCACAA
Organism: Micoletzkya japonica; assembly: GCA_900490955.1. Taxonomy (NCBI): domain Eukaryota; kingdom Metazoa; phylum Nematoda; class Chromadorea; order Rhabditida; family Diplogasteridae; genus Micoletzkya; species Micoletzkya japonica. The sequence continues at coordinate 70,197 of LS860126.1, read as the reverse complement.
TCGCCGTCACATAAGATGCCCCAAAGCGCGGTCCTTCTGTGGCCGAGTCGTAAAGTATATTAGAAGGGGCGAAGAGAGTGCGTAATCAGTCCCTCCTCTCCCCCGAAAACACTCTTCACCCTCGGTCCTCTTTATACTCTCCGATTACCTCTCTCCCGTCCCTCCATCCTCAATTATGCTCCTACTGTATCTCCCTCCTCCCCTTCCCTCATCCCTCCCTCTCGTCCCATTCATCCATTGTCCCTTCACAGCCTTACTGTTCTCATTCCATGTATACTGTCTTCTGTAAACATCACTTATGCACTCTTCCATTTCCCATCTGCTCTTATCAGAATATGACACGGTTTTGGAGATTCGGTATAATAGTGTCGATTTCCACTAAAAAACGTGCTCTACAGAACACACTAACTATTTCCAATAAACCATCATAGAGTTGTAGAAGAGTGAGTTTGTCTGGTGCCAACATCCTTATAAGGATGACTCTTCCGCGACTTTACTTTCCCTCATTTTCCTATCATGCTCTCCCTCTCCCCCTCTTTCCTTGTCTCATCGCCACTAATCTGCAATAGAATTTATCGGTGACCGTAAGGAAGAATTGTGGGAGGAGGTGTCGAATGAGTGAGTGAGTACCGAAAGGGATGCAAGCGATGTTGGGACGGTTTATGGGAGAATGGCGAGGGGAGGGAGAGGGAGAGACTAAGAGGGAAGAAGGGAAGCGACAGTGATGGATGCATTACATACTGTCCATTACGGTACGAGAATAGACAAAGGGTCGGAATCTGAGGGGGAGAGGGAAGGGAAGGGGAGAGGAGAGGATAGGGAGAGAAGCTACAGGCTGCCAGAATGTAGCTTTCATCCTTGGGATACTGTAGCTACCGTACTCCAGTCGAGGACAACACCAGTGTCCCTACAGTAATCTCGATGTATGTAGCTATGCTTCTTGATGATTCATTAGCTGCCTCCCCTCTTCTAATGTATCCGGGAAGTCCCCCTCTCCCCTTCCTGTCTATTCCCCGGTCTCGACAGCCGTGTGTGTAACACGTGTCTCTCTCGCAGTCACAGGTGCCAATCCAGGAAGGAATTACGGTCCCCTCCCCTCCCTTAAGGTATCAGGTATCCCTCCCCCCTCACCCCTAATCGTAAGTCGATCCTAGATGATATCCAGCTGAGCCCATCCCTGCTTATCCTATTCCAACAATCATTCTCATGCCTGTCCGTAAGCATTACCTAAGTGAAAGGGGAGAAGGTGACGAGAGTTCGGGGAGAGAAGGGTTGTGTTACGGGGTACAATACGGAGTACTCATTATGGGGAGGACAATGACTGCAGGATCTATTCCCCATCCATCAACTGCGAAGTTACAGGGAAGACCTATCGGATGAAGCATATTTCTAACTATGACGCAATTAGGATGTGATCTGGTCAAATCGAGATCATCGAAGCTCCTATCATAGGAAGAACAATAGAATAGTAGAATCATAGGAAGAACTGCCCCTCGCATGTCTACGGACAGTCGATCAGTCAAAAATACAGCTTAGATTAGAGACCAGAAGACGATGGACATGAGACACCTGGTAACAGCAGTGATGACTATTGAGGGAAGGGAAGGAGGATGGGGGGGGGGGAGATGGAGAGAGGTAAGAGGGAGAGACTCCTAATCCATGATTGCCCCATGAACACGAATCATTAGGTCAACCCCCTCAGGGCAGACATTGAGAGGGATAACGGAAGGAAGGAGAGAGGGAGAAGGAGAAGCTGAGTGGGTCACTCTCCCTATCTCTAGCTTCATTTGCATATCAGAGTGTGAATGGAAGGAGACTGCTGCACAAACATCAACACGTGTGAGTGAGGGAAGGAGAGAATAAGGAGGGGGATGGAGAGGGAGAAGGGGGAGAGAGACGACGATGATGAAGCACTGCTTGCTTAGGTGTGTGTTCCCCCCAATCCCTCGATTGACGAGAGTCAACAATCTGTCAATAGACACGGAGTACGTACACACTAGTTTATCGATGAGGGAATCGGGATAATCTGTGAGATCTCTTGGAGGGGGGGAGATGGAGAGGGAAGAGAGCTTAGAAGATCCACCGGGGAAGGAATCGAGAGAAGGCGGGCTGAGGGCGAGAAGGGGAGGGCGACTCCTGCAACAGACAAGTTATTATCTCTACGGGATGGAGGCGGGCTTTGTTTGGAGTAGTGGCTACTATTAGACGTGGGGGAGTGGAGATGGGGTAAGAGCGAAGAGTATGATGGGACAGTCGCGACCTTGCTAGAAGGCGCTCTTTGTCTCTCTCTTTCTCTCGTGGATATACTCTTGAGATTGCGGCAGCCTATGCGAACGTGGGAAGTAGGCGATGGGTTGAGAGGGCGATCGAGAGTGGATTGGGGGGGGAGGAGAGGAATAATCGCCAGCTAAAGAGCAGAGGATACGAATCGGGCACTTTTGATGGTTATATTTCGGCCATCCGAAGATAATAAGACATAGGTTCACTATGAATTGATCATGAAACATAAACGTGAAAAGCACTTGATTCGTATCCTCTACTAAAGAGTTTATGAAAAGCGCTGGAAAGGGAAGGTGACGCAGGGCTATCCCGCTAATCCTAGATCTGAGTGGTTGCATCGCATTGATGGAGCGTAAGGGGATACTGTCAGACTGACGATGGATAGGTACACAAAGGATGAATAATGAAGACGGAGGGGAGAGACTGCAGAGTGTCCAATTGAACAGGTCGACAGCTAATTTGAATGATTGCGCCATGGGAAGCGAGTGAAGAGGGCAGAAGAGGGGGATAGGGGGGCGAGGAAGCTGAGAGGAGTCAATTATGACACCCGAATAATTGAGAGGGGAGAGTAATGGGAGGAGAAGGATTACCTGCATAGCGGAGAGGAAATCGTCGAAATCGAGGCACATTCGTGTGAGACGCTTCGCCACCGAACGACAGACCGAGACATCGAAGGCTGAAAGGGAACGGGATAGGGGGATACTCGAGTTATGGCAGCCTATCGCCAGCCCCTCTAGTCTCCTAATCCCCCCCTCTCTACAGTATCTGAGAGGGTGTCTCCAATCGGGATGAAGGGGGACAACAGTAGTGAAAGGATGAGACACGCGAGCAAATAGAGTGAGACAAGAAGGGAGGGCGAGAGCGGAAGACGGCACTTTGATGATACCGAGAGAGGTGACCGAGGGGGGAGTTGGAGAGGGAGATGGAGGGGGTACGGGCATGAGTGAGCTAATGGAGACGGCTATGGAAAGATAGTTGCTGTTTGAGTTATGATGTGACGAATAGTGATAGATAGAGCCATGGTGATGAGGCCTTCAGGAGCGAGATAACTCATTCGATGCTACATCTAGCTATTCGTGAATATTCTGATTGATAAAGCAAACTCACGGGAAAGGGGCGAGTCGGTCTGAGTAGAGACATCGACAGAAGACGAGTGGACTGACTCGTACGAGAGACGACGACGGATCCTCTTGAGGGAAGAGGGCGAGAAGGGATCGAACGAGGAACACGAAGCCATCGAGAGCGGAGACGACAATCCGCTGTCATCCCCCGAGTAGACCGTGAACATCTGTAAGGTGATAATGACAATGACAACGACATATGACAGTATGACAGTATGGCAGGTCACATACCATAGCAGTCGAGAAGCCTGTGAGGGGGTCACGAGAGGTCAGACTGGAGGCAACCGGCTGGTATGAGGTGCGAGCTTATGTTATGGTCAGCCTGACTCCTCCCACCACCCGCTTGGCCCCCTCCCCTCCCCCTACTCCCTTCTCCTCCCTTTGGTCACTCCTCTTCCCACTGTTCCCCCAGTGTCCCCCTCGACTCCGCCTCCTCCATGACGACCTTTCCTAATCAAGCACTTCACGCGCCAAGTCGAGTCTTACGACCATTTCATAGGAGATGAGAGGGTGACCAGAGTTCGCACATTACAGTATCTTCAGTAAGAGGAGATACCGGTAATGAGCATCTAGCAGTTGTTCTCAGGTCTGGCTGGTGGTGTCTGACCTTCCACTGCGATACAATCTACCCTTTCCCCTCCATCTCGACATTCTCCCTGATAGGTAAACGTTATGCTATCGATGCGATCATTTGTCTGCTCCCATCACTGCCCATCCGATAGCAATCATCGAGAGTGTACGCAACTCGGTCCATTGTCTCTCTGTCTCCTCGTTCGAGTGATCGCCGTGATAAAGGCGTCTCGACTGACAGTTGCCCCACTCGGCCATCCTCACTCCTTGCGTAACCACAAGTGGTCTTCTCGCTTCCCTCGAGAGGGCCGAGAGACTCTCCCTCTCCTCTGTTGCTCGGCTTTGTTCGTGCCGTAATAGATATCCCCTCTCGGATTAGTCGACGCGCCGCTTTGTCCCTTCATCAATATTGCACAGGTTAATGAGCAGCTAAGTAGGAGATTGAAGGGACGCCGAAAGCAGAAGAGGAATGGAGTGGAGTGGTGGGAGAGCAATACGTAGCCCGTACTGGGGTAGACTCTCGGAAAGAAGTGTACTGTACCTAGTAACGGGCGGCTGAGGATCCAATTGTAGTGTTACCCCACATTAATCGAGGGTCACCTCTCAATCTGCGAAGAGTTCGCCTTAACGAGGAGTGAAGAAGTGGCCGAAGACTGAGGATGGGTGGGGGGAGGGGGGATCTGCGAGAGTCGAATGAGCCGTGAACTGAGTGTGTGTGTGTGTGTGTGTGTGTGTGTGGTACAAGAAAGGAGATGAAAGGGAGACCGAGGAGGGGCCCGACACTTCTTACGAGTACTCTCTTCTCTACAAGGAGATGACTGACTTAACTCCCCGCACTTTGAGAGGACAAACAGTCTTTTGAGGAGATAGACTGGGTGTTGATTGGCTTGCATGGACGTATAGATGGACTTTTTTCACGGGCCAGGCTGTCGTTCCAAAGAAAAGTTCACAACCTCTTCCTGGCTGTATAATTGCGTGGCGAGTCGCATAAAGTGTATCTCGCGAGAGGTGATTCGACCGTCTCCATCAACCCGTCCGTTTCCCTATTGCCAGTCGTTGTTGTGTCCCCTCTGACCCCGTTTCTCCTCCATCGGACACAATTACAAAGAGAGTGTGTTGTGCTCTGGGGGATAAGAGGCGGCTTCTCCCGTTACGATAGAGAGAAGGAGTAATCAAACAATCGACAGGGACAAGAGTAGCTAATCCGGCGGGAGACACTGTGAAAGAGGAGACGACAGTGTCTTGAGGGAAGAGGGCGGTGCGGGGAAGATGAAGGGGCTTGATTGGAGGGAACATGGACAGGCTAGGATGAGCTAATGGGCACAGATCGACCTACTACAGATGTTTTCCGTTCTTCGACTGAAAGAAGCTAAACGCGTGCCTTACGAGAGTAGTAGAAACATCGCGAACTCAAGGCTAGATAAGCCTATCAATGTTCTTTTGCTTCTCTGACAATGAGGCAGCTGTTTCTAATACCGTCAATATTCGGGCATATTCGGTATATTCAAAATAAGGCCGTAACTCAATTAGAAATGGTCGTAGAAAGTTCTGGTTGGAATTTTTGGAATCCTTAGGCTCCTGTTTATCCGCATACCAAATTTGAATATGATTGAGCAACTTCTAACCCCTCAAAACAGCTCATATGCCTTGGAGTCCAAATAGTCCCCTACCCAATGCGATTTTCATGTTTTTCGTCATAACTATTTTCGGCGTGGACCAATTGAGCTCAAACTTAGTACACAGGTAGATCTTGATGAGACGAATCGAATGAACCCAACCAGAAGTTTCTAGACCTTTTTCGAACGGAGTTATGGCCTCGTATAAGATATACCGAATCTGTCCCGATATACACTGAGCTAAATTTCCCCAGCCAGCTGGGGAATATTTCCCCACGGCGTGATCCTGGAGAATATTTCCCCAGCCGGCTGGGGAATATTTCCCCACGGCGTGATCCTGGAGAATATTTCCCCAGCCGGCTGGGGAAATGATTCCCGAGCGATGTTTTGGGGAAATTTGGCTGGGAGGCGGCCCCGAAATTTCCCGAAGAACACATTGGGGAAATTTCAGATCCTAGCCCCCCCCCCGGCCCCTCGCTCCCCCCCCCCTGCTCTCCATCCATTCCGTTCAATCACTCAGACATACTGTAACTTGGAATAAGCAAGCTTATCGTTGAGACTCGATAAACTAGCCTCCTAAGAGGAGGCAGGAATAAAATCGAAGCAAAGCAAGAATAGCAATGTGAAAGGGCTTAAACAATAAAATGAATCGGCTAGAGGTGGGTAGGCTTGAAAGCAGGATAAGATAGGCTGACAGGCCATACACGGTCGGCCATCCAATCAACGACACTGGAAGTAGCTTGAATGTAGCTATATATAGGTACATCTGAACGCGATGAAGCTACTCTATGTTTATGAAATTAAGCAGTGTATGCGTTTCACTGCAGTATGAAAGTCAAGCTTACCTGCTGTTGAATCTCCTCTTCGTTATTCAATAATAAGCATAGCATATCTATATATAAAATAACCGGCATAATTGACTATTGCGATCTGAAGCAAGCGAACGTTTGATTAGAGACTTCTTACCTTTTGTTTCTTCACGTAATAATATTGATGTATATAAGAATAAGAGCATGTTGAGGGGTATAGACGAATAAGAAGCCCTGCAAATAAACCGTTTTAACTAAGAAATCGAAACTCACCTCACTGTCTGCCGGCAGACATAATACGGTAGCCATGCGAAATACTGATAATTAAATCTGGAAAGAGTACATAAATGAAAGAAAATGATGAGACTTAAATGACTCATCCTCAAACCCCTTACTTTTACCATGCATGCCATCATAAGCGCAAACCAACCATCACATCAGAAGTCACATACCGACCAGCTACAGTGAAGAAGACGCCACACGCTTCGTGGAGTGAACGGGTGAAGATGGCATGTAGGGACGAGACCTGCAATTGCACACAAAGTATCATCGTTCAGCCTAAATATCCCGTAATCATAGAAAAGCTAACAATAATATGCTTAGAAGAAACAAAAACTTCTCTGATAAAACAGCTTGCACAGTCGAACGAGCTCGTACGGCTTGCAAAGCACTCTGAATGTACTAGTAATTTAGCAAAATGAAGGCAAATCAAAAAAAAGAAGGAAGAAAAGAAGAAAGAACTACGGTAAAGAAAAGAAGCGAAAAGAACTACGGTAGAGAAGAGAAAATGATGACAAATCTTACTATAGCTTTATGACAAATCGTATCAGGAGTCCCATAATTCAAAAATGCGTCCTTGATTTCATGGCCTGATCTTCACAATTCTTTTATTTTCTGTTTATTTTAGTTGCTTTCCTATCTATTTTCATTTCTCGTTTATTTCCTTTTTCGTTTTCGGTGCCCACCGTGACCAGGGAGCCCTCTCTCCGTCGTCGTAGGCTTCAATCGAGACTGACTGACTCGCTCTTCGAGGGAATCGACTTCTACACCAACATCACCCCTGCCCACTTTGAGGAACTGTGC
>LS860126.1:1844-62184 GCA_900490955.1 Micoletzkya japonica | reverse complement strand
CTTTTATTTTCTGTTTATTTTAGTTGCTTTCCTATCTATTTTCATTTCTCGTTTATTTCCTTTTTCGTTTTCGGTGCCCACCGTGACCAGGGAGCCCTCTCTCCGTCGTCGTAGGCTTCAATCGAGACTGACTGACTCGCTCTTCGAGGGAATCGACTTCTACACCAACATCACCCCTGCCCACTTTGAGGAACTGTGCGCTGACCTGTTGAGGAACACGATGGTCCCCGTCGCTGACACTATCAGGTGAAATTTGAGATCTACTACTTTTGCGGTGAAGTGTTTGGCGTATGCAGCGATATCAATTTCAAATGGATCCAAAGTCTTTGCTTATGTTAAGGTTATCACTGATAACTTATCAGACACGCTCTGTTTGATAACAATCAGAGTCTTCGAGTAGTAATTTGTTTATTTCAAGAACGCGAAGATGGACAAGTGTCGGCGATCCCCGAAAAGGAAAGTCTGGTGGAATAAGCGGATCCGACGGTCGGTGCGTTCCTCGTTTTATCAGGTTGTTACAAGGTTTAATTTATGCTTTGGTAGGCCTCGGGCTAAAATAATGGCCGATAATGGTCGATAAATTATTCTTATTATTATTATTTCTCTGTCCGTATGGCATTCTTTTAACAACTGCTGAAGTGGTGAACATTAGATGATGCCGCTGCTTGGTGAAATAGCTAGATTCACACTAGCTTAAATTCCTAAAATTACGCAAAACTGATAAGGCATTTTTATTGTAGTTTTAGGCCCATGAGCGGATATTGCCTCCTTTACTTATTCGTAAGATAAACGCCTAAAAGGAGTGGGTATTCAGTCTTTATTTGGCCACAAAGTGTGATACGCGGTTGGAGTGCCTGGCACCCTTTGCCGCCTTTGTTCGATGACTATCCCGCTCCTAGCAATATAATTATTCGGGTATTCTCTTTTTAGAAGTTGAGTAATTTACCTCTTTAGATTTCTCGATGTGACTACTGGACTGAATAGTCCGTCGGACGTCCTCAAGAAGGGACGACTACGAACATCTTTATCGTCCTTGTCTGCATGTGGATGTCAGGTAGTTTTGGTATTGCATCTTTGTAATGACTATTCAAATGGGTGAAATCCGAAACATTTCTGCACCTTCTTCAAATAAAAAGAAACTACTAAACGATACTTGAAAAATACCAGTGAAGCCCCATTTGGACAGTTATTCCGGATATGGGGAGCTTGCTGTGTTCAGCAGACAGTCAACCTCCCTTTCAAGAGCGAGCTGAATGTAATTGTTGTCATACTTAGGCGTATTAGCTTGTAATTTATGGAAATAGATATAAGGACCTCACCTTACTTTCTACTCTCTCCTGATTTCGTGTTGTTCAGAAGTGCATTCGTATTTTTAATTTAACCTTGAATATTTTAAGAATCTGCACTTTCTGAACAACACGTACGCTTGCCTTTGTGAAATTGGAAGGCTAACCCAGTAGAGGAACAGTTGGCATGCTCACTAACAGTAGGGTAATCGATTCATAAAGTGCATCATCATTTACTAGCATTGTTGCCTCTGCACTCTTCCTCCTTGCTCAACGCGTGTGCCGTTGATTTACATGAATGGTGTCCTTTATGAATCGATTTACGGTCTCTAGCGAGTAGTACACCAAACGTACCGGTGTCTAATGTGCGTTATGTATATGTGGACTGTATACTGACCTACGTTGGACTATAGCTTATGACCCAGGCATTAGGCCTGATGCAAACCTTAGGTTTGCTGGCAAGCGCGGTAATGTACGGTAGGCATTCTCTACAGATAAGGAGCTGAAAGTAGTTGTTTCAATGGTGTAAAAGTTAAGAAAGCATTCACCTTGCCCTCATTTTGATCCAGGCGCAGATGATCATCTCTCTGCTTGATCGTAGGAAAGGGTCTAGATGGACAAGTCTCGAATGGACATTGCATCTCCCTGTAATGAACAGACAATACACAAAGATGGTGGACAATGGAAACGAATGCAAACGAAACAAGAATGAAGACACGCAGCAAATGAGTGCCGCGGAAAAGTTTTGGGGAAATTTGAGCGATTCGGGAAATTTCGTCCCCTGGCTCGGTGTTCTCGGGAAATTTCGGGCGTTTGGGGAAATTTCGGCGGTACCTCTCCCCAAACCGTGGGGAAATTTCGGCCTTTCGGGAAACATTCCCGTGGGGAATGGTGCGCCCCCTACTTCCCGTGGGGAAATTTCGCTCAGTGTACTCTAAGTTGACGGTAGAACTCAGCGAACTTTATTTACTTCCTCGACGAATTCGAAGTCGCTGCAAGTGCAATATAAAAAAGTGAGCGAAATGACAACTGACTAACAAGCTTTATAAGCTTTATAAATAGCCGCGTTTACTGAATATTTCAACTGTTTTCCTGATTCCTTTGAGGATCTCTGAATAGTGCTCGTTTTTACTACTCTTTCTCTCGCTACTCCTAGGTACGATAAGTCACAGGTATCTTATGTCACTCGTGAGCCTTTTCCGTTGCATGATGTTTCTCACAGACTAGGCTACGCATGCTGATTGAAAGCTGCAATTCGGTCTCTCTCTACCTCTCCTTCTCTGAAAGAGTCTCTGCAGTCCAAGCAAGGTATACATCACGTTCGCGTAAGACGTACCTAGATACTACTACTACTACTCGACACCCGCGTTGCAGATCTTTTGCTTTGTTGGCCGCTCCACTACCGTATACTTGACACATGCCACAATCCCATCCATGTCCCAGCTACTTTATAATGCCGTACAGCTAAAGTGCACATATTTATTCATAGTGACTTGGTGAGAGAGGGTAACAATAAGGTATAACAATGAGCGGTGATAACAAGGAGTGCATAATAATAATCAGCAATAGGTTATGGTAATAATAATAATAATATAATAATATGGTCATCGATGTGGGTACCTGACGAGTATCACTGAGGGAGTATTGATATCGGTTGTGGAAGGAGATGAGAATGAAATGGGCGAATCTACTTTTCGAGATAAGAAGGAGAGATAATGATGAAGGATGAGCAGGATGCGGCAATGACAGTGCACGATTGGATGGCAAGAAGCAGTGAAAGAGGTACGGGTTGAGTTGAAGGTGAGGGGGAGGGAGTGACGGTCACCCTTCTCACTCACTACTTGTATGTACACACTTCATTGCCGACTCCACTCTAACTGGTCTAGCAAGCGTCGTCTACTGTATGTATACACTACCCACTACTCTCTTAGTCTGCCTTGAACCTACTCTACGTATGACTGACTGTGAAGGCGTAGTTCATTCTACACTAGAGCTCCTAGATCACAACCGTTCGAGGGGTTTCACAGATTATCAGTAACACAGCCTTAGTGAAGGGGGGGGGGGGGGCTAGAGGGGGGCTAGGAAGGTTCTCTTTTTGGTTCAGAAGGACATCGGCATGTTGGATATGGTGGATACGGGAACGTTGTCCTTGCACTCGGAGACGAGGTCGATCTCGACTTGGAAGATGAGACAGGCGATCTCCCGCTTGAGTCGGGAGTACTGTATGTGATCGATGACGCGTATGCGACACAGGGACTCGTACAGCGTCAGACCTGCAAGCTTTTCATGCCATTACGTTCTATCGTCATAGAGGAGTCAGCAAAGCCATCCTATGCGCTATCTCAAAAAAAACCAACCCGCTCTTCATACGAAAGCAGCGAAGAAATCAGAGCGAATCAAGCACGCCTCATCTGGACATAATTTTGAAGGCTTCTTCATCGGCCAGCGGCCAGCTCTCACTCACTACACCGGGTGGAATGGCACGTAGGCCGGTTGGTTCCTTCCCTAATTAGAGTGCGTATGCCGAGATGCAGCCTACACACGCTCTTCTAGTACTCTCTACTACGGACCACATAGCACCCTGCATAGAGTTGCCTAGGTAGATCAACTCACAGAATACGCGAACAGGATCCGTCTCGGCCAGAGTGTGCAATTGAAGGAGGTCGAGATGCTCTCCTTGACCGCTCTCTTCTCTTCTTCTCCCATCCATCCTGATCTCCTTATCTGCTGCACTTGCACTCGGTATCGTTGTCACTAACTTTTGCAGTTGTTCCGGAGTCAGAATATCAACCTACAATACATCATTAATTAAGAAATGTCTCTAGTAAGGCAAAGGCAGGCCAAAATATTACGAGTTGCGAGACTGGGATGGAGTACTTGGATAGATCTGCCGTGGACGATGAAGGAAGGACTGGATGGAATGAGAGGGCGGGCAGAGGAGAAGTGAGGGCAAGCGAATGAGAAGGGAGAGACTGAGACGGAGCGAAGGATGAAGAGGTGGGAAGGGTGGGACGGAGGCTAGGGAGAGTAACTGAGACTGGAAGGGAAGGCGGAGGGAGAGGGATGGGAGGAGGGAGGGAGGTTGGAAGGGATGAAGGGAGAGAGGATGGGAGAGAAGACGGAGGGAGGCATGATGGAGGGAGCGAGAAGGACGAAGGGGGAGAAGTCTCGCGAGACGGGACGACGTACGATTCGTGGGTTGTGGACGAGGAGCGACTGCAAGGAAGAATATCTTGTTGCATGTGGACTACTGTAGGATACTGACATGATACCTAGATTCAACAGTCGTGAGCCTTGTCTAAAATGCTTACTTCATGAGCTTGGCCTTGAGTGCCGTCTTGAGGTTCTGGTACTTCTTCTTGTACTGTTCGTGGGTGAAGTCGACGTTGAACTCCCGATTGAGCTGACTCGAGATCTCTCTCCACTTCGATCGACGTTTCTGCCGACATTCAGCCGAGTTGCCTACAAAATGTCAGTTACGTATGCCGCTCAAAACGCTTTGCCTACCGTAGGCCCCGTCGTCGAATTTATACCCCCGTAACGTAGCATATAGTTAGCCGTCGATACTATATTTCGTCGTTTTTCACCTCGTCCGTACGCTATCAAGTGTGTAATTACGTATAGCGAGGTATGCGCACGCGCTCTAGCACGAGCTTAGTGTTGTTTACTAACCGATAAGAAGAAGCGAGAGCGAAAGAAGGGAGGAAAGAAGGGATACGAGACTAACCGTTGTTGCAGATGATCGGCTGGAATTCCTTGCACAGACTGATGAGTCGTTCGCAGAGCGAAGAGGGCATGTGGGTCGAGATGACACGGGGATGCTGACGGGACGACGCCTGTAACAGGACGCGTCCCCCCGCCCACCCGAACCAGCAAAGGGACTCTCACCTGAGGAAGAAGCATGAGATCCCGTGTGCTGAGGCTCAGCGTACTCATGCCAATTGCCCCCAAGAAGACGATGCTCGAAGACAGCGACGAGACGACGCTGCCAAAGAGAGTCCGTCTCCCTTACCTGCACGAGCTTGTCTCTATGCGACGCGGCTGCGTCGCGTTCGCGTTACAAACATCTCCAAAGACCTTGTACTATCTTTTCGCGGACTAGTCGCTCCCAATGTGCTCGTGCTGAGTACGGCTATTCGTAAATATTTTATAAATAACAACAATAAAATAATATTACGAAAGCATGAACGGGTAAAACGTACTAATGCGCCCAATGACAGCGGCTTGAGGTATCATGAAGTGAGATGTGAACGAACCAACCAGTAAAATGAGATCCATAAAACACGGAGTGTCAGTTATCACAAACACTAAGCTCATCGAGCGAGATCATGAGAAGTGTAACGAATTAACGAGCGATATTGCGTTGGTTGCTAGATGTTAACACACGTCATTTCCTAGACGACAACAATAAATGATGTGAAATGTTAAAGGGAATATATCGGTAATCGTTACCTACGCATAGCCATAGTATGAGAGATGGTCATAGATTGACGGGAACATAAAGTGGAGAGTGAGAGAGAGACGCATATTACTCTGACGTTGCGTCCTTCGGCCTAAGCAGAGCTAGTAGAGGAATGGCTACTACTGGCTGGCAGGCCGCGGTATGAGAAGGAGGAGGAGGAGGGACTAGAATCGTAGTGGTGACTTGTCTCCTCGACGGGTCCGCATGCACTACCGGCTGCTGCTCGAGGGAGAACTGTGTCCGGGGAGAGCCGTGGGCTACTCCTTGCAATTGGAATACACGGCTAGGCAGACAAAGACTAAGAACGCTAATACAGCACACGACGACAAGAAGAGAAGCGCAGAGTGTATATCTTGTGTGGTGATCTGCTGAGTCGTCACTGGTATGGGACGATCTCGTCGGGTGAGAATCCGCTTCCTGCAACAAGTGACGGGTCCATGTATGGACCGAGGAACACACCCACTTTACGTCACAGTATCTCCCGGTCCACTCTCTAGGACAACTGCAGACTCCCGACAGAGAGACGACCTTTCGTCGTTTCGGAGACACTCCATTGAATGCCTCACACACTCCCCCATTCTTGCAACCATCTCCATTGATATCGCAGCTCCTGAATGCATTGTGTACAAACAATAACTGGTAGGGATGGGTATGACTCACGGGGCATCGCACAGTACTCCTCCCCATTCGGGTGCACACCGACACTCTCCCGGGAAGACGCACGTTCCGTTGGAACAGCCGGGTCGCGGAATGCACTCATTGCACGTCTCTCCCATCCAGCCCTCCTTGCACCTTAAGCACCCATTCATCTCACGCAGACGATGTGTTTTGCTTCGTCTACTACGGAAGGAACTGCGCTGACGAATTAGCGCTCCCTTTCATTGATAGACTTATAGTAGTCTGATTCTTTGAACTCGCCTTGAATCTTGCCGAGCTCCATGTGTACTATTACTGAACAAAGAGCCAGATGATTCGCCTTACTGTTAGTCAACTTTCCCGTTATGAATTCAGTCCCCTTTATGCCCATACAATAGCCCGTATAGCAGCTTACATGCAGTCGCTGCCATTCCATCGGCCGTGCTTGCAATAGTTCGAGACCGGAATATTGCAGAATTGTCCCCTGTAGTCGGGATGGCAGATACGACGGCCAGTCAATTGGTCACATGTGTAGAACATTCTAAACACGACGATAGGGAACGGAACTAAAACAGTTGAGAAGGAGAAGAAAGTGAACGAACCCGACGTTGGAGGGATAGCACTCGGTGTCGCACTCGAGTCCGTAGTAGTGAGGGGCGCACTCGATCTTGATGGCCACTCCCGCCGTGAAGTTCAGGGCATCGTTGTGCTGCAAGCGGCATTCGAGACCATTTCAGTTTCTTTTTTGCTCCATTCTTCGGTCATCAACATTTTTCCTATGAGATTGTAAAAATTCCATTAACTTTGACAACTGAGATTCCGCAAGACATTTGATGACGAAATCTATCCACAGGCTACGTCTACTGTATTAACGAGTGCAGCGTACGAGATAGACGTGAAGGGGTCCGTTGTTGATGGTGAGAACAGAGACGTCGAGCACTTTATCAGTTATCGTCGCATTCGCTATCGTCGTGAAGAACAGCCGGATGAACTTCTGCAAGGGGCCTATCAAAATCAGCTGTGTAAATTCGTTTTATTCTTCCAACCATCGAGTGTTCTTCTAACGGCCAACCACACGCAGTCTGTTCTACCCTTCGTGTATACTTTCTTTGTTACATTCTCTGCCTCTTGTCTGACAGGACCACCGTCAGACAAGAACAGTTCATGGCAATTAATTACCCGTCTCCGATTAGCCCTCTCCCTCTTCTTCTCTCCTCACAGTTACCCTCTCTCTAGAGTGTCCTTGCCCGCTTCCGTCTAGTCTGCTTCCCAATGGCCACCCCTTCTTCTTACCCATCTTCTTCACACACTTTCGCCCTCAGCAACACCTTTGACTCTACTCTTTTCACTCTAAAGACTACGTGCACGCCAACGAGTCAGACATGGAAAAAGTGACTGAGAGATGGTTGAACGCGATGGCAAGTGAGACGGGGAAGACGTAGGGAAAGGATGGTGGTGAGAGGGGACGAAGCATTTAGAGGGATAGCGGAGACAGAGAATGACGAAAACAATTGCTCCTACGTTTTTAAAGATCTCTCTCTCTCTCTCTCTCTCTCTTTCTCTCTTTATGTTAAAGATCTCTCTATGCTTTGTTGTGGGGCGACACCATCTGGTGGACTATCGCACTCGCTGGCAAGAGAGCACTTGGCACCATGTCGGAAGTGCAATAGCATGCAAAGGATATGCGCGACAGGAACTGAGGTGCGAAGAGCAGTGATCAGTGAGAAGAGAGATGGTAGGGTAGGCACACGGAGGAGAGATGCTATCGAGACAAATACGGTTGAGGAAAATGTTCCATCAGTTGCCTCATTCCTACTTCCTACGAGAGAGCGAAGCGGTATGAAGAGAGTGCAGACAAAGTAGGAATGAGTTCACTGACGGAACGTTTCCGTCAATAATAGCTAGAATATACAAAATACTAGCCAGCAGAGAATGCCACAACTTGTAAGCAACATACCTCCGCGGCCCATGGTATCATCAACTGTGCTTTGTGTGTTTTGATCCCTGCCAACTCCAGTTGATTCGTTAATAGCTGAACGGAGATAATGCACCATAATATGCACGAACTATATCTCTAATATATATGAACTCTGCAAAAGGACGACTAACCTTATGAGGCAGCGGTTTGTCCAGTTGGGACTCAACGTTGAAGTACCCGCTGACCCCTTCTAAAGATAGCCATGACGAGATAAAGTAAGGAACAAAACTAGTTGCTGACATTAGTGTAAGGTAAGATTCACAGAAGATTAAAAGAAGATCAAAAGATGAAGCAAGGTGGACTGTAATGGCTCAGTGCAAAGTGTAATCAAAAGCACCCACCCAATCCCTCCAACTCCGTGATGAATGTAACGAGGACTCTCGAACACGCCTGAATGAGAGATAGGTAAAGGGAAGAGGGGGGTAACGTACTGTGGTAGTGAGCAGGGCCAGGAGGATGATAACGAGAACCTTCTTGCAAAGGGCAGACATTATGGCGAATCGGACTACCTCTTTCGAAGGGCAGAGGGGGACACCGCCCCCTTGATGACTCTCTCAATAGGGAGAGAAGACAGTCTGAGAGATGTCGGGGAGGCGGAGGGGAGAGAAGCAGGTAGGGGAGGGGTGTGAAGGAGGGGAGGACTCTCGCAGACGAAGGGGGGAGAGGAGGACACGGAGGAGCGAGGGGAGGATAGGATAGGACAACTGTGCCGTGAGGGCAAGTGATTAAGGGGCGAACATGAAGTAGAAGACGAAGAAGATAGACACATCCCTCTTGTCTCATCTGCCGCACACCGCTGCTGCCTCTTTCCTTCCCTTCATTCATTCCAGACGCTCTCCATCCCATTCATCGGACTCTCCTTTGATGTCCGTCGCCCCTTCGCCTGTACTCTTCTTCACTCCGTCCATCTGTTTTTTTCTCGCTCTGCTCCTCACTCTCATTCGATTGCCCTGTATGTTATTCCTTCGTCTTCACTACCATTCTATCCGGTCTCCATTCTCCATATAACCACCACCTACTCCTCCTCCCTCTTCTTCGTTTTATCCCCTCCTCCGTCCTCATTCGAAATGAACATAAATCGTCTGTCTCCCGCTTCTCTTCTTGTTGTCCTTTAATGGTTCGCCTGTTATTGCTAATCAGCTAACGAGCCTTGTAGAAGATAGACACTTTCCGCCGTCCCTTTTATGAGAGAGAGCACAACGATGAGATTATCGAGGGAGCAGCTCAGTGAATAGACACGGCTTACGCACGTATGAATACATCTAGCTGCAACTCGGTCTTCTCCTTTACTTGTACTCCCTTTCGGTCCTCCCTCCATCGTCTGCTTCTTCACTTCCCCTTTTGTTCGTTCCCTTATCCCTTCCATCTGCTTGTCCTCTGCTCTTCGTTGTACTTCGGTTTATCCTTCCATCCATCCCTCGGCGGCTCTTCCCATTTCAGTCTCTTCCACTTCTCTAACATTGGCTTTGTGTTCAACCGACTCCTCTTCTTTCACATTTATCTTCCTGATAAAACAACGGCTTTCCGGTTTCTGCTCCTTTCCACTTTTCTCTAGAAGGCAGCTTGAGGAAGTTTCATTGGGTAAATGAGATGTGAACACATGTGGATGTGAAAAGAGTAGGGAAGAGAGGGAGGGGATGAAAGAGTGAGTGATACGAGGTACGAGGGAGTAGGGGGTGAAGAGGGGAGAGGGGGAGGAAGAAGGAGAGGGTGAGAGCGAGAAGGAGGAATGAGACAGGTCTTGTCTACCACAAGTAGGACTTCTTCACCCATCCCTCATGTCAGTTGTCCGTGCATTATTAAAAGAAGTAGAAAAAGAAAAGTACGACGCGCTTGCACGCTATTCATCCGCATTTATGCAATTAGCTGCTAATCTCCCTCCGTCTGCTCTATCTTCCTTCCCACCCGTTTGCCTTCTTTTCCGAACTTCGTCCTGTCTCCAATAAGCACCATGTGTTGACCTCGTGGTTCTCTACTTTTTTTCTTGCAATCGAAGACTCCTCTAAGCTTCTCTTACTTAGATTTCCGTAACCTTGCGCGCCTTTTATTGCATTCCGTGTGAAGATTATTATCGTCGTTATGTCGTTGCTCCTTGGTTTAGCAGATGTTTCTCACCATAAAGCGATAAGGTTGACTAGTACTTCACTAGTGCCTTGAATACAAAACATATTTTCAGAACCCTGACTCACTTCCATTGAATATTGTTGCTAGAGGACTGAATATTTCAGTGAATAACCTTCCTGTCTTATGAATGGACGGACTATGCTGAAGAAACTTGTCCCTTTAGACATATAAACTTTGATTTTCATGAATGCACTATTAGAAATCAGTTTTAAAGGCATTCTGTTCATTAATGAAATATTGAATAGCCCATCCAAGCTGAGGGATTTGGAGAATGATATTATTTCTGTACAGTTTTTTTAGGTATGGTAAGGTTAAATTTATAAGTTTTTACAATTTTATTACGATTAGTTAGTATGTTTCTATTCATTTCTGCAACTATTGATTAATTATGATTTTAAAATACTGTTTAGTCTATTTTTCAATTTTAGTGAAATAAACCGATCCGTAAAGTAACTTTGATACCAATTATTTTGCACACACTCTCTCCTGATATTCTGAATGGTCATCTTTCTATTCCACAATACTCGGAATGTTTTAGAACTTTGGATAAAAAACCAGTGGCAACCGTTAAAAACTTTATATCATTATTGTCTTTCGAAGGCTAAAAGTTGATATATACATAAATGAGAGTTGACTCGTTTTAATGTGCATAGCTCTTTTCTCTTTTGTGTCTTCTTAATTATCACTTTTCCCGAATAATTCTTCTCCATATCTGCAAAGTACGAAGATAGTGTTGAGGATGCACGAGGCTCTGGTAGATGAGCGCACAATGCTACTCGGTGCGAGGAGTCCGCTCGACAATCCAATATCCACCCCCATCTCGTAAGTCTAGTTTTTTTAATTGTTCTAAACGCACTTATTTATATGAAATATCAAATATTGGTTACTGTGCTTCCCTTATGCAGTCTCTCATTAAGGCCCCCTCTGAGCACTTTTAACCCCCTGGTTTCTTCCCCTCATCTGAAAGAGCAATGTCGAAAACCTACAATCCTACATTTGCATATTTTTCCCGCCATTCCCCGCTGTTTAAATTAGGCGAGAAGTTGCATGCAACGTTACATTGCTCTTCAGGGACCGCGCGAATACGAATGTCGTTTCGTGAATACTGTAGAGCGCTAGCGGTCTGATTCGTAGGCATAGTTCATTGAAGGAATGGAGACATATGTCTTCCGAAAAGTACAAAACTGAGGGAATGTCTAAAATACGCTCTTGAGGGATTGCAATGTGTTCAGAGGGGCCCTTTAACCTGTATCATTCCAGTTTTATTTTAATCTAGGCTTCAAATCTTCTAAAAATTACTCAATTCGAGGCGGTGATGAATTCATAGTTTCCTCTTGATTCTCAATTGGCGCTTTTCGTATGCCAAGTTTACAGAGTAGTGGATGATTCTTTCCTATCTTTAGGTGAAACGGAAAGCGGCTTTTAGTTGAGAGACGAATGAGAGAGCTGACCGTACGAGAGGAGAACAGGCGAACATGATATCGCTCTGTTATCCTGTTTGTAAGTAGCATATTAGATTTCATTGAATCTTTTCGTTAGTTCTACTACGATGAGTATTCCTTGTAACGCGAACGTGTAAATAAGCGACGGTAGAAATGTGAATTGTGAAGTATGTATGTATGCCGAGTGCCATTGAGCCTGTCCCATCGACAGGAAGTTTTCTCCATTCTATCCTATATCCTCTCTTCCTTCATCCTCTCTGCCCCCAACTCCCTATGGTTCACTCAATTTCACGCTGTATCAACTTTTCCTCTACTCGCTTTCCCTTACACTCCGAACTCTGTGATTTTCGAGGCCAAGAGTGCAGTGAGCATCTTTTGCCCCGCGCCGCATGCGAAATGCGTTAAAGGGGAGAACAGATGTGGATGAAGAGGGGGGGGGGCTTCTTCTCCGAAAACGTTTCCTTTTCGGGCTGATTAGTGAGTTACGGGCACGTGTACCCCTCCCTCGGTTACCCTGTTAGTGGTCGCTCTCCATCCATCCATCCGCCTATTGCCTTGCCCCTTCCCTCGCTTCCCTTCCAACCCCTTCACACCTCGTGTCCCCTCCGTAGGCCGTCCTCCTCCTCCCCCGTCGTCTTCTCCTCATTTACCTTCTTCTCCCTCGTCTCTTCGTCATCCTCTTCCTACTCCCCCCCTCCTTGCCCTCTTCCCTTCCCTCCCTCCACTCATTCACTGTTCCCTCTCTTTACTCTAACAGTTGGTGTCGTCTTCTAAAGTATTCATTCAGTCTCTCATTTGTGGCCTCTTCTTTCGCACCCTCTCCACCCGTCTCATTCATCGCCGCACTCTCTGCTAATCTCCCTTGGCAGTCAGTCTTCTCGGATTAGATTTATAAGCGCAGGAAGGAATCTCAGTGTCTATTTCGTGTGCTTCCCTTCGCCGCCTCGCGAGTCGTCTCTCGTCTTCTCTACCTTCTCATTCTCCCCTCACCAATGTCTAACATCGTCTCGCATTCTATCACTGATTGCTCATCGTCTTCTCATCTATGCCCTTCAAAGGACAAGAAAAAGTAGGTTGGGGGTGAAATTCTCACGTGAAAATGGAAGAGCGAAAAGGGAGTGAGAAACGTCTCTTAGCAGAAGCGTTTCTTCATAAGAAAAGAAAGGAGAGATGAGGCGAGGAGGGAATGAATGTATTGTCGTGTCTGCCTCTAGTGTCTTCCAATGAGGGACCGAACACATTCTATTCAAACGCATTCCCTTCTTCTCCTCACTCATTTATCTCCTTCGACAACGTGTACTGCATCAAGTATCCGTCGCTTCCTTCTAATTCCCTTCGTTGTGGCATTCTCCCTCCTCCTCCTCTCGCTTATCCCTCCTTTCCCTTCATCTCCACTAACCTTCTCCCTTTCCCAAGTCCTGTCAGAGAGAGAGGGAGTTCATGCCGTTCGTCGCTTCTTAAGCACGTGTCTGGGTCTCTTTCTTTTGCCCAGCTGTGGGGCGAAAGAGTGAAGGGCGGGTCCTCTCATTCGAGATTGAGATGATCCGACCTATCCACTCCCTCAAGACAGTCTCTCCTGACTCACTTACTGAGTAAGTGAGTCGTCCGTCTTTAAGGACAACAACACACGTGGCTTGGCTAGTCCCAACGTGACTTCGTCACTTCGCTTTCGCTTTGCTTTCTGTCCTTTAACAACTTCCTTTCCTCTTATAACATCTTCCATCACTTCTCGCAACATTTGCTTCTCCTTTTCTATCGCTGATGCAAGATAAATTGTGTGTTTGCTACAAATCTGAAAGAGGCATAATTACATTCATTCTCATTCCTCCTTAAAATAGAAGTTAAGAGAGGAGATGCACATCGGAGAAGGTCGCGAGTCCGAATTGGACATGCTCGTCGGCTTCTTTCTCATGAACGGAGTCTGTATCGGTGAGTCTGCTTACTCCTACTCGAGCACAGATCCGTCAAAGAATCGTCATTCAAATCAATTGATGCACTACCTACGTGTTGCATAGTTGTGAAAAGGCATAACGAAATACATCACTTCCTTCCCAATTATCAGTCTTTTCTCCGCTTCCTTCTTCCGCTTTCTTCGCATTTCATTGCGAGAGACGTCCCACTCGCGTCTCGGTACCCCATTTCGAATATTATTGGCATTTCGGAACGCAGTTTGTGTAAGGAAGGAGAGGGCCGTCGAAGTATCGGGTGGTGCAGAAGAGCGATGAGTGAGAAGAGAGACTTAGGCAGTGCAAAAGGTGCACTCTCTTTCACACTTGATCGAAAGGGAACACGACGTAGGAGGATGTGTGGATGAGAGGAGAAGGGTCGTGAAGTACGTAGATGAGGGAAGGGCGATGAAAGGAGAGAGAGTTGCATAGTACTACCAAGCCCTTGTCTCGACCTCCCCATCCTTATCTCCTTATTCAGCCTTCTTTCTCATCTTCGGCATGTGTGTCATCTTCTCGTGTATGCGTCGTCGTCCCCGATTCCATTCCAAGAAGCCCTCCACACCTCCGCCTCTTGACATCCCATCCGAGACTCCGCCAGCCCCGCAGAAGCCAATCTTTAAAGGTCGAATAGCTAATGTCTTTCCTCTCACAGAAGTCCTGCTTACAGCTCTCGTAACGAAGGCTATTCGAACGAAGGCATTTGACAGCATTTCGGCAGCTCCTATCGTGGTAAGTATGTATTGCCTCGTCTTCCTTCAGTCTAGTCTCTCACTCTTCTTACGACACTATTTTGTTGTGCCTGTCAAGACGCATTTTTTAAAGGTATCGAGTGATGTTGACGCCGAACCAGCTGTAGGCGGCGAAGAGAAGTAAGTCGGAAGGGGGGGGGGAGAATTTATAGACGGATGAGTAGTCCCCAAGGGTTGAAGTGCCTCTGGGCCTTCACACAATCCACTTATCATTCTATCCGATAGATGAACAACTCGGACTTTTTGTGATGCGACGCCCTTAGATGAATGTGGAGTGGGCGAATGCTTGCAAGTAGAATGCATCAATCTGATCTAACTATGCGATAACCGGGCAACACATCTTCCTCGGTTATACAGATAAAGTGAGGATGCTCATTTCCGCCTCTAACCTATCGCCTATTAGCCACAGTGCAAACTGTCGACTGTACCGTTCTGTCGGTTAACTCTTCACTGTCCTCCTGCCTCTCATTCTCTCTTCTCCTCCCAGCTTGAACTGCCATCGTGTGACCCTCAACGTCGTGCAGTCTTCAGATGGAACGGAGTGCGTGCATCGCGTAGAGAGGTGTGTGTAGTGTCCGTCGCCTTCCCTCGCTGCATTCATCATCCCCTCTAGACCTTCTTCTCAATCTCTCACCTATGTACTCTCTCACACTGCTCTCCTTCACTCACACCCTTTTCTCCTCATCCCATCACACCTACACAGACGCAGGCGTCTCTCTTCATTTCATCAATCATTTTCACGCCTTTGCTTCGGATGAGACCTAGCTAGGGAATGTATCCCGTTACGCACGTGTCTTTCCTACACAATCCAATATGCTTCTATTACAGGCCAGAAGATGCTCCGGATTCCTCAAAGTCGGTCATTCGACAGAATCTTCTCGGGCCACTCAGCTTCGATGACCTATACTATACATAGATAAGTTGTTTAGAACTGCATACGGGTGGAGACAAACGGTTGTCTCCTTCACATGTCATACATTTTCTGTACATCCATCGTCCATGTGCTTACATCTCTCGCATACTGGTTATTGAGTAAAGTCTCCATCCAACGCTCTCAGCATCCATGTGTTCAGTCAGTAAAACAGACGGCGAAGGGCAAAAAATGGAAGGTTTATTAGGACCAGAGAATACTTTAGTGTAACTCGAGAGAATCTCCTCTTCGTTCCCTTCTCTCGGTCGGAATATACTAGAGGAAGACTAGGAGTACCGGTGAATACTCATCCACCGGTCTTCTACACAGCAACAAGCAGAAAAGGACGAGAGAAGGGAGGGAGGAAGGGAGGAATCAGCTAGAGGAGAAGGGAGAATGGAGGAAGGAGGAAAGGAAGGGGAGCGTGGAAGTGGAGAGGGGAAGGCTAGCTGAAACTTGGAAAGACGAGGGGTGGACGCTTTGAACTTCCAAGCTTCTTACATGCATAGGTTGTATTGAAAAGGAGGGAGGGAAAGGACCCTTCCCTTGAAGGAAGAGACGAGTCCCTCCAGGGGACAAGCAGAGAGTGTAGGTGGGATGGTTGGACAGGGCTGGGAACTATGACCGAGAAAATAAAGAGGAACATTGCTCATGAGAAGGTTGCATCTTGAGCTGTCCCGATAGACAGAGAGAGAGAAAGAGTGGACGGCTGGTTATCACATCTAGAGAGGAGAGGCTCACTGCTTGCATGGAGGGGTCACCGGGGTGAGAAAAGGGTTCAAAGCAACGAACGAATGAATAGTCATCGGGCAGAAGAGTAATAATCACTGGAAGAAGGCCGACTAACCGGGGGGGAATATCCAATGTACACAGGGGACGAACTAGCGAAGGAGACTAACCGAGGGACAGATGGAAACAACTACTGCGGGGGGAACTACGACATCGAATCTGTGCGATAACTATACCGGGACAGAAAGAACGAGAGACTACCGTATAATGGGAAACACAGGGATGAAGGGAGGGGGGACTACCGAAGAATTGACACGAGAATAGTGCTGAAAGCCTTTTGGGTGTACAGTCTTGAGATAAGAATAAATGAGAAGAATGAAAAAAGGAGATGAAAGGGACATGGTTAAAGAATAAACAGGTTCAACGACGAACGAAGAATTTGGAAGCTCTGTGCAGGAGAAGGATTACGCAACCGCTTCCTGAACAAACGACTCGACTTGGTATCTTATCTGCCGAGGGAAACACTCCAATCGCTTGTCTGATAAGCCCACGATGCACACTCACGCTCACCTTCTTAATCCTCTCGTTTAATTCACTCGCTTCCGTTTCCTCCATGTCTTCGTCTTCTTCATGGAGATCTCCCTTCACCGACTCTCCACTTCGGATGCCAGTGCCCGGAGCGTTTGAGACATTGAGAGCCTACAATACCCAGCTATCGCTTCAACGTCATTGGGAATAACCTGGAGCCAGTTAAGCACGATTTGGTTGGACTGTGCTACGGAGGAGGGAGGTTGCGACGGCGGGTTAGAGAGGGCGAGGAGGGAGGTCGCATCAGCGAGCGACGATGGTGACGGCTTCGTCTCCTCTGAAAGACACAAACGGAGTAAACACAACGTGATGTGTGTGTGTGTCTGAGGGAGCAGCGGAATCGTGAGCAAAACAAAGTGGGATATAGCACTAGAGCACGGAAATAGCTCGTCTTCCTGCCCACCTGGACTCCTTCCACTCGCACGGGCAGCAGCAGCCGCAGCCGAGTTGTTCACGACACACTTCCTCATGTGCTTCTCGAGCGTCGAGTGGACGGTGAAGGGCATCTGGCAGATGTAGCAGTGGTGCGTCTCCTGCAAACCAGAGTCACCACGGTTCTCCCTACAGGGCCACGACCTTCCCGTTCTGTCCGTGCGTTCTCATGTGTCGTGTCAACTTGCTGCTCTGCGCACAGGCGTACGGACACAACTGACACTTGTACGGCTTCTCTCCTGTGTGCGAGCGAAGATGGACGATGAGGTTCGAGCGGTTGGTGAAGACCTTGAAGGGAACGATAGGATGCTTACTGGTCAGAAGCACGAACCTTGCTGCAGTAAGTACACATCTCTTTCTTAATGTTCACTTGCCGCCTCGCTGCGGGTTCGGCCAGATCGATGTCATCGACAACGATCAACTCGTTCTCTTCCGACGACGTCCGCGGGTTCTTTCGAAGAGGAGCGCTCTCGGATGGTGACGCTCTTCGACGGAGCGATGAAGAGGGACGAGGAGACTCTTCGACTCTCAAGATTGGCATTACGGTAGGGCTAGGATATGGGTGCTCTTACTTGTGCATGACAGCCGGCGACGGGGTGAAGGGGGTCGTCGGAATGGCCGGAGACGAGGCGGTAGGGGTGACCGACGAAGAGAGTCCGAGAAGGGCCGCCGCTGCAGCCGACGTGTTGAAGTTGGAGAGCGAGTGGATGGACGACGAGTAGTACTCCTGCATCGCATTCAGCATCGACGGCTGCGACCACAGATTCTGAAGGACCATCGTCGGTGACGAGTATCACGATCACACACACAACACACATGCCGGCTGATCGCATTATGTGAATTACGATGAACAGTATAGATGTGACGTGAGGATATGCTAATGCGGAAAGAGAGAACGAAACTAACGGATAGTACGCTGCTGTGGGAATTATTCGAAAGCTGCTGAGCGAGACCGCCCAGAGCATTCGAGGCCGCTGTTGATGTGAAGGCCGACGGAAGATGCTCGTCATCGGTACCCTCGGATGGCAAACGACCGATTCTGAAGGGTCGCGATTCGCAGATAATGCGCAGAATGACAGAATTCTTCGAATGCACCGGGTTCTGTTTGTCACTGCTACTTGCAGGCTGGCATATTGTATTACCTCTTTACTTCGGCAAGTAGCATTGCACTCTTTTCGTCCTGCCCCGCCTTCTCGGCTATCTCCTTTAACCTCTCGGAACAGAAAGCATTGAGAGAGAATGCAGACTTGGCCGAAGGTTGTAGCACTCCTTTTAGTCCTAAACACATTCGGCTCACATGGAAATATCCTTCATACTCACAACGAGCGCTCGACACAAATAACACAACAAACAGAGCAGATGGTGGTATGTGGTGCTCTACCTTGGTTGTTGGGAGTAAGGAGAAGCGACGACTCGGCATGTGAAGAGGATTGCGGAGAGGAGGTCGATGTCATGATATCATTCTCCGGCAGTTCCTCCTTAACCGTGCATTCTCCCCTCACTGATCGCATATCTCGTCTCACCTGACACACTCTGAGACCGTGAACGGCGTAGCAGTGTTTGACGAGAGCCCATAAGTCACTGCACGTCTCCTTACACGAATGACAGGTGACGGTTTTGTCCTCTTCTGAAGTATAATAATAATAATCAACAACTATTTTTACCCGCCAGAGCCCCTTTCTCCACAGTCATGTGACCTCCTTCACCCTCTTGAATCCACGGAGAGGTCGCCCCTATGTATATTTACTCTGTGCCAGTAAGCAGTCCAGTTCCAAGTTTCCCTCTCACTTCTTTACTCAACATTCGATTTGCCTTTCGTTTCCCCTCCCTGCGACATCCATTTCTCGATTCTTTCTCTACATGGCTACTACAGTATCCGACCACAAGAGAGAGCAGAAGAAGAGTTGGCGGCTGAGTAATCGCAATGGCCGATGGTCGGTCTGTTCACATGACGAGTCTCCACTTCTCACTCTCTTCTCTCGTCCCTCACTCCAACCCCTCACCCCCACTTTTCGTCCCTCTCTCTCTCGGTTCAGACCTCGCTGCCCCATTGCGCCATAGGAAGAGAAAGAGAGACGGGAGGGGACATATTTGCTCTGTGGAACTGCGTGAGAGTGTTGTGTTTGTTGAGAGAAGGTTGGCAGGAGGAAGAAGAAAGCGACTGCGACCCCATGAGAGTAAGGGGAGGAGGGGGGAGAGAGTGTGTGGGGAGGAGAAACGGCTGGAGAAATAGCCATAGCAGGCAGGCGTCCCCCTTATGATTGCTCGATATCTGACAACGCACACGTCCCTACTTTCTTGTGTGGCTCACAACTTTGTATGTTCGTCGTTGAGCGGGAAAGGGAATGATGGCATATTCCGTGTATGCTCTGTATTGTGCGGGTGGAGAAAGGAATAGGATGAAGGAGAGTGGGAGAAGGAGGACGAGGGGGAGCGGAGGGGGGGACAGAGAAGACAGACACCGAGGGAGAGTCAACGTTTGCCGTTGGCAGAGAGTTCTTCGGCAAACAACGACGGCATACATTGCGTGTAGGATTGCCCCAGGTGAAGGGTGACGGGAGGCGAGTCAAAGAGAGAAGAGAAGGCTGGCGAGAGACGAGAGAGACTACGAGCGAAAAGACCCTTACATTCGCCCCCCTGATCATCCCCTCCTTTCGCTTGCCACTTGAGAATCGACAGCACTCAAGCCAAGGTCAAGGCGAGCAGTTCATCTGACCATACGAAGGCGATTTCCGCCGTATTTGGCCGAACAGATGACAACTGTTGTCGTGGTGTATTGTCTCGTTCTCCCCTCCTTCATCTCGGTTATCACTCGGATTCGAGAGAAGAAAGGGGACAAAGAAGGTGTCACATGGGCACGCGAGATAAGGCGATCCTTCCAAGGAAGGAGAGAAAGAGAAAGACAGAGCATAGAGGAGGAAGCTTCTTACGTGACCCTGGATACTGCTTCACCTTGAGGGTAGTGCTGACTGGACCGGTCCCCCCTCGCCCCCTCTCAGTCCCCCTCTCACTCTCCCTTACTCTCCTCTCATCCTATGCCAACGACCATTATTCCACTTTCCCCTACTTTCACTGTACCTCAAACACACGGACAGGAGAGAGAGACACGAGTTGTGTCCAACTCTACTTCTACCCTCTCGCATTGCGTCCTCCCTCTCCCTCTCTCTGCCGTCCCTCTTTCAGTATGTCAACAAGGGCACGGCCTCCAAGGATACTGTAGAGCAGATGACCCGTGTGGAAACTTCACGAGACTATTTACTAGACATACACAAGTCTATTGCCTCCCATACTCAATTCATGGCCAACATCCCTCCCCTACGCGCTAATTCGGCGAGTGGACATTCCCCCTTTAACTAACCGAGGTCGTTGGTGTCTGTGGTAACATCGGAATGACGATGAAACGAGAAGACGTTGGCCGAGGCGCTTCGTGTACGATGGGTGGACTGGGAAGAGGAGAAGTGTCGTCGACGAGGGGAGGGCGAGCCCCTCGACGGACTCCCTCCACTGCCGCCCTCCATCGACGGACTTCGCTTGCCGTCACATCCATGCACCTACAAGGACAGACGGATGAGTAGGAGACAGGAGAGAAGGGAAGGGAAGACGGAAGAAGGAACAGAACGAACCTTGTGTTCGATGAACGACGAGAAGAGTGATAGGGGAAAGTGAACATGACAGTCGCCGCACACAATGGCATCGGTACAACTCTCGGACGAGGACGACCCCTCCCTCGAGAGAGGCGACCCCGAGACTCCCTTCAACTCCACGTCGACTTCTGCTGAGGAATCTATGCCGGAGTCAGATGAGGCCATAGGCGTCGACCCTGAATGAAGGAGACTGTTACGGGGAGTACGGATGAGGGAACGGAGAGTGCGTGAGAGAGGGAAGCAACTGACCGGTGGACGCGTCGATGTTGTTGTTATTAGAGGGGGGTTCTTCCTTTCCGTCCTCTCGCTCCCTCCCTCCCTTCTTACGAGTGCGAACACGACACACTGCACCACTCATCCACTACTGAACACAGAACATGAGAAGGGAGAGACAAGAGAGGTACGAAGGGTAAGTAATTCCCTTAACGGGAGATATGCAACTAAGAAGGAAAGAGAGAAATACGAGGGAAAGAGGAGAGTAAGCGAGTAAGTAAGTAACTCACTGTGGTCGAGTGTGTCAGTGCATCGAGGCTCTCTGGAGAAGAGTCTGCAAGGGAGAGAGAGAGAGAAAGGTTTCGTGGGCAAACGAAGGGCACAAGGTACGGTACTGTGAGTAATACTGAAGGAGAGGAGAAGGAGATAGAAGGAGGGAGGACGAGGAAGGAGTGGAGGATACGAGTGGACACTCATCACACGAATACAACTCCAGAAGAAGAAATGACGTGAGCGGAGATAAGAAAGCAGACAAAGCGATGACCGAGACCGGCGTCTCGATGGGTTTATGATGAGGACAGTAGACAAGGATAGGGATAAGAGGCGGGCAAAGAAAGACTCACGCATACCCGAAGGGGAAGAAGGAAAGAGAAAGCGAGAGTAATACGAGAATGGATGGTGAAAGGTGAAGCATGAGATAACGAGAGAAAGGTGGGGGGAGAGAGTGGGCGAGGAAGGCAAAGGGGAGAGAGAAAAGAGAAGGACAAGGAGAAGATGAAGACAGAGAGTACGAGGGCAGGGGTCATCCCCCACCCTCACTCTTCTTCTCTCAACAAAAAGCGCTGGAAGAAGCGAGAGGGAGAGATTCGCCTTCACTTCCGGGGTGGTGGCGGAAGACTCACGGACAGGGCAAATAGAGCCCCGAGGCAAGAGAGACGGGTCAGACACCAAGCGAGAGAAGCGAACACCGACGTGTACCCCGAGGGGTGCAGTCCCCCCACTCTCTCTTTCATCCTTACCCCCCAAGTCTGTTGCAGACT
Source organism: Micoletzkya japonica (assembly GCA_900490955.1). Classification (NCBI taxonomy): domain Eukaryota; kingdom Metazoa; phylum Nematoda; class Chromadorea; order Rhabditida; family Diplogasteridae; genus Micoletzkya; species Micoletzkya japonica. The sequence continues at coordinate 40,002 of LS860126.1, read as the reverse complement.
GGCCATTGCGATTATTCGAGTAGAGGGAGGAGTGAGAGGGAAAGTGCCAAAAGAGAGGGAGAGGATGAGGGAAAGAGAGAGGAGGCCGGTTTGGACCATGCCATAGACTGTGAGCGAAAGTGGAAGAGGAAAGGGAAAGGGGGATGACTCGCCAGCAATACTAATTGTCACTTTCGAGCTGTGAGACTGGTTGCAGAAAGAGAAACATAGGAGAGAGGGGAAGTGAGGGACGGAGGGGGGAGAGGGGAGAGGAGGAAGAGGATAGGCAAAGGAGGAAGAGGGGACGACAGGTGAGCATCCCTCTGCGTCTATCTAGGGACTGTTTGTTCTGCCATCGACAAAGGGGACGAGGAAGGAGGACGAGGAGGAGGTTCCTTCTGGAGAAGAGAAGAAAGAGGAGGACGAGGGAACGAGCGAATATGACGAGAATCGAAGGAAGTAGTGGGGGGAAGGGTCACTTGATCGTCCTCGACAGTGGAACCCTCTCCACTATACTACCTATCTATCCTCTCGACTACCACTGTAACTAAACCAATCCTCCCGCTCTCCCCTCCCCTCCCTCCTACACTCTCACTTTCTCCCTGCCCTCTGCCAACGTACTCTTCATGTCACAGGGGGGACTTTCACCAGTGGATCAAACCGGTCAAGCCGAGTGAGAGTGAATGGCAGTGAGAGCACGGATGAAGGCGAAAGTACTGTAAGAGAGGGATCGGGGATCGGGGCGAGGGAGAAGAGTAAAGGGGGCGAGGCGACAGGTAGGCATTCGCTTTCGTTATCTACTCGCTCTTTCTCTCTCGACGCTCACGGGTGAAAGAGAGAGGGGGAGGGGAGGGGGAGAGAAAGGGATGGCGAGTGTTGTGTGTGCACGACACAACTGCATGATATAACGATAGGGAGGGACGAGAGAACAGAAAGGGAAGAGGGACCGATTGAAGGACGAGACGGGAGGAGATGCGAAGGAGACGAGGAGGAAGGCAGGCGACGACGACGGCGAGAAGAGAAGAGAAGGCGAAAGGGAAGGGAATGAACGACCTAACGGCCACCCATCGACCACTGCCTAATTGCCGGCAGAGGGGACACGACGGGATTACTGTACTCGCGGCATACGGTAGTCCCTCTCTGTCTCTCTGAAGGGGACAATGGAGACGGTGAAAGTGAGAGGGATGTCCGGAGTGAAAGTGAGTGTATGCGTGTGACGCAACTACGGAAAGTGAGTGAGGGAGGGCAGAGGGGAAAGTGAACTGGCCAGATTGCAATTGGGGTGGCTAAAGATGGGACAGGAAGAAAGGGAGAGGACGACAACTAGAGACACAGAGAGCAGGAGAGGGAAAGTAAGTGAAAGGAGGACGCAAACTGGATATAAGCTATTCCTCCTTTGGCACATGGCGCAACCTTCCCCCCGTTCCTCCCTCTCTTTCTATATCCCAATGGCCTCAGAAGGGATGAGACGGGGAAAGGGGGAAGAAAGAAAAGAACGCATAGGAATAGGGAAGGGACGAGGAGAGTGGGAGAGCTTTTCGATGCTATGCTATTGCTGATGATAGGGCAGAGAAGGGAGCGGAGAGGAGGAGGAGGAATCGAAGGGGGGAAGGAAGAAGGTTGTGGAAGACGGGACAAGAGAAGGGGGACGAGAGCCCTTCGGAGGGGGGAGAAGACGCGGTGATTCGTCGTGACGCATCGCTCGACTGCGAAACAACCGAACGAATTCTTCCCTTTCGCCGTCTCGCCATCTCTCACTCTCAACCTTCTACTTGCGACTCTCGAGGGTCGCTTCGATACAAGAAGCGAAAGAAGCACTTGACGACCCAGCCGATGACCGACAATCACTACTTAATGCCACTTAATACTCTATTATCGTCCCTTCCATTTCCTCTCTCTTCTCGCCCTCCTGACTCGTACACATGTTGTATGTATGCTTGACGGTCATTGCATGAACGACCGGTCGGAAGCGAAAGTTGCTAGAGTGAAAGTAGGAAGAGGGAAAGAACATTGATGATGATGGAGTACGGAAAGGGAGAGCAGGAGGACACGAGAGGAGATGGGGAAGGGAGAAGACAACGTAGAAGGAGAGGGGGAGAGGGGAGAGAGTTAGTAATCGGTTGACTCGTTCCGACCTGGTGGAACGAAGGGAACGAAGGGGAGGAAGGAGACACGAGGTTCTGTTCGAGAGACGGAGACAACAACTGACCATCGATAGGAACACTCTCTAATCCCCCCCCCCCTTCCACTTTCCGATTTAACCTCTTCCCCCCCTACCTTGTCCATTCTACCATGCGACAAATGGGACAAATAGAATCGTTGTCCACGGGACGCCGCAATAGATCGAATGCCAGAGAGAAAAGAAGAGGAAGACGAAGGGCATTTAGGAGGGCACGAGGGAGACAGAAGAGGAAGAGAAGAGGGAGGGAGCAATAACTGAAGAGTGTTAGGGAGATTAACACGGTCTTTCCCGTACTCGCAATGGGGGAGATGGAGAGAAAGAGAGACTAGCATGGGACTCGGCCAGAGAAAAACTGCTGCATCGCAGGAAAGAGAGTATATCGAAGGGGGGAGGGAGCGTGAAAGGACAGAAGAGGCGTAGTGGAGAGAAGACGGAGATGGGAGGGGGACTCGGGAGGGTCCAGACGGCACGAGAGGGAAAAGAGAAGGAAAAGAGAGGGGAAAGGGAAGACATGCCTGAGGCCGGACTCGGGCTACCACTCATGCAATATAAACAAAGACTGCGAGTGGAAGACGACGCCCGAATGAAGGGAGGACTCTGCCTACGGGAAGAGAAGTGCATGGCAAAGAGAAGAGACTACCGAGACAGACCAAGTACGCACAGCGGTAGAGCAGAGAGAGCAGATGGATACGGGGTGGTGATTAATGATTACTCGAGACTATTAAGACAACAGATGATCTGCTTCATGCTATCTCGTGGCAGTGGAGAGCAGAAAGAAGTAGGGAAAGAAGGGACAAGGGGGAGGAGAGCAAGAGACAACAATACGACTAGAGCGCACAGACGACGAGAGAGACAGCCGACTAGACGACTGAAATAGCAAGTATACGAAAAGTGAGAGAGAAGGGGAGGAGGAGGAGGGGAGTGATGGTCAAGAGGAAGGAAGGAGGACGGAATGAAAGACATGAGAGAAGGAACGAAGGAGGGGGTGGGAAAGGGAGAAGGATGAGGGGACGGAAGGAAGGGGAAAAAGGGAGGGAACGATGTGAAGGTATACGGTAGGCCGACGAGATGCAGTTGGGATGAACTAGGAAGGGACACTTGGAGGAGGCGAGGGAGCGAGCGAAGGAGAAGGGCTGACCAGGGAAAAGACAACTGGCAACTCTATTCACAGCTGTTAGTCATGTGAGAAGAAAGGGGGAGTCCACGCTCCATGCTACTGATATACACATCAGAGAGAATGACAAGCTATACTGACAGTGAAGAGGGGAAGGAGGAGGAGGAGGAGGAGGAGGAAAGGGTAGGCAAGGACACGGGAGAGTCGAGAAAGGACCATGGCAAGTACTTTCTAGTCCCACTCAAGAGGTACCGTATCGATTCTAAGCCGTCTGATTGAACTCATAGATTCTATACCTTTTTTTTGTCTTGCGAGGAACTCGCGTAGTCCGAGGCTCAGAAGCCTTCAGACAATGAATCCGCTCCTGTCTGAGGTGAAAGATGCGGATAAGGCGAGAGGGAAGCTTTTCTAATCATGGCTAATCGAAACGTTGCTTGCCTCACAGGATTCAGAGTGGGGGAAGTTATGAAGACGGGCATACGGTAGACAGGAGAAGGAAGGTTGTCACATGAGAGGGTCAACGAGGGAGCGGAAAGGGGGGAAAGCGGAGAGGAAGGGTGGAGATGATACCTTGGATGCTCTCTTCTCCCCTATCTCCCCCCTCGCTCATCCCCCCTTCACTCTCCCTTCGACGAGAACACATCTCCCGCCTATACTATTTCACAGCAACGACGAAATAGAGAGAAGAGGAGGGAATCAGAGGAGGATGAAGGGAGAGAGGCAACCAGCCGATATGGGGGATATCGGGAGGGAGTGGATGAAGGGATAGCGGGAGTAGTGGGTAGAGTAGGGAGAGGGAGAACATGCGTCTTCCTTCCTTCTCCCTCTCCTCTCGATGTCTCTGTTTTTGTTGTGGACGTACGGCTGAGACTTGGCAGAAGGAGAAGAAAGAATAGGCGAGCAAGCTGAAGGGAAGGAGGAAGAGCCAATCGGTCTCTCCCTTACCACTATCCCCCCCCCCCGCCATCACCCACCCTATCTTTTCAAAGCCATTCTTTTTCCTCTCCTTTTTTTCGTCACAACGCAATCGCGTATTTCTCTCTTTCCCACTTTTCCCTTTCTCTCTGTTCACTTCCGAAGCGGAGAAATAGCCATCAGGAATTGAGGAAAAAACGAGAAAGCGAAAGAGAGAACGAGGCAAGAGATAGTGATGGAATTGGAGGGAATCAGTCAGGGGAAAGAGAAGGATGGACAAATGGATGCGAACGACACTCACACAGTATGACTCGAAGGGGACAAAGGCAGTACAGAGAGGCGGAAGGCCAAAGGGAAAGGCCAACGAGGCCGCCTTTTGCTTACTCTCGTATTGCGATTCCGAGCTAAAGCACATGCACTAGGAGCGTCGTTGTAAAGGAGAGATGACCGAGAGGAGGATTGTGAGGGGAAGAAGACTTCGCCTTGCTTCTTCCCCTCCTCTTTCCTCTCTTATTCTCTTTCTCTTTCTCGACTCTCGTCCAGGGGCGGAGAGGGACAACTGCTGAAGGAGTCGAGGAACGAAAGAATAGAATGAAAGACGAAGGAAGGATAGCTAGAGAGAGGAGAGGAGGAGAGGGAAGCCTCCGAGAGACGGGACAACCACGTCTATTGAGTGACCCACGGAACGACCTCGTCGAGGATTACGGTAGGCCGCAGTCGATATGTACGAGTAAGTAGAGAGTAGTCATCATACTTGCCTCACTTTACCCCTACGAGAAGGAGAGAGGGGAGAGAGAGAGGGGCATGCCGCGGTTTGTTGTGCATGCATGCAGATATGTGTGGGGGGCTGCCTCCTCTGCGTCTCTGACAGAGAAAGAGAAAAGTAGTGAAAGAGGAGGAGGAGGAGAGGGAGAGGAAGAGGGAGCGAGAGCGGAAGGGAGCTAGGAGAGACGGCGGATGGGGGAGGAATGGGTGGACACGGGAGAGACACGAAGTAAAGCGACAGACGCCGCAGTCTCACAGACTATCACATCAGGGGGGAGACAGAGGCTGCGAGTATACCCGCATGGACCAGCTGATCTCTACGAGAGAGACACGAATATACACTGCTGCTGCCTCCTTTTACTTACTTCGTATACATGACGGGGCCATTCACTCCGAGGCCATTGTGTACGGATAACGCTCGTTCATTCACGGGACTACGTATGTCTCCCGTACGAACGTACAATACGGGAAGAGGCCATGCTCATAACGGACTTATTGTCTGTAAACATGGAGATACGCCGGCCGTCAGCACTCCTCGTAACGCGTAGCACTCGTAAGGCAACACTCTGACTGACACATGGCAACGAGCACTACATGTGCAGGACAAATGCCTTCCACTTGTTCAATTGACTTCTTCATCAGTGTATCACGGTCCTCTCCCATCCAGAAGAGACAGACTTGTGCTTGTCGTGTGTGTGTTCATAGTAAAGGGTCTCCTTCTTCCTTACAGCCATGCCCCTTCAGGGGACTTGTCCCGTCTCTCCTTTCCTTCACAGGCCTCTTTTGGCTCTTTTCGTATAGAATGCCACTGCGGATTGCATGAGTGAGAGAGACGCAAGAGGACAACGACGAGAGAGAAACGAAGAGGGCGGGGAACGGACTAGGGTAGGGGACGAAGGAGGGGGAAAGAGGGGGAGGGGGAGTAGGGGACGAAGAATGAAAGGAGAGATTGGGGATTGTGAGCGAGATACGGGACAGGGATAAGTCTGTATTGTATGGTGAGTATGTGAGGTCAAAGTGTAGGCCGAAGAGGAAGTCGACGAAGGGGCGGAGTGGACAGGCGAATGTCCCGTTGAGGGAAGAAGGAGAAGGAGAGGGGAGAGTAAGGCCGACTTGATTGAAGCTACGACGAACGAGACTCGAGACTCGAGAAGAAGTGGAAGTTGAGAGACGAAGTGAGGCATAGGATATGCGATGATGAATACGGAGAAGAGGGAGAGTATGGCAGAGACCAATACGAACGAAGACGAACATCGATTAACGAGCATGCGCATTAGAGGAACACGAATCATGCACAACCACATACAACACAGAACGTAAATATAGAAAAACCAGCACACCACCAGAGGGGGGAATGAGTTTTGCATTAGTCGCAGGCAGCTTTATACGGATTCCTTTCATTTTAGTTCGTTATGTGTTATCCGCTCTTCCTTCTTACTTCGTCTAAGCGGTAGTAATAAGAGCAAAAATAGCTGAAGCCTTGCTTCGTGTACTCTCTCTCCTTCGTCCCTCCCAGCCGCCGTCTCTTTCTCTCTTTCCTCCTTCTTCCCTCTCCCCTTTCGATGCATGCATGTCTCACTCCCTCAGGGACGACAGTGGACATCCGCCATTGTCCCCTTCTCTCTAAGAGCGTACGAATGCATCATAAGGGACGACAAAGAGGGGGCATACACGCACATAGTTAAAACCCGGCTAGAGGACTCGTCGAATTGCCAATCACAATAGGAAAGTATGAAATACTATTAAAGTATACCACCCCCCCCCCACCTAAACCCATCTGTAATATTGGAGACTCTTTCACTCAACATTTCTACACTTGTAAATCTTGTTTCGGCTTGCCGATGATAAACATAAATATTAGAGTATGAATTCTCGAAAAGGTGCCGTAAAAATCTGAAGGACTTTCTGTGAAAGCACTTCCAAGGGCTTAGGCAAAGAAAGAGAAAGATACAAATGTGAGAAAGTAAAGCAGTGCATACAAATTAACAGACGAAGAAACAATAAAAAGCACATACATAGTGCTTCCCAGTTCATACTCGCTAAGAATAGCGAAGAATGAGAGAGGGACAATAAGCTACTACAACTTAGCATACGAAAAAGCAATAAAACGCACATGCATAGTGCTTCCCAACTCGTATTCATGAAGAACAGTTGAGAAAGTATCGCTTTGAGACTTCGCAAAACTGGGGAGAAACAGGAGTGTGCATTTTCCGTTTTCCGATTTTCCGAATTTTACGGTCTTTTTCGGAAAATTTGAAGTGGTAGAATATTCATTAGAATTTTAAAAATGAGTTATATTTTAGCTTAAATTAGTTCCAATTTCACGCCATGACTTCCGGGAAAGTGAAGATATTACAATAGGAGGAACATAGAATTCCCAAACACACTTTTCCGAGAACCAAATATGTCGATCTACTAATTTAACCCTTGTCGGCCTATTGCTGAGGTTATCATAAGCCTTGAATTTAGCAAACAGCGTTGTTCATTTGTTGTCAGAAATGTTTATTGGGTCAGCCTATCGTAAATTACATCGAAAAATGTCGGTTTGGGACCTCTTTGGCGATTTTTTTAACATTTTCCGGATTTTCCGGTATTCTATCGGAAAAAAAATTTCCGAAAAATATTTTCCGCACAGCCCTGGTTAGAAACGATTTAGCAATAGGGAAAGCAAAAATACCTGTGTTTGCAAAGTTTAAAAAACATGTGTTCTTTGTGTGAAAAAATATACATACCATCTCCGAATGGAGATACTCCTCCTGATATCTTCTTATCGCAGTAGGGGCATGACTCCGAAGGTTGTGGGGCAAGCCCGGGCTTGCCCGTCGCTTTCGAAATCTAAACTTGGTATGAGAACACAATGTTCTAGACCTTTGGAAAGCGAAAATTACAAGGATTCCATCTTTTTAGATTTCTATGAAGATCTAGGTGGGTGATAGAAGTTAGCTTTAGTGTCTATCGCCATGCCCTTCACCTCTCCTTCTTGACAATGTATTCGTGGTGCACGGCACACCGATCTACCGTATTAGGAATTGACAGAATGATTTTTCTTTTTTTCAAAGGTTTTACATAGAGGCAGAATACCGTGAGAAACATCATACGTGAAGCTTGACAATTTTCTAGGAAGATCTAGGTGGGTGATAGAAGTTAGCTCAATTTATAATCTTCCATGCCCATGATTTCCGATTTTATAATTTTCCATTAGCAATGGATGTAAATTAGATTATTTAATAAATTAAATTCCGTTTCAGTATCTGAAAATATACCTGATGCAAGGCTGATGTTCCTAATCAGCCATTCGCTACCGCATTGAACCCATGGATATCTGTAACAAGTAAGATCGGATTATTTGAAAGTGTTAGGAGTAATAATCGTAGGAATTCTAAGTGAGTAGTTACTACTGTAAAACGGGTATTTTCAAGGATCTGAATGTTAGCTACGTTATTTTACCATATAAAGAGTGCTTGGCTGTTTCGCTTTCTAGCCATCAGACAGCCATGCAATCCACCCGGGCCGACAGCTCATCAGTGATAAACCCGGGGGATCATTTTGGATACCAAAAGGGACAGAATCTTTTTGGGGATATTTGCCTATCGATTACATTATAAGGAAACAAAGCATATTTCGAATGCTTTTTTAAAGAAATTAAAAGGACATACCCTGGTCGAGAATAAAATATATATCTCCAATATATCCATTCCAGTAATGGAGAGACGTAATAAGAGAGAGAGACGAGAATAGGTAGAGAATGATGAGGAATATGGCTAGAGAAGGGAATAGGATGAGAGGAGAGGGAAGGGAAGAGGAAGGGGTAGATTGTACGAGAGTGCGAGATGGAGGAAAGTGCCAGAGGCAAACTATGATGAGTTAATGATCAGAGTGTCCTCATGAGTTAAAGAGCTTTCTAACTATTATAGTCTTGGGGTAACCATTGGTAATGTAGTGTTCGTATAGTTGTATGCATCTAATAGTAAAGTCCAGTCTCCTAGATGAATTACGGTATATCCTTAGCATTTCGCTGTACAAGGTATTTAAGCCGATCCTAAGAGGAATGCAAGAGGTGTCATGGGGATAAGGGATTACTGTAAATGAATAGGCATCAGTTTTGTTAAAGAGGGAGGTAACTACAGTGCTATCCTGGTCAATCTCAATAACCAAGTCTAAGAACTCAGCCTTATCATTGACGTGATTCATCCGTTCTAGATTAAGTGAGATGTGGTACATAGTCTTAGTAATAGTTGTGAAGACGTCTACTTTACTCGACACATGAAGTATGTGATCAATGTATCGAAAAGTTCTACCAAGTCTGTAGGAGAGAGGATCACCGCGCTTTATATTTTTAGATATATCTATAGCTGAATTCCATGAAGCTATGAGTGAGATCCGCTATCTGTGGCGAAGCATTATTGCTAGGGTTTGAAAACCAAGCGTGATTAACGTATTTATCGTCTGACGCTCTTCATTCTTCAATGCTCCTCATCACTCTCTCGGTCTCATAATGCGATTAATATTCTTGGTTTTCAAATCCTAATTATTGCCTTGTGGAATCCCACAGATCTGCTTATAAATAGTACCACCATAAAGTGCATAGCCGCGGTTCAGAACATGATCTATATATAAAAATACATAAATATATAAAAAAAATAAGATATATAAAAATATAACATGTTTGAAGACCAACTAAGCATACTTCTAAAACACAAAAAGACGGTAAATTTTACCGGTAAAGCCATAAAATTGAAAAAAGCGTGGGTCGATAATATTTTTCATGTGCTTAAAATTACGGTAACCTTACCGTACTCATTGCGATTGATACCGTAGCTTTAAATTTTTTGCGTTTTTAGAACAGTGGTTTTTAAAATAATAATAAAGTATTTTTGCTCTGTTTTACCTATCTTTGCTATAAGCTCATATTGCATAGCGTAATTGTGTATCTAACTGCATTAAAACAATACTTCACGCTTTCTCTTCTCTCTCTACCGTAATCTAGTGTCTGCAATTCTGCGGTTTACTAGGTCTTTTCTGCAGTTCCCGGCTCCAGTTATGCGATGACTCACGGTTTTGTATCACCATTTGTTGTGAAATTGTTGACTCTGTGCGTAGTATATAGTTGCTGAGAAGCTGTGTAGCAAGATCTAGTTCTTGTATCTCTCCTAGTAGCAACTGTCTATTCGCATAGCTCGTTTTTTCTAGTATTCTTCCATCCACTTCGATTTGCTCGATGCAAAACGTGTTTAGGATGTCGATCTCGTGGGGGACACAGTACGCTAAGCTCAAGACGAATCTGCGTCTTGCCGTTAATCGACTCAAGCTAATGGAGAAAAAGAAGACGGAGATGGCATTGAAAGCGCGAACTGAAATTGCTGATTTCATATCTGGTACGTTCTCTCTATTATTTTCCAATATTCTTAGCTACGTTTTCTTTTAGAAATTTTATAGGACTACAATGTTTTGATTTCAGCGCAAAAGCCGGACCGAGCCCGTATACGCGTTGAGCACATCATTCGAGAGGTAGTTCCCTTTGTTTTCTAGCGTGTTTTTCACTTTGCAATTACTGATTGATTTTCCCGTGTTCAGGACTTCCTGGTAGAGGCCTTCGAGCTTCTCGAAATGTACTGTGATCTTCTTCTTGCGCGATTCGGTCTCGTGGAACAGATGAAGTGAGTCATCTATCTTCCAAAATCATACGAAATCTTATATTCATGACCATTTTTATCACCATCTGTGGTAGTAAGCTTTTAGATGCTTGCGGCTAAAGGTGGCATGATTCCTTGATTTTTTTATGTAAACATATACGGACACAGTTGCAGTAACTGTTTTAGGTAGATACGTCGGCAGGGTTACCGACAACTATTTTGGTTTGGGTCCTATCATAGTATAAATTGTGGTGTTTCATAGCCTACCAATAAGGTTTCTTGCATAATGCATATTGCATGATGCCTTCCAAGTAAAGTTTCTGACAAAAAGAGGGGCCTACCACCCGACGGTCGGGTGCGTGCCCATGTATGTTTAGGTAGCTTTCTTTATATTTTTTTCAAAGATTGGTTAGCATTTTGCAGGAAAAAACCTAGCCTCTTTGTTTGAATTGATCGCTGCCGTCATACGTGGGCAACCTTCTACGCACTACTTAAAAACGGACCTACCAGTTTACGAAATCAAGCCTACCAATTGAAATTTTATAGAAAATATAGGCCTACCAAAGTAAAATTCCGAAGAAATTTGGGCCTACCACCCATACTTCGGGTCGGTGCCCACGTATGGCTGCCGTATGCTTACTGTCGTTGAACAATGCCTAAACCTCAGGACGCTCGATGATGGTATAGCCGAAGCAGTCATCAGTATTCTCTGGGCAGCTCCACGTATAGCCCAGGACATCGCAGAGTTCAAGGTCTTTGTGCCTTTTTTTGTATGCAATATTAATATGATTGGAAGTGGCATAATTGCGACTTACCCTCTCTCTAATTGCAGACAATAAGCGAGCAACTGACGGTGAAGTACGGTAAGCCGTTGGCAGAGGCGGCGAGAGCCAATCAACTGGAGTATCCCGCTAAGGTACGGTAGGTTTGGGTGTACGGTATTATTGAACTACACGCATTTAAATTGCACCAAGAGGGTATTTCTTTCCCGCGTAAATTCCTCGTTTGAGGTTAACCCGAAGCTGATGGCCAAGCTGAGTGTGACCGCACCTCCTCGTCTTCTGGTCGAGAAGTTGGCTTCCCTTTTTTCGCTCTCTTTGATTTTGAAACAAATGAGGCCACGAATTGATTTTTGTTTGAACGCCCTGAGAATAACTTGGACATTTTGAGGTATCTCATTCACATCGCGGCTTCTGCAGGGCTTCCCTTCACTCCCGACCCCGATGTTATGAGGGAGGACGAGGTAGTTATCAACTAAGCTGCATTTTTTTCGTGTTTGTAGCGTCTTCACTTAATTGAAATTTTTCGTTCTTCTGGTGTCATGTTGAATCGGGGAAATAGTGCATATGCATTCGAATTTCAAATTATTTTTCTTGAGATTAGCAGTATCAGCACACTGAACCATTTTAGGTGGCGCAAGCCGAACAGATGCTCATTGACTTCAAACGTCAACAGGAGATCCAGGGAGGACCGGGAGCTCCACCCATGCCGCCTGGAGATGTATGACATTTATGTTTTGAGATGTGTTTGGTGGTTTTTTATTTCTTCAAAATAAGCGTTACGACGAATTTGGTGACTTTTATCTTCCTCTTTGGGTCATACAGCGAAAGGAAATATTATAACTTATTGAGGGATACGGTTGGGGCAACGTCGGAGGAGTGGCTCCTCCCGGGGTGCCTCCTCCACTTCCACCCAATGGATTCCCTCCGCCACCCTCCAACTTCGGAGGAAGCAACCATGGGGGAGGAGGGGGAGGAATGACTGGTAAGACTCACTATGAGCTGCGCCTACGCGATTCTCTCTTTTGAGAAAATGAAATGATCGGGCACTTCTCTAGTTTGACTGTGGCCCCGCCCCCTCCCATTCCCCTCTCTGATCTCCCTCTCCCCGGCCCGCCCCTGCCTCTATCTCTCACTCACTCTCGTCGTCTGCTCTCTCTCCCATCCTTCCCTCTCTCTGCTCGGCTCGGCTGACCCTCCCTCTCCTCACCGCTTATCTCTGGCCATGCGATCGGATTCATCAGAAAAGGAAACACGGAAATGTTCTTCCAAGGCCAATGTTGAATTATTGAGATCCTATCACTTTTTGCTTAGGCTTAGGCTTAGTTCCACACTTTTCTTTAGGTACAGCTTAGTTTCTTTTGGGTACAGCTTAGTTTCTTCTCCGCCTCTCTCTCCCGCTAGGCTCTCTCTTTCGCAGGAAATCGAGAGAGCGCAGAGAAAAAGAGCGATTCCTTAAACCCGGCGCACCTAGGCCGCACTCGCTGGTGGGCCGAGTCTCTTCCTCTCTCTCGTCGCATCGCCTCGGCCATGCTTGATCTAGCTATGCTCGGGCGTGATCATTTGTTGGCGGGACGCTCCGCCCCCTCGTCTCGAGGGGGCGGGGGGTTGACCCCGCGGTCGCCCCCGCCCACCCCCCTCGGGGGGAGGGGGCGGGGCCCCAGTCAAACTAGAGAAGTTCCAATGATCGTATTGATAATTCTGACCTAGTAAGCAAAGTAAAGAAATAGTATTTATCCATTCACTGAGATTTTGCAGGCGGTCTTACGAACGACATCTACGAGGTTCCCAAGCACAAGGAGCCGGATAGTCCCATCTACGATACGGTAGGCAATCCATCTGGGAGGAGAGGGGAGGTGATGTGACATGCATGCTCTCAGTGAGACTGTCTCTTGCAATGCGCATCTCTGACCTAACCACGAGTGAAGTACTCGTACCATTGAAGGTGCCGGTGACTCCCCACGGGGCAGGCGTGCCCCCTCCGGCCATGTTCCAACTTCCGATCATCGGACCCGACGGCCGGCCAGTCATGCCGAATGTTGGTTTTTTTCCCTCGATTTGGCTCCGAATTTGCGCACGCGCACCATTCCCCCCATTTGGTATGCACCGTGATTGCTGTAGTGGTTGAATGCATGTGCATATCGTACCGTACCTTTACCGTTGTTTGCAGTCCTCAGCACCTCTCAACCACCCGTATCCCGTGCTGTCAGCCAGAGTAAGTCGCTCCTATCCTCCCCTATTTCCCTCCTTCATCATCGTCTGATTCGTCGTCTCCTCTCAAAATTGGCTCTCCTCTCGTGCTTCTCTTCCCCTCCTGATTGTTGCCCTTGTTGGGTGTGTTTATGTATGTATGTTTGTATGTATGTGTGTGGTGCTCTCTCATGCTCCACTTAATAACCACGAGGACGGAGAGTGGAGAAGGGCAGCCTAGAACTGGGAATTACTTCCTTATTTCTCGAGGGGGTTAATGCTTGAGACTGGTCTCCGTTCACTCGTCGGTCCGATAGGAGAGTGCAAGGACTCGGCGGCAAGTCGTTCACGCATAAATCAGGCACCTTTGCTTCCTCGTACAAAGGGATATAAGGGGAAGGAGGAGGGGAGAAGGGAGAGGTCGCGTGTCAATCTTCACGTTGTCGTCGAAGAAAAGAAGAGGACACTTTGTTCATGCAGGAGAAGAATGGAAGAGGACTTTGGAAGAGTGTCTTGAGCACACGACTCCTTTCCCTGCTTCCCTTGTTTCGTCTCATCACAAAGGAGTGTCTTACTCCCTCTAGTCTCTCCCTCTCCGTGTTCTTCATTCGTCGCTGCTTCATTCGGCCTGCTTTCTCCTCTGCTCGTTGGTTCTCCTTTGTTCTTTCCCCTTCATCTCCTCCAAGGCAAAGGTTATCTCGTTCGGCTTCGTCGGTCCATCCATCCGTGTTCGTTCATCTCGTGCTTTCCTGTCCATCAACTGCTCCCCCCTTTCATCATTCCATCCACTTTCTGACCTCCTCCCCTTCGCCCCCTCCCCTTTCCCCTTCCGATTCCCCCAGCCTCCTCCCCTCGTCGTTCCTTCATCGTTGTCGTCGTGACATCGCAACCTTTCCCTTCTTCTTTTTCTTCTCTTTTGGTGTGTTGTTCCTGCCTCGACTGGTTGGTGTCCGTAATTGAATCCTCATCCACCACGCCATCAGTTCTCCTTCCCCCCTCCATCCCCTCCCTTCTCCTCCCCGAGTGATTTGTGCCGTGTCTGCCTCAGTCGTTCGTCGTGCTTATCTCATTTACTCGATTCCTCGTCTTCTTCTTCTTTGTATTGCCTTCTATCTCCCCCTCTCCCTCCAACTTCCACTATTCGTTCCTTGACTCTATGCCGTCATCATCATCATTTGCCATGCACACAATTCCCCTTCCCTTTCATCCATTCCAATCTTCCTACTGTACTCCCTGCCTTCCCTTCGTCTCTCGTGCACGTCTCCTGTCGTCGTGTCTCATTAGTCTCGTTGTATTCGGTCATGTGTCGTAAAGCGAGCCGTAGTCCCCGGGTCGTCTTTTATGATACAAGAGGAGTACTCCTCATCGCCGTCGTCCTCTCGATACTTCTCATTTGAATCGAGAGACCTCCTCGTTCGTTTCTCGTCGCCTGTCGTTCATTCAGTCGTACTCCCTCATCCCCTTCTCCCTCTTCCCCCTCCCCGACTGGACCACACGACTCCTTTGTTGCGGACAACACATAATAGTTTTGTTAGGCCCCCGTCGTACTCTGCGTTCGCCTCCAGTCTGTCCTTCCCTCCATTCCTCCCTCACTCCCTCCCTCGCCCTCCCTCAATTCTTCTCCCCTCTCACTCTCTTCCGTCTTCCCTCCAACCTCGTCTCATCTCCCGTCCCTTCCTGTATTCCGGGAGATGCCTCCATCGGGGTCCATGGTGATTGCTTCGTAGAACTCTTCCTCATTCCTTCGTTTTCCCCCGTTTACATTCGTCCTCGTGTTCCTCCTTACCGTCCTCTTCGTGCGTGTCTCCTACTGTAAGAAGTGTGCCTTCTCCAGCTCGCAAGATGTTATTGATGAGTAGACGTAAGACGATAATGCACCACGATAAAGAGAAGGAGAAGCGAAAGGAAAAGTGTTCGTGCAAGAGGAGTAACTCTGCCCATGTTAAGGCCAAGGTATTAAGGGGGTCTTGGCGTGTCAGGAGGGAGAGAGTCATTAAGCTATTTATTTCTTTGCAGAACTCGGTGGTGGTAGACGATAAGAAGCACTCGGGTCCTTCTGCTCCGATCGTAAACGAGGCGAAGGAGGACATGTCAGGTAGCGAATTTCGGGGGGAGGGGGCTTCAATTGATAATCTCTCATTCAGATCTCTTCCCCGAACCGCCGTCAACAGTTCCCGGAGGACCGGGCAATGGAGGAAGCGGAGGAAATAGCGGAGGTCTAGACTTGGACGATCTCACCCGACGATTCGATGCTTTGAAGAAGAAGTAGAGTGACATCAACCCCCTTTCTTCCCATCCCTTCACGCTTCCCAACCCCGACTTCCCCCCTACTTCCTTATCCCGCCGGGTGTGGTATCACTAACTAGAACTGCTTCTTGTATCATACTGATAATAACTAGGCAGATCACTACTGCTCTGTTTCCTGAAAATGTTTATCATAAGCTAAACGTAACTAGTATAACGTCGTGCTTGCGAATATTCTGTATATTTGTGTACACACTTAAATACGAATGAAATGTATTGGTACGTATGTGAATGCATAGACAAGTGGAGTCAATGGGGAGTGGGAGAGCGACAGATACAATGAGTGGCAACTGGCACTTGCATCACCCGGATACTCGGGTCCGCTCCCTCGTCGCAATCGAGTAGAGGGACGCTGTCCATCTGGAGAATGGAAGAGAAATGATGTGTGAGGGGGACAAGTCGCCTAACTACTCACCCGCTCTATGACCAGTCCACAGATGGACGTATTCTGCTCGCGATTCGGGAACTGATGAGTTCCCGTCTGCAAAATGAGATACACAGAGACTGCGAAGCTATCCCACCTCGGAAGTCTTGCAGAACCCTCCGCATACGGGAATCTTCCCTGTCAGTCGGCACTCCTTGCCCGCTGAGTCCCTCTTGACCTTCTCCAGTCCTTGGATCTTCTCGATCTACTGATGCCATCCACACGTCATTCCATTACCTAGTGCGCTCACCGGGAACATCTTAAGCTCGCAACTGCCTTCGGGAGAGACTCTGGATGAGGAGAGTGGAGGGAGAAGGAGCAGAGGCAGGAGCAGAAGGACCATGTTTACGTGAGGAGCCAAGGACGAATGAATGCAAGCCATATGGTCTGCTCGTTCGTCCTCTACACTTTAAACTCCACGGAAGGCAGAACTGAGTAGTTTGTGCTGTGTTTATGTTGGCATCCCTTGTCTCACGTTGCACCCTCATTCCATAACATTTATTGTGCAAGAATGCAATAATATGAAGAAAGCTATGCGAGTGAATAGTGAACATTGAATGAAAAGTAGCGTGTTCGAGTCGGTAAGGGGCTCGACTACTGTATAACAACTCTGAATCAATTCTATATTATAGTGGAATTGCACTGAAGGGAGGCCTAGGGACGGTGTGAGGAGGAGGGGGGGATTGGAAGACGAGTGGTCAAGGTTATATTCTACTATTCTACTTCTACGACACTCACACGACACACGCCAGCCTCTAGCGAATTTTATGCTAAAAATTCTGTTTAGTGCAATGTGCGGCGAAAGCGAAGAGGAGAGAAGGAAAAGGAAAGGAGAAAGGGGATGAAGAATGACTAGAGTGAATGAGGAGCGGCAGTGGAGGGAGAGGGGGAATGAGATAAGCAGCACATAACATCCTAAACGAGATTGACAATACGCATTCGCTAGTTGCAGGCTTAGGGTTAGTTAACACACACGAAACTAAAGGGAATGAAGGAGGGTGGAAGGGAGGGAAGGGATTGACTACTCACACCGACCCTCGGACTCCCCTTGAAAGTTGAAGAGACTGAACGGCGAGAGATGGGCCTATTATTAAAGTGTTTGTGGGCATAAACTCTATGGAGAAACAACCAGTAGTAGCAGGGTAGCAGCGAGGTTACAAAGGGGTACGTTGGAAGGGTAAGGGGGGCATAAGTTATGGAAGGGTTGCGGTGAAAGCATGCAGCAAGTAAATGAAGTCGGTGAAAGATTAAAGAGGGAGAAGAGGAGAGATTATGCATGAACTAGTCAATGCAAAGGTTTAATTCTAGGTGGTTAGATAACAACGTGTCTACGAGGGAAGAGAGAACGCCGTAGGAAACGAGTATCATCAATTGGATGGTAAGGCAGTGGTATTCATAATTAAGCACTACAACAACCCAAAAACAGGGCAACCGGGATTGAAAAAAGGAAGAGGGATGACTGATCTGCGGGGGAAAGGCGTTTATTTCTTTCCTCGCGAGAAGAATCCTCCCTTCTTCTTAGTAGAGGACTGCGATGTCTCTAGGGCAGCCCCTACCGCTCCTTCCTCTTCACTCTGTCCCGTGGCGAGTTGTAGTTCGGCCAACCATCGGTGCATGTCTTCCTACAACCAGACCACTCATCTTCAGCCCCCTCTTCGATCAACTCACATCCGACTGGCACTGCAGTAGATACTCGGCTCCGATCGGCATTCGGAGACTGATGACGTTCTTCTTCTTCTGGTAGTCAGCCGCGATGTGGGCGGAGCAGCCAGCCAGGTCGACGGGCGGCTCTCCTCTCCACGGCTGCAGTTCCTCGCGGTGCCGGGAGTCCTGAAATGGAGTATTGTAGGGAACACTCAGACCACTTCACGAGAGTGAAGCATTTGTATACCTTGTAGAAGGTGAGCTGTCCTTGGTGTACCACAGCCAACAGCTTCTCCCACGATCGGTTCGAGGCTTTCCGATCCAAGCTCTCGTAGGTATGCTTACGAATAAGCGTGCCCTCGAAGAAGTCTCCTGTTCGTTGGCCTGAATCGAGAAATGATTGTCTCAAGTCAATCTCGTTGCTTCGTAGCCTTCATCCGGTGACACTGTCGTTCTCGTGTAGCACCACGCACTTCACTGACCATTCACTAATCACTATGAGCACGGCATCAGTCGTCACTAGCCACTAATCACTTCACGCTGCATTAACAGCAAGCAAACGTCAGCTCAAGCACACGTCCTACCTCTTCTATCGTGAGAATCGAATTTGGTCGACCGTGAGAGTGACAACCTCCACGACGAGGGCTCCGACGGAACCGACTTTCGGCCATCTGAAGACACCACTCAGCACTAGAACTAGTCGCGACGAGTAAGTGTGACGTGCACGGAGTGAGTTAATAGGTTAGTAAGGGTGAGTAGGCACACCTCTCGACAGCGAACGAAGGAACTTCCCTGCGGGGGAAGCGGGAGTCCTTGAGGGTGACGACGGATCTGGACAACACAACACTCATTGTTAGTTGCTGTGTGAGACAACCGAGAAACTGCCACAACACAAGAGTTCATGCACAAATAATAGCGAAGAACGAGAGGATGGTGCTTACCGTCTCCGCTGGCGGGGAACGTCGTCTCCGACCGTTCTCCCCTTGAGGGAGTTCCTCGTGATCCTCCTGCATGAGGCCCACGCGCTTCCTCCTCCCTTCGCTGCATCTCCTTCAGTTCGAACTGCAAGAGGCAATATGTTGCGAGACAGTCTGAGAGAACGCTCACGAGAGCGGAGGGAAAGGGGATCTATGGAGTGGACGGGGCAAGATTCTCGTTTTGCTTGCAGCTCTGCAGGAGGAGAATCTCTCCTCCCGTTCGCACAAATGAATGCAAACAGATGAAAGTGTCATCTTCTTCCATTAAATCAACAGCTAGCCTCCTCCTGGTGCACGTGAGCCCATCCTTCTGTACATACCGTGGTCAGCTTCTCGAGAGCCAGGAATCTCTCTTCCTGGGCGGCAGCGGACTTCTCGAAGGCTTCGTGTTTCTTGATCAGCTTTATCGTCTCCTCCAAATTCCGACCGTATTCCCGACTGACGAGATACGGTTCTTGTGCCATGAGCCACGTCTCGGCCACGGCCGCATCGCGGGCGAATTGGTAGACTTCGAGAACTGGAAGGGCAGAGATAGACTGCGATCCCATTCGGAGGGCATCTTACTCAATTGGAGATACTCCCATCGATCCTCCCATCTCCTCATCATTTCAGCGCGTTCTGTTGTCAACTTTATCAACTTCTTCTCAATCTCCGATGATGCATAGTGTTTCCTGAAGATGGGATTCCATCGAAACTCTTTCTCTATCCAACCTGTTGAGAAGATCTCGTCCAAGGGCGATGCAGGCAGAGAAGTTCTCTTCTCTCGCGTCAACTTCGGCCTTGAGACTCTGGTGGTTGTTCATCAGGAGCTCGACTCCCGACACGTCCTTTGGCCTTTCGTGAGTGTTCATCTCACGTTTGACCTGCAACCAGTTGTTTTTCCCTCCGGTTTGCCTTCCCTTGTCTCACCTCGTCCATCCATGCGAGAAGGTCTCGGACCATGTTGAGGAAGCGGAAGAGGTCGGAAGTGTCGTTGAGGCGGGAAGAGCGGGATTCGCACGAGGCGCGCAACTCGTTCCATGCCTGGCAAAGTCATTTATCTACACCTGTCAAGACACTGGCAACAAAACAAAGCCTATAAATGTTTCTTATATTCTACTAGAGCATCATAATCTCACCTTGACAACCTCTCCCTCGCGTTGTCCGATCTCCATCGCCCGGTCTCCTGCATAGGCGTCGCGCAGTTCCAACGCGTCCCTCTGGATCTGTCGGACCTGTAGCGAACGAACATTTACACCCAATCTTTCTTCACTATTGCTCACCTGCTCTCCAATGGCATCGATGTCCTTCAGGAAGTTGTTGTGTTTCCTAGAAAGCGCGCCAACAGACGATGAGTCTCTTCCGAGGTCATCGGGCATGGCGTGGGTCTTCTCGACGATACGGGAGAGACAGTCGCGGCAGTCGTGGAGGAACCTGAAAGGTAGAGGATACGATGAGATAGAGGGATTGATGCTCACTTGTGGAAGAGTCGGCTGGCCTCCAGCATCTGTGCTCGGGTGTCCATGAGCTCGAGAAGGTTCTCCCATGCCTCGTTCAGCGAATCCTTCCACAGCGCGATGGTGGGCGCATCGGAGTGGCCGGTAGCGATGAGCTGGAATTAGCGGTATTCCAGGCCTTTCAGTGCCGATCTTACGTTGTCGCAAGCGTCGTTGGCGTTGTTGACCCGCTCGCTGCCGATGTTCTCCGTGTCTCGGGCGAACTGCTGGAATCGTTCCTGCAGCAGCTGCACGTGCTCGTAGTCCTGTCCGTTCTCCTGACTGCCCGCAACGACTTCCTTGTCGGCGATCCACTGCAGAAGGTCGTCGATCTCGCGATGAAGAGCGTACAACTCGAGCGTCTCGTCCAGGCGCTTTCGGCGCTCCTGAAAAGGAGAGGTTAAGCAAAGAATGATTAGGAGACTGTGATTGACCGACCTTGGAGAGGTCTTGGAGGCCAGCATAAAGCTTCTCGATCTGCGCCTGGCGGAGAGCGATCTGTTCGCTGAAGCAAGTTTTTGTTTTCATATTTTATTTTATTTTTTTCTCGAATATTCCATATCATGGGCCATATGATGTGCATACCTGAGCGGGCTTCCTTCGTCGATGAACTTCTGAGCCTTCGAAGCGAGCTCTCGAATGTTGTTGGCAAACTGAAAAGCGTCGTTGTGACGCAGCAATGAGGAAGATGAGCAGGAAAACAGATAGTGAGTGACAAGTGAATTGGAGTCTACCTTGTCGATGTCGTTCTGTAGTCTCTCGTGCTTCTTGATCTGATTACGCGTCGAGAACTCGTCCTTGCCCCGCTCGTCTTGCATCATGTACAGTTCCTGCTCGCTCATCCATGCCTCGGCCTCTCCGCAGTCGTGCAGGAATTGATGGGCCTTGAAAGGCATCATGATCAACTTCCATCAATATGCTGTCTTCATCCATTTCATCATTGTCTGATTCGACTAACCTTCTCGCTCTCGGCGAGTTTCTCCTTCCTCTCGTCGACCGCATCCCTCAACTCCTTCCATGCGTCACGCAGTTCCGAGATGCGCAGTTCGAAGGCAGCACTGTTCTCGTGGCCTGAAAGGGAAAGAGTAAACAGAAGAAGACAGGAAGTGAGTTTGCTTTGATGGAACGAGGTAACCTTCATGAATGGTGTACAATCTACGAAGTGTTCGTGGTGAGAAACGCGCGAAGACGGGAGGCCTTCCTCTATACATCACTGGCACTCGACTTATTCTTTCGAGATAACCGGGATATCAGTGGACACACACAACTCACTCCCCTCTCATATCTACGCAAACATTCGTCTCCTCACACTTCCCGTGTCTCCGTCTGAGAGGAATCCTCTCAGAGAACGGGACAAAAACAATGCGCATTTTTGTACTGAATGTGGGTAAATGTCCGCGAAGTATAATCAAACTTGAAGTTTGGCGTGATGAACTGTAAGAGAAGTAAGGGAATGTGGAAGGTCTTACCAGCATCGATGAGTTCGCGTCCGTTGCCACAGATGCTCTCGATCCACGGTTCGTGGTTGTTGATCTCGGCCTCGAGCAGCTGAGTGTTCTTCTGCAGACGGTGACAGTCGGGCAGCGACTCGCCGATGTTCTGCAACGAAGTTTTGGGTCGTTAGATTCTCCTTGGGCATTCTTCCAATGCAAGGCTGCATTATGGTTCAACACTAAAATATGCATGTCCTACCTTGGCTCTGGCGAGGGCGATTCTCTCGTTGATCCACAGCTTCTCGTCGTCGACGTCGCGGCCGAATTGGAAGGCGTTCTTTCTCCTTTCGAGCAGACGACGACGCTCGTCGAGCGGAGCCTGAATAGGCTCGATTTACACTATTCCTCGCTTTCTCCGTACCTGGAGTCTCTGTAGTTGTTCCTGGACTGCCAGACGATGAGCCTTGATGTCTTCGAGGGTCTCCGGGTGCATTTCCTCCAATTGAGGCTCCATGGCCATCAACTGGTCGATGTGGGCAGCTCGCTTGACCTGAAGGGACCGTTTTACAATGATCAAGTTTTAACTGACTTACCATCTCGGTCTCGATCATTTGCTGTTTCTGCATGGCAACGTTGACCGTAGTGAGATCAGAAGGCTGGTCGTCACGCACCATCTCTTGCTCGAGTTGTTGGGCCCATTCCTGCGGAACAATGCTTCGACTTGGTGAAAGCGAGTGAAGGGGTGAAACAGCAGGATTACGTACAACTCTTTTCCTTGACTTAGGCATAAGACGAAAGGA
This sequence comes from Micoletzkya japonica, assembly GCA_900490955.1. Lineage (NCBI taxonomy): Eukaryota > Metazoa > Nematoda > Chromadorea > Rhabditida > Diplogasteridae > Micoletzkya > Micoletzkya japonica. The sequence continues at coordinate 17,388 of LS860126.1, read as the reverse complement.
CGACACCGACCCCATGTTCACAACTGTTTTGTGTTCCCCCTCACAATCCCTCCCTCTTTTCCTTTCATTCCTTCCTCTCTTTCATTCTGTCGCTCCCTTCCATGTTCCTCTACCGTCCTTCTCTTTCTCTCCTCTTCTTGTTCCCTTTGGTATGCGCATCACACTCTCTCCTCATTTACCCCTATGCCAAACAAAACTTCCAACTATTCCCACACTAACTAGCAGGTGAAAACAATGTCGGCGTGATAGAAGTTCTCCTATCAAATATTCAACCTGGTCTATCTTACCTTCATGTCAGCAATGCTCTGGACGTAGAGTTGTTGACGGTTGGCATCGAACAACTTCTGTCCCTTCTCCTCCGTGGTCCTGCAAGATTCAGTTTCAGTAACATCCCATATACCAATAATAGTTTAAGTCGCACTTCTCAAGCTGCTCCCATTGCGTGGCCAGTTCCTCGATCTGCGGGTCGATCGTTCCGTGGAATTCAGGCTTGTCGTCGGAGAGTGAAACGGCCGCGTGGCGAAGCTGATCGAGACGTTCCTTGTTGGACTGAAGCTCCGACTCGAAGGCTTGATGGCGGACGAACTTGGAGGTGATCGTCTTGGCATCGCTGTAAGAGCACAGTTGATTTTCACGCTTCGTCATAAAATTATAAACAAAAAATTAGGAATGCGACATACCGATAAGTTTCATCTTGAGCGCGGATCATCTTCTCCTCGATCCATTCCCGGAGCTCCTCGCAATCCGACAGGAATTGTTGCAGTCCAAGGGCATCCTTGAGTTTGTCCAGGGCAGCCTGCAATTAATCCTTACGTAGTATCCTTTATTCCTCTCTCTTCTTCCTCGTCTCAGTATTCCTACCTGTGCCTTCTCCCTGTTGGCCTCTCGTCGTTCTTCAATGTTGCAGGCCTTCTTGTGGACCTGCAATGAAAGGTCGTTTGTATTTGTATGTATGATATGGTAACTCGCCTTGTCTGCCGCATAGTGTCCCTCTGCACAGAGTTGGTCTCCGAACATTCCGACGGCCTTGATCTTCTCGTCGTTGGCGTCCATGGTCGTCATGAAGTCTTGGTGTCTCTTCACGAGCTGTTCTGCTTGTTCGAGCGATGACGGAGCCTGTAATATCACATTTATACGACTGAATCAGTCTTGGTCTTGCTCACCTCCTCCTTGGCAAGGTAGTTCTCCTGCTGCGACAGCATAACCTCTGCCTGCTTGGCGTCTCGCAGGAACATCTGAATAAATATAGATTAGCTCAGAATTCATATATGAAGGTTCTCTACCTGTAAATTGAGTCCTTGCGAGAGGAGGTGCTGTCGGTTATCCCACATTCGCTGCAGCTCTTCCCAGCCCTCTTGGAGTCCAGCAAGACGTTGACGAAGGAACATGTACTGGGGATCGGTCTGATCCTGCAAGGGAGTTACGATGATCTACATTAAGGCTTTAGTCGTTCTATCACATACCTGAGTGACTCTGTCTCCCATCGCTCGCATCTTCCTGTAGTCCTCAGCGTATCCGTCGATCTCCTCTCGGATGGCTGCGTGCTGGTTGAGAAGCTGTTCAGCCTCAGCCAGAGATTGCGGCTCGTCTTCCGAGGCGACCTTCAATGAATGCCTTCTATCATTGGGATAAGCCTATGTTTCACCTGTCGCTGAGTTGCAGTAAGCCAGGCTTGAAAGTGGTCGAGGTCCCTGAGGAATCGCTGCAGATCTCCAGCCTCGTCCAACTTGGCCTCGTGCTCGCGGACCTTCTTGTTGAGTTGATCCCACACCTGTAATTGTGTTATTAGTTGGATCGAGACAGTTCCAGCTTGCCTGGTGGATTCTCTTGATATCCTCACGAATGGCCATGGCCTCACTCGGCTTCTCCCTCTCGATCTGATCAGCCTCTCTGTGGAGCGAGTCTAGCTTGGCCTGGATGGCTCCCAGATCCCTCTCCATCATCGACAGTCTCCTCTGCAGCTTCATCACTCCCGACAGGTCGTTCGTGAGTGCATCGGAGTCCTCGAGTACGCGAGTCTTGTCCTCGATCCAGGTGACGGTCTCCTGGCAGTCGATGCGGAAGGTCTCCAGACGGTGGGCTCTGTCGAGTTCCGCTCTCTTCTGGTCCACCATATCCCTCAGTTGAGCCCAACGAGCGTTGAGCTTGTTCTGACGGTGGAGGACGTCGTCGGAGTTGGGATGCTCTACGTGGACGAGTTGACGAGCCAGCTCGTTGACTGTTCCGACCTGAATTAGCTTCTCAGTTTATGTCCTTCTGATTACTGTACCTTGGCTTCCTGGTTGCGCATGTCCTGTTCGAGAGTGTCGAAACGGTGCTTCATGATCTCCACCTCCTCGAGGTCGCGTCCAGGGACGAGCGTAGCAAGGAGTTTGCCCTGAATCACTGATCATCGTCTGTAGAAGGCATTTCCTCACCTTCTCATCGATCCAGGCTTCGACACTGTCAGCATCAGCATAGAGCTTGTAGAGCGAGAGCGCATCGATGAGTCGCTGCTTCCTGAGCTGAGCGAGGTTCTCCAGTTCGGCCTTCCTTCGAAGAGTCGTGTCCAGCCGCTCGAGGATATCGGGGTGCTCACGAGCCTACATTTATTACATTAGTTTGAACTTGCCAACGAGAAAGCTTACGTCGGGCGGAAGAGACTCGGCCTTCTGGTGAAGTTGCTTGATGTGCTCTTCGAAGGCTTCCAACTCGTCTGTTACGTCGTCGTGTTTGCTGAACAAGAGCGTAGATGCATGAATTGTCACTTGTATTCTTACCGGAGAAGGAGCTGTACAGTTCCCTCGTCCTTTCCGATATCATCGGAGCTGACCACTCGAAGAGTATCGAGGAGGTGAGCATCGACATCGTCAGCGTCGGTGAAGAACTAAATTGATTCATCATTTTATCCCCGCAAATTATTTCTTTGGCGTAGATGAAAATTGCATATTGTTATAGTACTCAGCTATCTAATTTACCTGGTAGTACTCGACTCCTCCCGACAGTCTCTTTCGTCTCGCTCCAGCGAGTTCCCTCAATCGGTCGATGTAGTCCTTGCAGTCGGCAAGTCGAGGAGGAATGTTCTCGGCTCCGGGGATCTGCTGGTTCACCAGGTCCTGTCCCTCTCCGTCCATATCCTCGAGTCTTCTCGCGAGATCGTTGAGATTGTTCTCAGCATTTTTGTGCTTGGCCAGAAGATGAGAGGTGGTAACGATGTCCTTTCCCGTGTCTGATGAGGCGAGAACCTACATCGGATATTAGCCATCTATGATAGACGTAGCCGTTACCTGTTCCTGTTCCTTGAGTCCCTGCTCCAACTCGGCCACATCCCACCAGAACTGCATGAGCTTCCTGTTGTCTTCCAGTCGCCTCTTGCGATCGGCAGCCAGGTCTTGCAGCTCCTTGTATCTGTAATAACGGTTTTATTGATATCTCTGGTTGCAAGTTTACTCTAAATTCTCAGTAAACCTTATGACAATGCCCAACGTACCTCTGCTCGAGATGGGCGAGTCGTTCGTTGACGACATCGGGGTCGACGGGCTTGTATCCCGACTGGTCGGGGCCCGCGGGGTCCGTGAATCGCTGCGCGTGCTTCTCCGTGTTCTTGATCCTCTCTCCGATGATGTTCATCTCGGACTCGAGGAGGTCGTGCTTCTGCAGAAGATCCTCCACGTCCATCAGATGAGCTCCGACGTCGTCCGATTGCAGACGAGACTGCAAAGTGTGCATTGGAAGCGAATCAAGGAGACGAATATTGGGAACGAATCAATATATTGGTGGCCGCTTCCTACCTTAACGTCGTCCATCATATCGAGCGTCAGAAGCATATCGTGGAAGATTCTCTGGACGGCAAGCGAGAGCTCAAGTCGCGCACGGCGAGCAATGAGCAGCTTGAGAAGGGCATTCCACAACTCGAGGACGTTGTCCTTCCTCTCGTTGATGGCCTCGATGCCGTGGTAGTTCTCCGCCTCCAGTTCACCTCAATTCAAGCATTCTTATCCATATCGCCATAAGTCTTGAAAATCCGGATAATTAAAAAATACGATAGATTGGTTGGTCCTCTCACCGGCCACTGCCACAACGGCTTGTACTCTCTCCTCGTAGGCGTAGATGTCGGTCTCAATGGCCTCGTGCTTCTTGAGCGCTGCCTCGACACTCGACAGATCGGAGCCGAAGTTGTCTTGCGACACGAGACGCTGGTTCTCCGTGAGCCACGCCTCCCTCATACCGGCCTAGATGAGAACAGCTATGAATGTTGTCCTGTTTTGTCTACCTTTCGGTTGAATCGAGCAGCGAGTTGTTCGAGTTTCTCCTGTCGAATGAGCTCCTCTTTGAGGGCGAGTTCCCTCTCGTGCTCAGCCTTCTCCAGAGATTCCCATGCTCTGCAAAACAATTTTTAAGTAAAAAGCTTCTTACACGTATGTATTGAAAAGCACTGTCGTCTTATAAATAAGTGTATCATGTCTCTCTACCTGTTGATATCTCCGATGAGCTTTCCCTCCCTCGGATGGTAGGGCTTTTGGTTGTTCGCTCGAAGCGCAGACTGAAGGGTGAAGAGGAGCACTTCCAATTCGCCCTTTTCCGTGAATCTGAATGGAATGAGTAGATAAGTGGAGAGGAATAAAAAGAGGACGAGACATACTTGGGAGGCTTCTCGTTGATGCGATAAGCATTGAACTCCTCGAGTTGCTTCTGTACTCCCTCCAGGGAATTGACGAACTGACGGTCGTTGAGCATCTCGATTCTTTGCTGAAATTCACACTTCTTGTCTATTCAACATCAGCAACGCCTAATGCAACAGGAAGAGTATGATAATATTAGGCCAGACAGAAATAAGTATGCCTTCCTACCTTGATCCACTCGAGTAGATCACTCGACATCCTCTCATAGCGGTTAACCATCTTCTCGTTCTCCATCAACTCGTTGACTACCTTCAAAGGATATCGAATAATTTATAGCTTTTGCGGTTTTCGAGTATTATATTTGACTAAAGAGCTAAAATGTAGTCTATTTAACGCTCTTACCTTTCCGATACGCTTTCCCTGGATGTTCTCGTGCTTGAGCTTGTTGAAGTAGTGGTAGTAAGTAACGACATAAGTAATGATCGACTTCTCGTCAGGAACGTCAACGTTGACATCTGAAGAGGGGCACATTTATCTTCTCTCCAATTTATGACCCTTACCTTCCGGATCGAGGAACTTGGCAAGGCCGAGCTGTGTGTCTGCGGTCTCGAAGGCGTTGCCCAGGTTGAAGAGAGCGTTCGACTTTTGAAGCTTGTCGTACCTGTGAAGACAATTACGGTAAGCAGTGAAGAAGCCCTCTACAAATTCTAAATAAACGGTCAACTATCTGTTGGGAAGGTTGACTCACTCGATGAGGTCGGGTCGATGCTTGTGGATGAGTGCATTGAATGCGAGACCGTCCCTCCAACTTGTCGTGAAGTTCCTCACGTTGACATTCGGATAACCAGCCGTCTTCATCTGGCACCACAGGAGAAGCGCCTGTAAATTGACGTTTACAGCGGATCCTCATTCTTCTCCCAGTCGGCTACCGAACGAGTATTACCTCCTTTGCCGATCGGGTCTCCTGGTTGTCGGCATCTTCGAAGGTAATGTCCTGGATCTGGAATCGCAGAATGATGGTCCAGATGAGACCGAGGGTTAGTCGCGGACTCCCGTCTACGATATCGTGTGAACCGAGATTCTCCAGATGCACGTGCTGCAATTGTATCCTCTTCCTCGTCCTTTCCTCTGGCTCTTCTCCTATTCCTGGCTACCATATTTCCTTTCGCCGTGGGAAATTTACTCTTCTCCTTATAGATTCTGTTATGGTTCGTAAGCTAATTAGTATATCAGAGATAATAGTAAAGTCAAGTTTTCTGTTTTCTTCAACATGTAGCATCAATCCTTTCTCACCTGGTCCCTCAGAAACTGCAGTGCTTTGTCTACGTTCTCCAGACAGTGAATCCTCATCTTTCCTCGTGTCGGTTTCGGCTGCAAAGTACTCGTTCGTTCCTCCCTTCTCCCTCTCTTCTTGTGCTCTACTTTTTCTGCTCTTCGTTTATCCGTGCCAACTTTCTCCACTCCCTCTCCGTCCAATTATCTCTTCACCACTCGTCATTCGCTCCTGATTGACACTTCCAAATCATCGCTCTCACCACCCTCCTTCTATCGGGGAGTTCATCAACCATTTGGGGAATTCATTCCCAGATTCCCCCATGCATGGGAGATCCTTCGTTCACCAACTTTCCGTTGTGTCCCCTCCAAGTCCTCCCGAGACACGTCCATTTGTCATTCCAACTATGGGTCGTAGCAACCATTTTTCATGAGATCGACAAGCGAGAGATGAGGGTCAAAGAGGCGAGATGAAAGGGGAATAGGAAGAAGAAGAATAAGAAGAGGAGGAGGGAGGGGAAGCGTGTGTCGGTGTCTGTCTCGATTACTATCAACTACTCCACCTTCCACGTATCTCGCATTCTTCTCACTGTGAATAATCGTCCCCTCTCTTGTTCAGGGAGATTTATTCGTGCCAGTTATATACGAATATCGCAGGGCTTTGCGACTGTGATGAAAGCATGGGAAGTATGCGTGTCCCTTCTCTCCAAAAGAGAATCTTTCGTCTCTCCCATTCCCCCTCCTCTTCATGTTCAGTATACGTCGTGCACTTCTCCATATCAAAGGCCCCTCCCTCTTCGTCCCCAGGGAGTATGGCAAGTATACGAGAACTCTCCATCTCCATGTCCGCTACTCTCGGCCCAATCCCCTCTCGATCCGCTCTCTTGTCTCCCTCCCCCTCTCCGCTCAATCCCCTCCCTCGTTGGCTTCTTCCCCCCATACGGCCCTCCAATGAGTCCTCTCCCTCCTTCGCCCAACCCAATTGGGGAAGTGAAAGGACGCAGCTGGCATGCAGCTCTCACGCAATGCAACATTCAATGCCCTCGTTCCTCTTCTTACATAAGGGACGAAGGGGAGCAGGCAAAAGTGAACTGACTACTCATACATAGTGTCAGTCCGTGTGTTCAGTCCAAAAGACACGGATACCCGGTGTGTCTTCCCTTTGCCTGTCTTCCCCTCCATTCATTTCATTCTTCTCTTCTCCCTTCTCCCTCTCTTCTCCTCTCTCACTTCTTCCACTCATTGACCCTAAACCGACCGGCGACAAACACCGAAAGGCCGTGCCGTGTGTGGAAGGGCAGAGTTGACAGAAGGGAGGGGGGAGAGAAGAGAAGAGAAGAGAGGGAGGGGAGAGGAACAGAGAGGGACCCGGAGGAATAAGGCAGAGTGAAAGCTGAGATGCACTCAATGCCTGCCTTCTCTCCTCTCTCCACGAGAGACAATTGTTCGTACAAAGCAGAGCCCACTCTCTCCACGTGTTCAGCTGCTCCATCCGATGAAGGGAAAAGGGAAGAGGAAAGGGAGGGAAAGAGAGAAGAGACGGGGGGAACGAGGGAAAAGAGGAAGCGAAGCGATTTGATGGCTTCGCCATTCTTCTCTTCTTCTCGCTACGGCTATCATCATCATTCCGAATGATGCCATAAGAGACACAATCGCTGTGTACAGGAATGATGGCTACGGGACACTTCTCTGGTTTGACTGTGGCTCCGCCCCTAAGGCATGCCAATGGTCTCTCTGTCTCTGCTACAGATCGCCCTCAAGACTGATACGTGAATGTGATCTAGCGGTTGAGAACGCCTTGTGAATGGACCATTTGGCCCATTGAATGCATTGACGGACTACGCGTAGTCACGAATAAGCGGATCGTACAAAAAGCGGCACGTTTCATAGAGAAGAGACGAGAGAGCGAGCCGATGGGAAGAAGAAGAAGACGGAGAGGGAGGGGAAGGAGTGTAAGAGGAGACACGGAATATACGCCACTTATCCCGTGTATGGATGAAGAAGAAGAAAGGAGACTCACCAGTCGCTCTCCACTCAGAACTTCCAGCAACTTGATCAGCGTCTTGCCGTCTCGCATGTCCACGTACAGGTCCTGAAGGGATAAATCACTTCGAGGGAATACTGGGAGGATCAGAAGGGTCAATATTATCTCCTTAATGTACGACAAGGTATCAGTAAATGGCTAGCGAAGGGATGGAAGGAGGCTCACTTGTATCTTCATCGAGACTCGGACCAAGTGCGAGTTTACCCATTTCGTGAACGTCTTCTTCTGCACGTTCTCTCGCTCCACTGCAAAGGGAAACTACTCACCGCTCCCCCCCCCCCTCAAGCAGCTAAGCCTACAGTTGCTACGGTCAGCCACCAACTCCCCCAAACCTCGCAAGGCGCGAAATCGAATGTCGACAGAGCTAAGCGTCGAGGGGGACTCATCCTCGGAGAGGACCTCACACTCTACCATAGAAGAGGAAGGGGAAAGGAAGGGCGGTTTAGAAGAGCGAAGAGAGGTAAAGATAGCGTGATCGATAAGGACAACAACTTTCTACTTATCACTCTCGCATCATGTTTGGCATTTGGAGACTGAGGGCGCCTAGTAACGAGACCTCTACACGGGCCCTATGAACTATCCGACGAGATGTCTCATGTTGAGGAGTGATTCATCGTGTGGACGTGACTAAGGACAAACACTACGACGATGTAGGTGGAAGAGAAAGAATAACTAGAAGTCATATAGGTAATAAGAGAGACGAACCTGCAAGGGCATGAATACGCGACCGTTCGAAGAGTCTTGCAGAGGAGTTCTCATCGTATTCCTCCTCCCCGCCCGTGCCTCCCTGTAAAGGATAACCTTGAAGGACTTGAAGAATACAGGAGTCCCCTTATCTTCCTTCAACATGTTATTCATGTATAAGCAGAGCACAACAGTGAAGCTCTACCCAACCACATGTTCTGCTATTTACCCTCGTCCTTAGCCTCCGTTCACTCGGAAGCTAGAGAAGAGTGTTCCAAAACTAAGTACCAACTATTCATACGCGTCCCTCATCTTCCCTCCCTTTCACTTCTTCTCACTAATCCTGTGGGATCTTTGACTGCTGCGCTCTTTTATGGCTTGGTTCCCACCATTACTAGTTGAAGGGGGAGGCTGATGATAAGCAACACGTCGTTTTCTGCGCATTCCTGGCTTATCTAACGGGGGCATAGTACTCCCGTTGCTCATTAACAAATGGCCATAACTATGGTACACTAGCGTGTCTCACATATCGTAAATAAACAGATACGAAGAGCGTGAAGTATAATATTATAATTACGGGAAAATACTGTAAAAAGGTGATACCTGCCCGTAGTCGGCAGGGCCGCGCACTGCGATGTCCGTAGTCATGCAGCCAGAGTGGACGAGGACGGCTGAAGAGAGGGGTTGAGGGGGGATAGGGGTGAAAGAGTAGGGGGAGAAGATGAAGGAGGGTGGAACACGCGAGGAGAAGGGAACGGTAGAAGATACGAATCGACGAGGGATGAAGAAGAGGAGGAATGAAGAGGAATGGAGGGTGACCTTGTAGGGTCAGAGGAGATTCTGATGAAAGGGGGGAAGGGTAAAAAGTGGAGAGGGAAGAGATGAAAGAGAAGGGGAGAGATGGAGGAATGCAGTGAAGGAAAGACGATGATGATAATGGTATACGACGAAATGTAATAAAAAGGGGAAGAGAAATATTCGTGAAACAAACTGATTCAACAGGGTGAGCAAAATGGCAAGAAGAGGAAAGTGTAAGCACGAGACAGCGAATGATTCAGATGAAGGGATTATAGTGGAAGTGAACCAATTTGGGAGGCCGAACGGTTTTGACTCACCGCGGTATAGGACAAGTGAGATCGATGAAGCATTTGGGAGAGAGGAGAGGGAGAGAGAGAGGCTTGAGAGTGGGAGGGAGAAGGGAGAGATGGGACAGAGAGAGATAGCAAAGCTACGCGCTGCAGTAGCTTAAGCACACATACAACACGACAGTCATAAACAGTAAATAAACAGTGAGAAGGGTGAGAGGAGAGGGCTAATGAGTGGGAGAAGGGAATGAGAATGAGAAGGGGAGAGGGAGAGACCAGGCTACTCTAGAGAGAGAATGCACACCGGGTTCACTTGTATATGCATTGCAAGAGTACACGAGAGTGAAAGAGAGAGAAAGAGGGAAAGGTACGATCGGCTAACACGGTTGCGTGGAGGAAGAGATAGCGAGCAAGTTGACGGACTCAGATGGAACAAAGCATTTGGTTGTTAGTGATTACTGAATGTTCCGTAAAAATGATAAGAGAATGTTCCATGAAAAATGTTAGGATAGGCATGGAGCGGAACGCTAATTCGATTGAGAAGTTTGGATGAGGAAAAGGAACAGGCAGATAAAGCAAATGAAGGGGCAGAGAGGGGCGAGGTATAAAGGAAGGAAGGATTGGAATGGGGAGTACTGCTAATTGAGGAACGGATTGAAGGAAGGAAACAGAGGGAATATCGATTGGAAGGGACGAGAAAAGGACTGGAGGGAAGAGTAATAGATGGGGGAATGAAGGGGAGAGGGGGAGACAAAAGGGAGAGATAAGTAGGGAAATGAAGGGAGGCTATGCTTATGATGGGATAATGGTTGTAGGGGTAAAGTGAGATGTTCTATTTTGCAGTGATTCGAGAGTGGCAGATGCAATCTAGTCAAAGTGCGGCGTTTTTTTTTGCCTTTTCGAGTAGGCAAGTCAATGTGACAATGGAAAAGGGAAGGGGAGAAGACGAGGAAGATACGACGTAAAAAGCCATTGACTGACTAACTCTCCCCGCGCTATCTTTACTTCTCTTCCTCTCCCTTCCCTCTCTCCCTCTCTCTCTCTCCCCTCGCAACTAAGCTCGAATGCATGTTTGCTCAAGTAAAGAGTTCCCGGGTGAAAGGAGAGAAAAGGAACGAAGAGGAAGATGAAGCCTATTTAGAGGGGGAGGGGGGATTGGGAGGGATTCATATTGGAGACTTAGGAAGGGCACAAATAAGGGATAAAGAGAGACTACACTCTGTCCGGTACACAAGCGCACGCAAATAAATAAAAAAAGAGATAAAATTACACTCTTATTGTTAGAGTGCAACTATTTAGCTATAATATATCAGAAAATGCGCTGATAAATATCTTATTTTACATCTCATCCCTATCTTCTTCGACCTAGTTCTCTATGGAAACTGTCTCGAATCTTCAGAAATAGAATAGCTTGATTAGCTTGGTTCTGGACGGCAAATGAGTCCATTCTCTATGCAATTCTACGCGTTATTGTGGGAGCAGACGAGCGATTGAAAGGGTGAGACTATTCATAGTCGAGGGAGAAGATTAAGAGAGGTTCAACAAAGACCCTCAATGACCCTTCACTAGCCTTTCGCAACTCGAGAAACGAGAAAATGGGTTTTGAACGAAAAATAGAGACGCGCTTGTTGTGCGAAGCATTCAGGGATGAGTCAGATTAGAGAGGAGAAGAGGGGAAGAGATGAAAAAGAGGGAGAGGGGATAGAGAGAGAATGAGGGAAGTAGGAAGGAGGGAAAGGGAAGAGAGGAGGATTGGAGAAGGGAAGGGAAGAGAAGGCCGAAATGTCCTGTAGAGAGGGGAGACAGAAGAACTATACGAGAGGATGCGAGTGGGGGAATGGGGAAAGAAGAGAGGGGAAGGACACGATCATACGAGAGAGATCGAGAGGGGGAGAGGTTGGGATAAGGGGTTGACACATCGTTAACACGCAATGATACAAGACAAGGGATGGACAGACCTCGCAACTTACAAGGGAAGTGCAAATGGTGACCATTGGATCCAGAGATGAGACATAGGTCATTCGATAGAGCTTGAAAAGTTATGTAGATTCTGTGAAAACTAGCTGCCCACATGCACTCATCGTCGAGAACGACGACGTCAACGATTTCATTGTATTCCCCATGGACCTCTCTCTCACTGCCTTCTATCGCTCCGGCTGCAGCTGCTGTTCAGATGGTGCGGGTTGGACTCCACTTCATGGCAATTTCTTTTGCTCACTCTCCTAGACTTATAGTTTGCCTGGTCCGAATCTTCTTTGACGTCATTTAGATGTTCTGCAATACAGTAGTGCTCGCTTTTACAAATATGGGTTTGGCATTTTCCGATTTCAATAATGATAGGCAGGCAGAGACAGTCGCAATTTGGAAAAATCGGACTGGTGGAATGTAGCGGCCGCTCTTCATCTTTGTAAATCTCGAAAGTCCGAATATACCACTTACGAATAAAGGCAAATTTGAAAAAAATAGCTCCCTTTCATTAGAGTGAATCTTCATCGCGCAAGCTAGAAACCGACAGAAGACTGTGGCTTCCAGCTTTCACTTGTCTCTCACTACTGCAACACAAGTTCGCACGTGGAGTTATAGAGAACACGATTGACAGTTATGGCAAGGAAAACGCTTAAAGAGGCGCGCAAAGAGATAGTAGGTTTTTCTCATTATTCTTTTCTCGAACTCTCGTTGGTATTATATCGTTTGCCAGGTGACAAACGATATACGTGGAGATGGAAGTGGTGAGATGTTCAAGATGGATGCATAGCGATTTATTGAAATGTCATATTCCTTCATTTCTATTACTGTACTGATCTCCTCTATTTCAAAAAAGAAAATTACTCGTGGACGGTGTCCGTCACAAGGAAGTATTTGGGTCAATCTATAAGTCTAGGAGGGTGAGCAAAAGAAATTGCCATGAAGTGGAGTCAAACACACACCATCTGAATAGTAGTCCCTCCTCTTGCCTGCTGCGCCACGCCGAACCTGAGGCAGCTGCAGCCGGAGCGATAGAAGGCAGTGAGAGAGAGGTCCATGGGGGATACATTGAAATCGTTGACGTCGTCGTTCTCGACGATGAGTGCATGTGGGCAGCTAGTTTTCACAGAATCTACATAACTTTTCAAGCTCTATCGAATGACCTATGTCTCATCTCTGGATCCAATGGTCACCATTTGCACTTCCCTTGTTAGAACATCTGCATACTATTCATGAAGAAATTCCGTCAGTAATCGGGTTTCTACCTCGAATATACTCTCTTCATACCGCATCGCTCTCTCATAGTAAATAGGAATGGCAGAAAATGACGGCAACTTTTTGTGGTAATAGTATTTCGCAAGTGGGTCTGGACGGGTGAAATATTGCCAGCGCCATGGAGTTTAACATACTTGTAGCTTGTTTCAAATGCTTGTATGAATCGTAGACGTTCGTTATTTGCATCAAAGCCATCATATTTCCTTGAAAGAGGTCCGAGACAACCAATAAATCACTTTTTCTCAAGGGAGAGGAGGGCGTCATAGGTAGGAATTGAGAAAACTCGGAACGGAAATCTGTCAAACTTTTAGGTGCTTATAATATCAGTCTATAGACTTTAGTGTCAGCGGACAGGAGAGATCGAGTAGTCGGAAGGAGGGGAAAGGATCACAAGAGTGCGTGTTAAGAGATTGAGGGGAAAGGGAAGAAAGGAAGGCATTATTTGCATGAGACTAAGGTGTTATGGAAAGAGGAGACGAAGAGGAAGAGAGAAGGGGAATGGAATGGAATGGAGGGAGGGGAGAGGGAGAGGAAAGGGACCACTGACATGACTCTACATCGATTTGGAGAGGGAGAAGGGAGATGAAGAAGAAGTGGAGGAACAGTGGAAGGGAAATGGAGTGGACAGAGGGAATGAAAAGGCATGAAGGAACGTGGAAGATCGGACGATTCTAAGCAAGCTCCATGTGGTTCAGCAGTTGAACTGCATGGAAACCCTTCACTTGATAATCACTATGGTATCAAGATCCAAGGTTTACGTTTGAATTATGCGAAATCTGACGATGAAAAGGGGCTAAGCGTAGCTGATTCAGCGCTTATAAATACACCGTTCTGGTTGAGATATTCTCCGTGGGTCTGTGTGTGTGGGAGTACGGAGATTCAACGGAAATGGAGGGAGAGAATTGCCCAAGGAGGGGAGAGACTTGTATTGAGAAGAGAAGAGAGAGACACGTAAACTGAAGAAGGGACGAAGGACCCAGATTAGACAACATAAACAGAGGAAAGGGAGGGATGAGGAGGAAGGGGAGGACAGGGGGGGCAGATGGGTACGTGGTGGACAAGGGGAGAGAGAATATGGTGGGGGAAGCTATGCATAATAGTAGAGAAAAAGGAAAGATATAATCGTTCCGTTTGTAACGCCGATTCCGGCGCCTTTCAAATTGATCTACTCATATTCTATGCACTAGGGGAAACTCTAGGTGGTGCTGGTCTCAAAAAGCTGGGGATGTTCCTGATATCTTGTCTAGAAATGAAATGGTATCGCTTCAAAGCGTGAAAAATTAGCTAAACACCGTAGCGGCGGAGTCACGATCCGATTTTCCAGACGACTTCTTGTACCTAGGGGCATGGGCATAGATAACGCATAAAGGCTCACGAAATGCTCGATGAAAATTCACTATGAATTTCAGAACGGGTATGAAAGCACAGCCAATAAAACAAGAATATTTCATGAGCTGATTGGTCACTGAACACTAAAGGCGATAATGATATTACCAAATAGGAATAGTGAAACAGACGAGTCAGTCCAGACGAAATATGAATACATACACTTTTTCGTTTTTTGAACATTTTTTGCGAATAATCTTCAGTATAGTGAAGGCTGTTGTGAGTGTGAAAAGCAGTGATTAGAGAGGGAACGGGAGTACTCATTGCTAATGAGAGAATGAGAGGGAAGGGGAGAAGGGACGGTCAGCTGTCTGCGATGAGGCTTCCTCCTTACACCTTTGTGGACGGATGGGGGAGAGGGAAGAGGGAGGCTTACGAGACAAAGGGGTGGACAGAGAGAGATTCGGGTAAGAGTTGTGGCTAGTACCTTGCAGAGTGAAGCTGACCCATTAGAGGGAAAGGGGCGATCGGAGGAAGTGAATAAGGATGAGAATGGAGGGAGAGACAAGGGAATTGAGAGGGAGGGAGGGAATACTGGGAGGGAGAGGGAGTGGGGCACAGATGGGGTGGATGGACCCGTATACTGATTCAGCTGCTGAGATGCACAAGGGGAAAGAGATGAAGGGAGGGAAGGGAAGGGGTGGAGACGGTGCAGCGTTTACTTGTGTTATTTAGATATTTTGAAGACGTGATATAGAGGAAACACCAAGAGAGATCTGTGGGTTCAATGCATTTGTTAGTATGATTCCATAAAATGGAGAAGTGTGGTAAATCGTGCTCGGAAAGGTATCGGTAGTGGTGCGTAGACCTGTGGTCTGCTAGAGGGAGACGAGAAAAGGAAAGGGACAAGAAGCTGAAGGAAGAAGGAGACGAGAAGGGAAGGTAACCATGCTTGCGCGGAAGAAGAGAAAGAGACGCGAGGGAGGTGTCAAATAGTGGGAGGGAAAGGGAGAATAAAGAGGGTTCCGGTTGACGGTGAAGAGACGTGCGAATCCGATGAGGGACACGGAGGGAATAAGGGAGATCGCGGGGAGGGCAGGCTGATTAGGAGAGCACTGTTCTTGTGAGAACAAATAAAACGTTCCGTTTTCATGGCGGACTTAGCCGGAAAATAGTCCGTATTTATGTAACTTCTAAAGCGTAAGAAAACATGGTCCGGAACACATACATTACATTCCTATAACCGAAGATTATCTTATTTCGACTCTAAACATTCAAAACCTTTTTGGCAA
>LS856316.1:10095-25585 GCA_900490955.1 Micoletzkya japonica | reverse complement strand
AATGGACTCAACGCGAACGTCTTCAGATATCTGAACGACTGGCTTATTACAAGTCCATTGCGAGAACAACACTTCAAGGATTTGGAAGAAATATTCACAGCTTTACTAAACAATAATAACCGAAAGTGCTCCTTCGACAACAAGGAAGTCAAATTCCTTGGATTGTTCGTTGGACAGGACAGTTAACCTGCCCTATAAGGAGCAAGCTGTCGAGGAAATTCCAAGACCAGCTTCTCCTACTGCACTTTCTCAACTATTAACAACCTACATTCATCGCTTTATAAGCGAATATTCCAAAGCGAACCGCACAATTCTCGATCTCCTTAAAAAGGATTTCGAATTCAAACGGGAAAGCAGAACCATGAGACAAGTTTTCTTGCTTTATAGCAGAAACTCGTACTCATCAATCGCATCCCCAACACGCTGTCTTGCGCCAACCATTGCAATAGAAAGCATGCTCTTACAAGAGCAAATCAAGGGAATACTTCAGCCGATCGCCTATTTCTACCGGTCGCTGTTTGCAACCGAGAGAAATTATAAGCCGACAGAACTGGAAACCCAATCATTCTCTATTGCATCAGCAAAACAAAGAGGAGAATGCACAGTCATCACTGACTATGCGGAACTTTGTGCACTCTGCATAAAGCTAACTTGGAGGAAAGGCTAGCGAAGTACCAATTGGTATTTCAAAGTTTCGAACGGGAGAATTATACCGAAAGAGCATCACTCTGGGTTTTCAACAATCTCCAGTACGAAACCTGAGCCAAACAATCTCCAAATCATAACTCCTCCATTGTCAACTTTGTCAATTTTGAGGAAATTCAACGCGCAAATCCGTCTTTCAAGATCCTCAGGGAATCTTTCGACGACAATCTCTGTAATCGACATTCTCATAAAGAAGTCGATAAACAACGTTGACCAAATTCCATCTGGTCATTCCCCCTCAATATTGTTCAAACAAAATTTCACTAATAATGTAATCGCAAGAGCTTAGGAACTTGGAAAATGGTTAAAATGAATCGTTCAGCAAATACATTCAGATATTATTGGTATTTCACGCCGGAAAGTCGTCTTGGAGAGAAATTCAGCTTTAGCGAAGCATTCCCAATATTCAACATCAATTGTGCATCATATCACGATGAGAGAGTAGAGTATGCAACAACTGCTCATTATCATCAAAACTGCGCAAGTGAGAGTGCCTGAAATTTGCTAAAAGCGTTTTCTCTGTGAGAAAGACTAATAATACTGAATGCAAATTATTTCAAAACTATGTTTTTACGAAAGCCAACAATCATTTCAGTAAACCTACATAATCTTAGTAAACCTACGTTATTTCAGTAAATCTACATAATTTAGACCCAATCTCAATATTTCGGACAGGAACTTCAGCAAATCTACGACAGGACACAGGAAACCGAGCTCTCTCCTCTCGAAAAGTCGCCGAAGGACGCGACGACTGGCACTTCGAGGGAGGAGATGAGATCGGAGGCAGCGGATATGGATGAGAAAGCGGAGTCAGTTCAACGGAAGACATTCTTCCGAACAGGATCAACGAAGGATATCAAGAAAGGAGACGTTGCTTTCCTGACCAGAACTGCATTACTCATGTAGCTGAGATAAGGGCAAGTTAAGGATGAGAAAGGTATGACAAGATCACGTATTGCTAACGTTGAGAGTTGGAAAACAACTAAGGTATCACAAACGACAATATCAGGCTGTTGAATAGAGTGGAGTGAGAGTGCATAAATATTTTCATTGCAGATTACAATCGAAGCGAGGCGAGAACCGATCACGAGAACAACAACGACTGCTATGACAACGACAACGAGAGCAGACGCCCGCAAGCACTTCTCCGATGAACCGATCGAACAAGAACATCAACGACAACAGCCAATCGAGGAAAACGAAGACAACAGCCAAACGATGACGAAGACAACTGCCAATCAACGACAACGTGAATAATCCGAACGAAGACTACGAACGATGACAATCCACTCTCGAAGGAACAATACGGTACATATCTCAACATCCCCTTCCCCAACCAAACCCCGCCAAACTCAAAATCCAGACTGAAGCCGACTCTTGTCCCAACCCGTAGACTAACTTAATTTCTATGTCCACTATCCGGTTCAACATTCAAGCTTTTCTTAGTGTAGCGCAATTCAACTATGTTTATTTTCAACTTGCTATCTAACTTGTATTATCGTACATTAATGCAACTCACTTACATTCAGTATCAACTAGCTTTCTATTTTTCTAGGTTCGTTAACTTTTCTAATTATCCTTATTAGTTGACACTGATTCACAAGCTGCTTTATTGTATGAACGAAATAGTTGTTCGGATCCAAATACTCCTATTTTATTTTCAAAAAAGGGAGTATTGGCCAAGGAGGAATGAACAAGAGTCAGAGAGTTCGTAGAATGCGGTTCGGTGAATTGACTCGAGGAGGAAACAGGCGAGCCTGTGAGTGTCAGAACAACTCGAGATCTCGATCTCGTACGCCGAAGTAGTTCTACATTCATTTGGAATGTAACTGCTGAAGCACGAATCACATGAGACCTCATTACATTATTTCTTGCACAACACCAGAAACCTGTGGAATCCGAATACGATAAGATCCTGCCAAGTTCGATGTCTTCTCTTCCTCAAATTCAAACCCCAAGGCACAATGCTACCCAATTAATTTTTCTTCTTCAAATTATTCGAACACTATTCAATAATTGCTTATCTTGCTTTATCAGCGTATAACCATGTCAGTATCCACTAACTATTACCATTTCCATCACTTTTTCACCCAACGTGTTGCTCACCCAATTTCCTCCAAACATCCCCAATACCCCAGATTTTATTGTTAGCATTACAACCTACCCTCCATAATTCCCATCCACAACATCTTCTTCAATTTCCCTCAATTCATTTTATTGTAAGATCACTATCTTCCAAATTCCCCATCCCCACATTTCCCCTCAAGCCCCCTCAACCAATATAAGTAATTTCACAATCATTAGATATTCATTGTCAGGTTACATCGCTATTGCTATCTTATGATTTTGTAAATTTTTTGATTGTTAGATTACTTTGCGTTTGATGTAATTTCACCATACGCCTAGCCCCCCCCCCACCTTGCTCCAACCAAATCCCAACCCTCATCTCCAGGATCACACTGACAAGTATGATACAATATTCATAACTCTGTTTGTAAACACTTTCACATGTAATTTAAATTCTGTTATCGTATTTCATAATTCTGTTTATGTTGTAATTGCCAACTTTTCTTTGTATCATCTTTGAATTGTAAGTTTTTGTAGATAAAGATCCCGGAGGTATCTTCTTCGAGGGAGGGAGACGTGAGCATCGGGCAAGGCTCTGCTCTAGGGAGAGTGACCGGGTCCAGGTGGCCCCGCCTCTCTCTCCGAGAGTGTTGGCCCTGTCATCCTCACGGACTGCCGCCCTCTCTCGAGGTGAGATACGGGAGTTACTTGTAGTATATTTCCCTAGTTGTTTCACGGTAATCAATTAGGGGAATTCTTAGGCGTCCCCTACGGGACCTAGGGGTAACGCCTACGATAATAACGACCAGTGCGCTGGCTCCTTGGGGCACATTAGGTACTTCGCGTGGTAGAATTATGAACAGGGGCTCATAGATACATCATTTTCCGTGCTTACCTTGGGAGGGGGCGGGTCGAGAGGCGGCATCTTGACCACTTGAAATGGATTTGCGTCCGTCGCGTCATGGGGAGGCGAGTGGATGACGGGGACCACTTCGAGCTTCTTGAACCAGTCCTCCCTGATGAAGGTAGAGAAGAATGCATACTTAAAAAGAGGGTACGATTGAATCAGCAATACTGGATGCATAGATCTCTAGCTATAGTGGATTAAAAAAATCCGTCGGAAAATCATTCCGAATATAAGGCGAGAGAGTGTGCGATTCCACTATATGTATCGTACAGTCGACAGAGAGAGGATTACTTGACCAGCGCTGCCACAACTTCTGAAGGTGACGTGCACGCACTCGCGAGGGAATGCGCCGTATCCTGCAATCGATAAAATTGAATTTGCCAAAATAGCACGCTTCATTCTTCTCGCATGCTCGATAATTGGCTCTTTTCCGAGTGAAAACTGAAATGGAAAACTAACAATTTTCTTTGCTTCCTAACGCATACTTGACATTCGGAATGATCTACCGATGTAGCCTTATTGCTAGTTCCCTATCCATAGGTGTGGCCCCTACCGTTACAGTAGTCTCGGAGAGTACGGTAACCGCGGGTGATCCTCCGACGTCGTGGTCGATGTCGTGTGGAAGTAGCTGTTGTCTGAACAAAAATTATCGCGGTGTATCCAGAAACAACTTAGTAAGTCCGGCAATTACAGAAGCCACTAGTATGGCTACACTGAACCCTCTTTGTCAGGCCATTTTTCCTATCCTTTCGTGCCAGCTACATGCTCCATTCGGGTCCCAATGTTATTCGCAGATAATATTTTAGTATAGCCAATTACGTGGGCTCTTTTGCCGATTAATCTACTCTCATTGTCAACAGCTGAAAAAATCGAGCAAACCTGTGTCCCGGGATTCGCGAGAATTTGTCAACTTCCAGGAGCTGAGGATCGTCTACAAGCATTACACTGAGCGAAAATTCGTTACTACGGTACCACCTAAGGGAATTTCTCACTAAAGATCAACATAAAAGATATTCCAGCCTGTTATAACATGTAAGGGAACTTGGTCGCGCGGTCGAACGCACCACAAAATCATCCTAAAATTCTCAAGGAAGTCAATTCTCTTGCGAGCTAGGGTATTTTTGCAAAGAAGATACGGCTTCAGCACCATTGCTTATGAAATCTAGAGCATCTGCCTAGATAATGGTATCGAGTATTCTCCCCAAAGTGCTCACCCTTCCGCTTGATGAACACGTCGAGCAGCTTGTGGAAGATGCGAGCCGATTCCTCGACGTCCTTCTTCGTCGTACGCTCATAGCACACGAGCATGCGGATGATATCGCGGCCTTGTACCTTCAAATTATTATTATTCATTAATATCGATGCTCATTGATAAATTTCAATCGATTCGTGGTTTTAGAAATAATAATATTCACTACTGAATGATCATCGCGGCATGACAACTTTACTGCAACATTCTTACTGTAGTAGTTTTCCGAGTCAACATCGTAAGACATACCGCTGAATGCGTGAAGAGCAGTTGGTGCGATTCGTTGATGAATTCGCACAGCCGATTCGTATAGTAGTTGATCCGGCTCTCCGGCATTCCGGGTTCCTGACGAGAAATCCAAGATTACTGTGTCTCCATTTATTTCTCCACTTTGCAAGAGTTCACGAAGAAATGTAAAGGTGCGAAATCGAAATCTGAAAATTCAAAAGGCCTACGCAATACTGCACAGCGAAGACGCCCAGATTGAACTTGCCAAACTTGCGCAGATTTGGATGGGGCAGGATGAGCGTCTCGAAGTAGGCGCTCAGATCGATCAACTGAAACTTATGTCAAAATAGTCTTTCTCAATCTTAATATTTTAATATACATATAATTTTCAGAAAGCTAGATCTCTTTGAGATGATACTTTACCCGATTGATGTACGCCCTCATTCCGTTGATTCCGTACGAGCGCAGCAGGAACCACACCTGCAAGGGAGAATTCACGAAAATTTAACTCTTTATTTAAAAAAAAATTGTTTCTTCAATCGAATACAATGATTTCCCCATTTTACCTTGAGTGCCTTGAACCGTCTCGACAGTTGCACGCCCCAGTCGCGCAGATCGTTCGACTTGTCTGAATATTAGGATTTGAAAACCAAGCAATTTAATCGCATTATCAGACCGAGAGATTGAGATATAACAAAACAGAATGAACAGAATTGGGAGTACTGCGTGATACTCATTGTTGTTGAATGCTTGATGAGTCTTCGTGAGATCAAGAATGAATGAGGTGTGAGTACAAGGCGATGTTGGAGCCAGCTTTATCTCAGACGTTTCGACCGTTACATGTCATCATCAGTGAGATTAATTACCATACAAGAAGAAAATAAGTAACAAGACAACATACATCAAAAATTCAAATGCACATAAGAAACAGATTGCACAAGGAAGGAGAAAGTATGACCCGAAGAGAGGAGATTGTTAGTGAGGGAAAGGGCAAGGCAGAGGGAGGACTACAAATCTAACTGAACAAGTGAAAGGGCAGAGAGCTCAGCTAACAACTCTGAACGATTATTGAGTGTAGGAGATAATGAAGAAATGAGAAGAGCTTCACAGATCTTCCTACGAACAACATTAGGCTCTACAAGGAGGATGGAACCGGACATAGAGAGATCACCGTTATGACAGGAAATAGCATGTTGTGAAAATGCATTAGAGGAGTAGGACTTAGCATTGGGATTGAGTGAAGCACGAATATGCAAGGGTCTACCCGTATGACCGACATAGAACTGATGACAAGCTGGACACTCTATACGACATACAACACCGACAGTAAGACAAGTACCGATACGGGAATTTTCGTCATTATTCGGTTCACCAAGTCTTGCCGCATTTCATTTCTTTTACCTGCCATTTCTTCTCTCTCACAAAGTGCTATTTCCTTTCGCGATGGACTAGCCCATGCTCCCTCAAGAGATTCGTAGACAAACTGGTAGATTATTCACTCTTTCTCAAAGTGTCGCTCGTTATGATTCTCTTCTTGCTAACTCTATTCCGCCTTCTTCTCTCGCAACCATTAAGGAACTTAGCATTCGTGTTAGTAAAGATTTACAACTGTTCTGTTCCCCTTCGGGTCACTGTAAACGCTGATGTCAACTTAGATAGCAATGCTCTCTCCCTTCTCTCCCTTGGTCCCAGTTTTGTCCCCACTCGCCCTCCCCCTAAGGATCTCAGCTTCCAGCTCGCCGTATCCCTCCATCACCTTTCCCAGTCCCTTAGGTGGTCTGCCCTTCGTTGTCGTCCATCACCCCTAACTAGCTTTGACTCCATCCTAACTTCTTGCCCCTTCCCTAAGGTTTTCTTCAAGTCCCCTAGTCCCAACCCTTCTACTGATGCCAAGGTTCAATTGGTTTCATCTTACATTCGGGATATTGTTGCCAATCACATTACTCACCCAGTACCTCATAACATTTCTCGGTTACAAACGTCTGCTCTTAAGGAATTAACTAACTTTGTTGCCTCTCTTAATTATCGCATCACCCGATCAGATAAGGGTGGTGATTTCGTTGTTATTCCGGTTGACTTAGAGAATAGAATTGTTTTAAGTCACCTTTCCGATGCTTCGTTATATTCCCCTTGCTCAATCTCAGCTTACAAGCATTCTTCCGCTTCTCTTATCACTACATTCCCCTTTATTTCTAAACGGGTTTCCTTTCCTAAGCATTTTAGTGATCGCATTTCCTCAGGGCACCCTCGTATTCCGGTATTGTATGTATAAGTGTGACTTATCTGCTAATAATGACCCTTCTTCTATCAAGTTCCGTCCCATTATCTCTGGTTGTGGTGGGCCCGCTGATCGTATCTCATGGTTTCTTTGTAAATTGTTTTCACCTTTATTATCTAATTTCCCTACTCACCTTGTCCGCTCATCTGATGTCATCTCACAGTTATCTTCGTTGCATATCCCTCCTAATTCCGTGTACTAGAGCTTTGATGTAGAGTCGTTGTATACCAATGTTTCTAATTCGGATGCGATTCGTGCTGTTCTAGATCTGTTGTCCTCATATGATATCCACATGTATTCCCTTTCTATACGCGACGTACCTAGAGTCTCTTCTTCGTGCCTGCTTGAATTGTAACGTGTTCGCTTACTCTGGAAAAACCTATCAACAAAAAAAGAGGTTTTTACAGTTACAGTTTACAGTTTTACACCGTTTATCTGGGCTAGCAGTGGAGGGGTTCCAAAGGAGGGAGTCTTGATAGATAGGAGAGGTCGGGGACTTCAAATCTTCGTCAAATACTCACTCAGCCCGCGGTGTCCATGATCTTGAGTCTCCTCTTGATCCTGGTTTGGCGCTGGTTCCCCCGCGCGCCAAATCTTCAGGGGGAACGATTCATCTTCTTGTCCAAGATTGAAAGGGGTGCGCTTGATTGAGAGAGAATTAAGAGCCGATCACCCGCGACGAGGACAGAGAGGAAGAATGCCATGGGTAATCGACTCGCTCCAATTCTCGCAGTGTGCTACATGCATCACTTGGAATCCTCCACTATTCGTCATGGTATTCTTTTGATTGATCGATATATTGATGACTATCTATTATAGTTATTGCTGTTGATAAGATGTGCATGGATGGATTGTTTATACAACTTAATAGCACTGGATCTCCCAACATTCGCCTTACAAGGGAGTCTCCTGTTGCTGGTTGGCTTCCCTTTCTTAATTTTCAAACTAAACTGGAAGGGAAGAGCGGCCGCCTCAAAATGAGGCGGTATCGCAAACCAAGTTGTAGAAACATTCTCATTCATTCAACTTCCCATCATCCATCTCACATAAAAGACAGCATTGTTCGTTCCACTCTCTCTACCTCCTCATCTCTCACGTCTGCTGAGTTCAAGAAGGATACCAGAGAGTTAGCACTCTCTGTCTGCCGGTCCAACGGCTACGATGTCAATCGTGTCTCTCGTATGAGAGATGCGACTCATCAGCCAAGTATCCACGCCAACGACCGTCCCATTTTCGTTATTACCTTCGTTTCGGACTCGTTCACTTCTGATATCAAACGTTGTTTCACTCGGGCTAATCTAAATGTTACGGTAGTTGAGCGACCTGGCCAGTCCTTATTCTCTCTGTTATCTCGCAATAGATATCTAGACATCTCTTGTCCATTGGGTTCCCGCTGTATTTTCTGCCCCAATTCCCGTATCGGTACTTGTCTTACTGTCGGTGTTGTATGTCGTATAGAGTGTCAAGCTTGTCATCAGTTCTATGTCGGTCATACGGGTAGCCCCTTGCATATTCGCGCTTCACTCAATCCCACTGCGAAGTCCTACTCCTCTAATGCATTTTCACAACATGCTATTTCCTGTCATAACGGTGATCTCTATATGTCCGGTTCCATCCTCCGTGTAGAGCCTAATGTTGTTCGTAGGAAGATCTGTGAAGCTCTTCTTATTTCTTCATTATCTCCTACAATCAATAATCGTTTAGAGTTGTTAGCTGAGCTCTCTGCCCTTTCACTTGTTCAGTTAGATTTGTAGTCCTCCCCTGGCTTGCCCTTTCCCTCACTAACAATCTCCTCTCTTCGGGTCATACTTTCTCCTTCCTTGTGCAATCTGCTCCTTATGTTCATTTGAATTTTTGATATATGTTGTCTTGTTACTTATTTTCTTCTTGTAGGGTAATTAATCTCACTGATGATGACATGTAGCGGTCGAAGCGTCTGAGATGAAGCTGGTTCCAACATCGCCTTCTACTCACACCTCATTCATTCCTGATCTCACGAAGACTCATCAAGAATGAAGAGAGTAAGACGATAAATACGCTAATCGCGCTTGGATTTCAATCCCTACTGAATGCCTTCTTTTACATTACATATTTAGTTTAGTTTATGCGGTTTGCAAGAAACACACGATAAAAAGAACAAGCAAAGACGGAACGGTACGGTACAGGAAATTACGATAAGATAAGAAGAGAATTATTATTACAGGGAAGAGTTGATAGGTTTCAGTTTATTGAATGCTCTCGCGCTCCTTACGAAGAAGCTATTTAGGCGGTAATTCTGTGCTTTAGCTGATGAGACGTTTAGGGTAAAACCCGGTCCTCTACATCTAGATGATCGAATTATATAGTGGTGATCTGTAGCCTGTGGTAGTCTCTTCTTCCCATAAACCAAGGAACGCAACATTATGAGATCATTAGCTGTCCTACGAGTTGCTAGTGGAAGAAGGTCAAGTTTTTGATTTTTATGTCTGTCGTCATGCAGAGCATGACAGTCAGCTACAGGATAGTGGAATAGACTTTCCATAGGAACGTGAAGGAAAGGTTTTCCACCATTCTCTTATTATAATCATCACTAAACGCTTCACAGACTAGACAATTACATACGATGGCTTCTGAGGTAGACGGGCGACACGTGGAAGGCTTCCTTGTAGATCTGCTGCTTGCGGGTCCTGCAGCGATTGTCAGGTTACGGTAGGGTTCGTGAAAATATTCCATCAGTGGCCATTAGAGTGCGCCTAACGAATGCTTTTTTGTATAATCTCCATATCTGTTTCTCTTCATTCTTCTCCGCTCTCTCTTCGATGATGATCGAGTAATGGCATCCGTTAGGCGCACCCTAGTGGCGATTATTCCCAGTTATGCATGAGAGCGTAACTAGAGTGCCAGAAAAGCATAAATAATATATAAATCTTTTTTTTCTCGAAATATTGCTTCCATAACTCGTCTTGGAAGCATTATTTTGTGAATACTCAAATAGCCGACCAATCGTTGCTCTCACAGTGTTCTGATAACCCCGAAAATGTTAAGCGAACGAGATGCCGAAAAATAACCCTGATTTCGGTAGGATTTCTCGCACGGAAAACACCGTATCCTAGGCAATTTGGCTCGTTCGCTTAACATTTAGAACATTGTGCTCTCACCAGAAGAGCGTGACGGACGTCGAGGTGAGGAAGAACTTGTGGAGGTTGATGTTGAGCGAATCGACGTGCTCCATGCCCAGCATGCTGTTCCTGGAAGGGACGTGAAATCGAGGACTTTCAGTTTCGACGAGCTAGTATAGTATGCGTAAAATTATTAGGTTAAAGAAGCACTCTTTTTGAATAAAAAATACTTAAATACACTCCTTTTTTTCTCTTTCCCACCTGTACTTGGGCTCGATCCAGCACGATCCTGCATAGGCCGCATCAACGTGCACCCACACTTCGTATCTCAACACATTTCTTTTATTTATGACTTCTTAGCGTAACTAGGTGGTTCGCATGGTTCTTTGATATATTATTAGTGAAGCATGATACATTTCACTAATGAGACCACAGTGTTCTGACGACAGTCAAAATGTTAAGCGAACGAGATGCCGAAAAATAACCCTGATTTGGGTAGGAACTCTCGCACGGAAAACACCGTATCCTAAGCATTTTGGCTCGTTCGCTTAACATTTAGAACATCGTGAGACTATAATGATAGCTCACATCGCTCCGAGCGGGGCGAGTTGGCTGAGGTGGTCGGAGGTTGCAGTAGATGTTGTGCCTATGGCCACGTGGAGGTAGAAGGGAATCAGACCGCGTTCCTTGTCCTAAAATAGATACCGTCGTCAGTGACGAAAAAAGTTCCGACAGTAAACGCATTCCTACTTTGTCTACTGATGGAACATTTCTCCCAACACTTCTTTAACGTTCATTCTATCATATTATTCCTCCTCTATGAACTATCCTGCCATAGCCCTCCCCCCCCTTCCCCCACCTTGACCATCTCCTTCTCCACAGTCTCCCTCACAAGTCCCCAATCATCCTGTTCTTTCGTCCTCAAGGCTCGGCACCGTACAAGCGCCAACTTGCACGCCTTTTCGAACGAGGAGTGCGCCTAGAATGATGAAATCCGAACTTATTTAAAGCAGTATTGCATCAAATCGGCCGTTCAATCAATGGCATGTAGATCACGGCTGGACAGATTAGACGAAACGGCGGTTTCCCCTTATTTCAGCCTACTGCGATCCCTCTCATACAACTCATCTTCAACTGCCTACTATTTCGGGTACTATCTAATTCTTTTATTTTCTTGGCATTTTCAGCGACGGGCGGTTTGTTCGTCTTCGCCTTTGTAATGCTTTTCCCTTCATTTTACCTCACACGACCCGTAAGCGACGAGCCTCGAGATGATCTCGTTCCTCAGCGAGTACCTGACACAAGGAGACACGTGGCTATTCCACAGAGTTCTGACAACAGTCAAAATGTTAAGCGAACGAGATGCCGAAAAAGTAACCATGATTTCGGTAGGAACTCTCGCACGGAAAACACCGTATCTATCCTATAGCATTTTGGCTCGTTCGCTTTACATTTAGAACGCTGTGATTCCTTCTCATCCTGCATGTATTACGCGATTTTTTTACAGTAAATAATCAGAAAATGCAAGTAACATGCATTTTTATACCTTTTCGATACGTGCCGCATCTCAGCAGCGACGCGCGGGTCTTCCGTGATCAGTTTGACTAGCTAGGAAATATTTAGTTATTTAATTTTTAAAAATGTTCCCAAAAAACTACACAATTGTCGCGCAATGCATTCAGCAGCTATGCCGCACCTCTTCCACCCTCTTGTTTCGTGCGGCCATGATCGCGTTGAAGATTGCGTCTGAGGCCGTGTCCTGAAGTTGCAATTGCTGCACATTTTACAAACCATACAAAAAGAAGATTTACATCCTCATTTAGATCCTCATTGTCTGAATAGCTGCACCGTTGAATTATTATTATAATGAGTTTAAAAACCTTCAATTTGAGTAAAAAAAAACTTCAAATTGATTTGAAAAAAACTTCAATTTGAGTTTAAAAATGGTTCCGGCGACCCACCGCAATCCAGCCGCCTCCCGAACTCTCCCCGGCATCGTTGCTTGCCCTGAAGAGGAATGCCTCGGGCAGGCCGAAGGCCCGTCCCATCCAGTTGACTACGGTGGCCTCCAGTTCGGTGATGGCAGGATTGGCGGCCTGAATGGAATCAGTGGCTTCTGTGCAACGAATTGTGCCTCCTAACACTTCACTCGATGTATCGAATATGATAACGCAGTGTTGCTAGCATACTAGGATAAGCTACAGTTTTGCTTGTTTCAAAAGCTTTTAATTTTTGTAATAATTTTCACTTTTACGCACTTTCTCATTCAAAAGATACGCTCAGTGCATGAGTAAAATACCCCAGCTTTGCGCCTTATGAGGTATAATTTACACCGACTGAATTTTAACTTTCACTGTTCGCTCCGATCGCGTACCCAGCTGAATCCGACAGTGCCCAGGGCCGAGATGATGGCCTCGGCCAGAATATCGGGATAGGAGCGACCACACTGGAAGAAGGCGTGGAAGCGGGGGTGGTTCCAGTGCACGAGCTGGAACGAACGATCGAGTTTACTTAGAAAATAAGAGTTCTATTATTAAAGGAAAATGACCGTTGATAGAGCTGCACAGTTCTTCCCGCTAACCACCGGAGCCGGCGATTAGCCTAAGCTGGCATTTCGCCAGGAGAGTTTCACTGTATTTAGCGAAGTGTGCTGCAGAGATTTCTCAACGTTCGTTTTCCCTGAATAATATCAGGCGTATTTTATCAACCAATTTACATAGCTTAGGAATGCATGGGATATACAATCGATAAAATCTTGCAAAAAGCGCTTGCCCCGTAGAAGATGACGGTCTTGAAGTCGCAGAAGATCGTTTCGAAACTCTCCGGGTTGGCCGGGGCTGTGGAGGGAAGGGTGCGGAAGATGTCGTTGGGCTTCACCGCTGCAACATAATTCCTTACGGCCGAGTAGAAAACAGCCGATTCCACTGTGACCTATCGTTACTGGAGAACCATGAGCTAAAATTCATCAATTTAAAAGCTTGACCATCTACCGAACAAATAGCTGCCACGATTCGGTCAAGATTCGTTCAACCGTAGTGGGGTAAATTCAAGGTTAGTTAGCATTTCGCTATTAGACACTTCCCTTTTAGGTCGGAATGCTGTAAAAGGGGATGCTGAACTACTGAGATTGAAAAGAGGCACTAAACACTCCGCTCCACATAATCATGCTGATCGGGTATTCCGAATCTTACGCGATTTCATTCACTATCCGCGGAGTACTGAAGGTTCAAAAAACAACGTACTTTTCACATAATCCGATATATTAGCTGACTGAGATAGATACATCTCCGATTCATTGACCAAACACGGTGGCCCATTCCCATTGCGCGAGAGGAGTGGGGAATCGGTGTGTCTGGCTCGTCTGGCACTCTCGCGCCTTCCCTTTCAGCGCGTGTTTCTTGTTTTGAGTGTAACTCGTGGACCCTTCGATCAAGACGCTTCATCTAGGGTTAAATAGACTCGCCAGACCTTCCTCTTTCCACCCATGTATAGGTCATGCCCAGATCAGCCCGTTTTCTTCCAGAAAGTTCGATTTTGTGCCGTAAACTCGCAATTCTCACGTTATTTTTGATTGAATGTAACTCGGGGAAACTCTAATCAAAACGCTTCATCTAGGACTCAATAGACTCGCCAGACCTTCCTCTTTCCATCCATGTATAGGTCATGCCCAGATCAGCCCGTTTTCATGGAAAACTTTTGTGTATTTTGAGTAGTATTTCCGAACCCGCTACCCTTTGAGTGCAAGACGGGCGTTGCCACAGGGCAAGAGAAGTAGAAACGTGTTATGACCATCCTCTGCGTCTTAACACCCCCGCCGTCTGCGCTCTCACCCCTGACCTCCGCCCATGTGCCACCGTGCCAAACGATTTTTCATATTGTTCTGATCATTTTAACAAAAAAGAACGACTAGGAAAGATGATCGGAAAGACCTAATTTGCATATCAGGGTAGCCCGCGAATTCAAAATGCCATGGTACTAATGGGCCGACTCCTTTAAATGCTTGTGCACCTGTAGTAACCGGCAGTTTGTGCGGGTTCTCGTAGTAATCTACGATAAACTCAATAACGGCCTTCATGGATTGCACGAATTCCTGGCTGGTCATCGGTTGGTTGATATCCTGTAAAAGGAATCAGTTGATTATATTAAATCGTAAAGTCATTATACCTTTTCAGCGTTGCATGTAGCTAAGCGAGTCGGAACAACAGCTTGCAGTTGTGCAGGCGTCATTTCTGTTGGTGCCAGGGGCTGCAAAAGGAAAGATAACAAGAACCTGACTAGTGAATATTCCGGTATACAGAAATATGTAAAACCAGCCGAGCTACGCGCCGCTTCGGCCAAAAATTCATGTCTAGCTTTCTGTATATTTAAAGTGCTGATGATTGACTGCATCAGGATCTTTTCATACAGTGTCTACATAGGCTTTTTGTTTAACTACAGGGTTCACTAAATCATAAAAATAGTTGCATTCAAATCAGGGTTCACTAAGCCACAAAATAGTTGCATCCAAATCATGCAAAGATCAATATGAATTGCTTGTAGTAGATTCCTTCCCTAATAGTGTAGCTTTACGAATCATAATTGTGTACAGAGAATAAGATAACCAGGCTCATATTCGTACGTGTATTTAGAATTCCTTATGAAGATAGACCATCCTCCATTGAACGTAATCGTCGGTTAAACATACCTAGCCTAAAATATAGAAGAAAAGTTCATGATATGAAAATTGCTTTCAAAATAATGTTCGGAGCGTTTGACATTGGAGTAAGTTCTTCTCAAATGTATAAATTTCATCCAAGTAGAACAAGAGGAAGTCAATTTCATATTTATGTCCCTATTGCTAAGAGCTCTCTTAGACAACATACATTTGCATTGCGAACTGCACGCGATGTTAATGAAATGAGCAAGAAAGGAAATGTAATGGAGTACGCAGATTTCTGTAGGCTTATAATAGAAGTATT